>CM056493.1:40495753-40847143 GCA_029783415.1 Anisodus acutangulus
AAGGTTTATAACTTGTTTACAGAAGTTTTGGAGTGTTTGAAATCTAAACGGATCTAATGAAATACATTTCGAAGAAAGCAGGAACTGTGGAAGTTTGACGGGACTATATAGTATTTTGCAGAGTTATGTACATTATGGGTAGGTCGAGGCCTTATATCTACCCTATGTTAGTTCAATTACTCATAGAGGCTCACATACTTGTTTTGATAGGTATAGTGTGACGTATATCCTTGTCAGCTAAGTTGTTTTTGTTAGACCATGTTGTTTATCGCTCTCATTGTATGTATATGTTGTGGCAGCACCTTTTTATTAGAGTTGTTATTATGATATATTCTAATACAGTCTTGTCGGCCGGACATTCTACTTGTACAAAAGACTATCATCAGAGTGGTATGCTCAGGCCAACAGGGCATTGGGTTCTAGCCACACCCTCAATTTGGGGTGTGACACTCGACCATAACCTTCTAGTACCCCATAAGCCGACTCCCGATGAGATCCTTAATATGTTGTCATTAGCTAGCGCTGATTGGATATTTAGCTAGACCACATCCTTTAGGGATCTCCATAGCTGATTTGGATCTAGAGAGAGGTACGTAGTGCATTACATAGAGTTTCACTCCAATGCTGCTTGGGATATTTAGCCCGACCATAGCCTTTAGGGACCTCCTTTGCCGGGCTCGAACCCTTTTGGCGCAGGATGCAGCTAAAAGGGTACTCTATTATTGAACACCTGCAGAAAACACTGGCAAGGATATCGGTGATGTCACTGCTTTTGACCTCTTCACAACATCATCAGGCCCTAATGATGGTGCTGGATGAAGTCCACATCAACTTAGGGATAAGTAGTGAAACATTGGCCAACATAGTAGGCCACATCATCAGAGCACATCAGATTTCATTCATTACTGATGAATTGCCGAGAGTGGGAATGACCCATATAGAGGAAAACTTTTCTCTCGAGTACTTGTCGATAATGAGGCTGGACTTAATATATGCCCCGAGTCCATGTTAAAGAAGCTGGGATATCACATTGGAAAAATACGCTAGAGTCGTACCAATGTAAAGGATTTTGATGGGGATTAACATGACCCCGCAGGTGAAGTGGACCTTAATATACAAATAGGGCCCGTCGAGTTCACCAATGAATTTTAAGTTATGAATATCAGTGCCAACTACAATCTCCTACTAGGAAGACCATGGATACATATGGTCGGAGCAGTGCCATTATCTCTCCACCAATCACTGAAGTTTGTCTGTAAAGACCATGAAGTTGTAATCCATGGAACGGGTAGCATTCACAACTATCCAAACAACTATGTGCCTGTAATAGAAGCACACCCGACAAATACAGACTTCGATATAGTGGAACTTATGGGATCTGCCTACTGAGGGGATGATAAAGAAATCCCAATGTGGTCGATCTACACTGAGGGGATAATGATATGCTCTAGAATAGGTTCTAGCCCGACAAAGATTTAGAACGAGAGCACTAAGGCATCCTTGTACCGGTATTAGTTTTGGATAATGAGTATCGCTTTGGTCTGGGGTACATACCCAACACTGAAGAAGCCTACAACGCTGGGCAGAAAAAGAGAGGTCCTCCACATATGTGAAGGCCATTTACGGGTTTGTATCAGTCATTTCCGATCGGCATGACCATGCACAGTGGTGAGGACCTAGAAGAAGGTGTAGGGATGTTGTTCCAAAAGGAAGAATGTGTCGTTATACTAGACAAATTCTTTGAAGAACCCACCATCCGTGATGCTGATCCAGATGAGCAGCTGACCAACTGGACCTCTACCCCACTTCTGGCTCCTCGGTAGAGAGAATTTTACATTTGCTTTAAAAAATTGGTGGAAATCGCCTGAGGCCTGAGCATTCACCATTTAAGTCGTTACTTTTTATGTAATGTTGAAAAAATTGAACTGACTCAATGTTGATCCAAGTCAGGACCGCAGTTTGTACTTTTTATCAAAATTAATGAAAGCCTCAATTTATGGGAAAAAACAGTCTCTTTATTTTTATTTAACACATTTTTACACACTAACGATGCTTTGCCTTGTTTTTCAGTAATTATAATAAAATAGCTCATAATGTTATGACATGTCGCGAGACGAGCGAGTCAGGTGATACAGATGAGAAAGAATATGAGGAGTATAATGAAGAAGTAGAGTTACTAAAGGACCTCATCGATGAGGAAGATAAGTATGAGAATAGGCATACGATGAAATTAAAGCAATCAACCTCGGGGATGAGGAAACGATAAGGGAAACCAGGATAAGTGTGAATTTGGATGCGCCCAGAAAAGAAGAGTTAATAATCCTGTTAAGAGAGTAAGTAGACGTATTTGCATGGTCATACGCGGATATGCCCGAATTGAGCACATACATCATACCTCACAAAATACATGTTAGCAAGGGTTTCACCCCGGTTAAATAAAAAATTTGATAGTTTAAGCCTGATTGGCCAATATTGTGTCAGTATCGAAGAAAGATGAAAAGATTCAAATCTGTATGGACTTCCATGATCTCAATCGAGCTAGTCCTAAGGATAACTTCGCACTTCTAAATATCCATATACTCATCGATAACTGCCTGAAGCACGAGTTACAGTCATTCATGGATTTCTTCACTAGTTACCATCAGATTCTAATGAGTGAGGAAGATGCACAAAAAACAACATTCATCACACTAGGAGGTGTACCACTACCGTGTAATGTCGTTCGTCCTCAAGAACGCCGGTGCCACTTACATGTGGGAGATGACTGCTATCTTCCATAACATAGTGCGTAAAGAAATCAATGTCTATGTA
Source organism: Anisodus acutangulus (assembly GCA_029783415.1). NCBI lineage: Eukaryota > Viridiplantae > Streptophyta > Magnoliopsida > Solanales > Solanaceae > Anisodus > Anisodus acutangulus. The sequence goes on from CM056493.1 coordinate 40,498,565, forward strand.
GATGATGTCATAATCAAATCGCGAGAAGGCTCCGACCATATCGTACACTTGGGAAAGTTCTTCGACAAGCTTTGCAAGTTCAATCTAATGTTGAATCTGGCCAAATGCGCATTTGGAGTTGTTACGCCTCATAGTTTCACGTTATGTTGTATTGTTAATTGATACCGATATCTCGAGAAAAGGTGCGGCCTTACGGAAGGATAATAAACATTTGTAGTCTATTTATAGAAGTACCAGAGTATATAGAAGTCAAATGGATCAATGAAAATAAGATTTGATTAAATCGGCAGAATTCCCATTTTAATGGCCAAAATGTATGGATCGTACAAATTGGACGGGTCCACCATCAAATTGCTTGTAGAATGTCAGGGTTCAGTTCGGAGTTTGACGGTCTAAATTGATGGACCGTACAAATGAGTGGTGCAATCTGATTTTCGGGTATAAAGTGATTTGGTTGACTTGGAGGCCTCATTTTCATTAAGAACAAATCCTCAAACGTTCCCCAAACCCTCTCTAAGGTATCTTGACATCCTAAGTTTAGTCTAAGCCAAAACAAGAAAGATCAAAGTGGTAAATCCCGTATTTATTGTGATAATCGTCTTCTCCTTGTAGAATTGATTTCGGAAAACCTTTTGAGGTGAAGTAATATGTTATTTTAAGGAGATTATTATGTGTAAAGGTTAGTTTTATCCTCCCCTACTTATTTTTATAGTTTATACATATTTTAGATCAAGCTGTGAAAGGATCTTCATAGTTAAAATTTGTAAACTTTTAGAATCATAGTTGTATCACTTGTTGGGCTGTTTTACTTGAAGTATGAGGTGAAATTGATAAATCAAACTGATTGTATGTGTTATGGGATTATGGAATATGCATTTTGGAATATTGTTGGGTCACATTACATAAGTGTTCATTGTAAAGAAGCCTAAGAACCCTTTATACTTAAGTTGTTCGATAATATGCTTATATATGCATACCACTACAATTGATTTTGATATTACCGAGTCCCACATCAGGGCCAGGTATGACCGAGTCCTCATCGAGTCCAGGTATGATATATTATGATACGATTTGACCTACATAAAGGATGGATATTACATTATATGGTCCCATTGAGTGGCTTGATTTTTACAAACATGCATATATTTTCATGATTGTGACAGGTAGGCCCTCAAAGGTTTGTTATGAGTTTTAGGTTGATTTTTGTACCCACATATCTTATATTATATCTTCTGTTCACATTGATTATCTACCTTACATATTTAGTACATTGTTCATACTAATGCCTTTTTTTCTAGGGCACTAGGTTCGTTTCCATAGGTACAGATAGACAGAGCGATGCTCCTTCTTAGTAGGTTACATGTTCAGTTAGAACAGTCGCACTCACTTCTCTTGGAGTTGCTATACAGGAGTCTTTAGGAAATGTTATATATGTTACTAGAATTTTGGGTATGATAGGGCCCTGTCTCAACCGGTTGATTAATAAGTCACTTTTAGAGGCTTGCAGACTTGTGTATAGTGGTTGTATATATGTCGTGGCCTTGTGGGCCTCTTTTTGTTAGTAGTATAATATCATTGTGGCCTCATCGACCTTGGTTATCTATATATATATATATATATATATATATATATATATATATATATCATACTGGGACTCTTAATGCGTGCAGGTTATCAGACCTTCTAATCTTATATAGTTATATGGCGGTCTTGTGGGCCCAATTTTCATATCACATATTTCAGATACTACAATAGTCCGCTCAGGCCTTCGGGTGATAGATGCCGGCCAACCTCCCAATGTTGGGGTGTGACAAACTTGGTATCAGAGTAGGTCTCTCCTTAGGATTCTGCAGGCTGTATCATCTAGTAGAGTCTTATTTATGGGTGTGTCGTGCGCCACACTTATAAGTAAGAGGCTACATAATATTTAGGATGGCTACTTTACTTACTGATCTAGATCATGAGATAGCGCTAAATCGTAAGTGTTCACTCCTAATCTTTCATCTTGTTTATGTTCTCAATTATGCCTGCTACTACTAGATGACAGGAGGCTCTGCAGAGGGTAGATGATGAGGGTGGAGAGATACCAGTCAAGCACCACCATTGACCCAGGGAGATAGGAGAACCATGATGTAGCTATATTTTGGGCCTCTAGGACTCTACCCCTACCACCTCCAGAGGGGCAGATGGGAGTAGATATACCTCCAGTTCCTCCTCTGGTTGCCTCCGACCAGGATATAGATATGCAAAGCACGGTGCAACTATTGACTTGACTAGTGGCCTCTCAAGCCTAGCGTCAGACTCCCGATATTGCTGATAGGGATGTGAGTGCGAGAGTTCAGGATTTTGTTAACCTAGACCCTCTAGTATTTACAGGGACAGATCCTAATATAGACCCACATAATTTTTTGGATAGGATGCAATGAACCATACGAGTTATGCATGCTACATATGTTGAGTCAGTAGAGTTGGCTTCCTATAGGTTGTGTGATATGGTCGTAACCTATTTTGATACTTGCGAGTAGATTCGGGGATGCCAAGCCCCACCTATGGGCTAGAGAGAGTTCTCTGAGACATTTTTACAGCAGTATCTTCTGGTTGAGCTTTGACGAGCCAAGTGAGATAGGTTCTTACATTTGGAGCAATGTAATATGAGCATCCGAGAGTATAGCCTTCAGTTCAATTCCATGGCTAGGTATGCTCCTTCATTATTGTGTATATAAGTGACCGAGTACAACATTTTGTTAATGGTTTGGGGCCACAATTGGTGAATAAGTGCACTACAGCTTCTCTAAACCTGAATATGGTCATCTCCCATATTTAGGCCTATGCATAAAATCTAGAGTATTGTAAGAGGCAATAGAAATCCAGTTGAGAGCATGATAGGGTCAGCATAAGAGAGTTTGGTCTACAGTTGATAAAAGGAGTTTCGAGGTGGATTTAAGCTTGACATTTTATACGATGACAAATGTACCACCACAGGTTTAGGGACTACATCATGATTCGACCACTTATTTTGGTCATGGTCATAGTTCACGAGCATCAGACTCCCAATATAGAGGAGAATCTAGTCAAGCGAGGCCACCGATGTCGTATTATGGTTGATATAGTAGGACTCATTTCAGGCAATGCTGCTAGGGTTTGGGTGTATGTTACTTATATGGCCAGCCTAATCATATTATTCAGTTTTGTCTAAAGAGAGGTGGGGGCGGTATGGCACAGCTGATAGGGTCTGTAGCAGCTTCTTCTTTATCCGTACATCCTTCTGGGGAGAGTACACATACATCAGCTGGTAGGGGTAGAGGTAGAGGAGCAATATCTAGTTCGAGCGGTTCCCAGAACCATATCTATGCTTTGTCATGTTGATAGGACCTCGACTTATATTAGGATATGGTTACATGTAAATTATCCATTTCCTCTCTTGACGTATATGATTTGATAGATCCGGGTTCCACCTTGTCTTATATTACACCTTTTGTTGTTGGTAAGTATGGAAAATAGTCTGAATTGTTACATAAGTCATTCGATGTGACTACGCCTGTTGGTGAACCTGTAGTTTTTAGGTGGGTGTATATGAATTGTGATATAAAGATCTATGATCTCCATACTGTAGCTGACTTGAATAAGCTAGAATTTATAGAATTTGATGTTATTATGGGCATGGATTGGTTGGCTTCTTGCTATGCTAATGTTGATTGTTGGACGAAAGTCGTTCGCTTTATCTTTCTAGGCGAGCCCATCATTGAATGGAAGGGCAATGTTGCAGCGCCCAAGGGTAGGTTTATTTCCTACCTTAAGGCTCAAAAGGTGATCTTTAAAGGATATATCTACCATCTTGTGCGAGTTTAGGATGCGGAGGCAAAACCTCCAGCCCTTCAATCAGTTCTTGTGGTTAGCAAATTTCTTAATGTATTCCCTGATGAGCTTCCTGGTATTTCTCACATAAGGGAAATAAATTTTGTTATTGACGTGCTCCCAGATACCTAGCCTATATCTATCCGTTCGTGTCGAATGGCTCCTGCCGAGTTAAAAGAATTGAAGCTCAGTTGAAAGATATTCTAGAAAAGGGCTTTGTTAGGCCTAGTACCTTCTCGTGGGGTGCACCGGTGTTATTTATTCATAAGAAGGATTGTTCATTAAGAATGTATATTGATTACCGTCAGCTGAATAAGGTGACTATTAAAAATAAGTACCCTCTCCCCAAAATTGATGATTTATTTGATCAGTTGCAAGACACTAAATATTTCTCAAAGCTTGATCTTAGGTCTGGATATCATCAGCTACGGGTTAAGGAGAAATATATTCCAAAGACACCTTTTCGGACTAGATATGGCCACTACGAGTTTCTTGTTATGTCTTTTGGTCTGACTAATGCGCCGGATGCCTTTGTGGATTTGATGAACTGGGTATTCAAGCCATTTCTAGACATTTTTGTAATAGTGTTCATTGATGACATTCTGGTATCTCTCTATCAAAAGCAGAGCATGAGGATTATTTGTGATCGGTGTTACAGGCACTCCAAGATCGCAAGTTATATGCTATGTTTTCTAAATGTGAGTTCTGGTTTAACTCAGTGGATTTTCTAAGTCATGTAGTATCGGATGAAGGCATCAAAGTGGATGGTCAGAAGATCGAGGTGGTAAAGAATTGGTCGAGGCCCACGAGTTCTACTAAGGTGCGTAGCTTCTTGGGCTTGGCAGGTTATTATCGGAGGTTCGTAGAGAATTTCTCTTCTATTGCTGCTTGGCTGACAAAGTTCACGCATAAGGCAGCCAAGTTTCAATGGTCAAATACTTGCAAAAAGAGTTTTCAGGAGTTGAAAAATAGATTAACATCAACACCTATGTTAGCACTACCTAAGGGATTAGAGGGCTATGTGGTGTACTGCAATGCCTCCAGAGTAAGGTTAGGTTGTGTTCTGATGTAGCATGGAAAAGTCCTTGCGTATCCTTTGAGGAAATTAAGGAAACATGAGCAGAACTACTCGACTCATGATTTGGGTGCAGATGTTATATTTTCTCTGAAGATATGGCATCATTATCTGTATGGAGTTCATGTTGATATATTTACATACCATAAGATCATGCAATATATATTCAGGCATAAAGACTTGACCTTAAGGAAGCGAAGAAGGCTCGAACTGCTAAAATACTACTATGTGGATATTGTGTACCATCTAGGTAAGGCAAATATTGTAGCCGACGCATTAAGTCATAAATCGATGGGAAGCCTGAGACATGTGGAAGGTGACAAACTAGAGATGACTAGAGATCTATATCGATTGGCCAATCTGAATATGCGACTACTAGATGTAGGAAATGGATGTGTTATAGTTTAGGACGTCACCGAGTCTTCTTTAGTGGCAGAAGTAATGGCACACCAATTTGATGACCTAGCTCTGGTAAGGATTAAAGAAGGTGTTCCCCTTCAAAAGAAGGGGTTGTTTAAGTTGTTAGAAGATGGAATTCTCAAGTATAAGGGTTGGTTGTGTGTTCCCAATGTAAAAGGGCTTCGAGGGCGGATCATGGAAGAAATTCATCAGTCCAGTTATTCTATTCATCCTAATTCTACTAAGATGTATCATAACCTTTATCAGCTATATTGGGGGAATGATATAAAGAAAAATATCGCAGAATTTGTTGCTTAGTGCCCGAATTGCCAATAAGTTAAGGTTGAACATCAGAAACCTGGAGGATTGCTGCAGAATATAGATATCCAAACATGGAAATGGGAGGCGATTAATATGGATTTCATTATAGGACTGCCTAATTCTTGTTGGAAGTTTAATTCTATATTGGTTATCATGTATAGACTCACTAAGTCAGCTCATTTTCTACTGGTCTAAACCACTAACTTGGCAAAAGATTATGTCAAGCTTTATATCAATGAAATAGTCTGACTTCATGGAGTCCCAATGTCTATTATATCTAACACAATTTAAAACTAACTTTTGGAAGTCTTTTCAGAAAGGCTTGGGTGCTCAGATTAGTCTTAGCACCGCTTTCCATCTTCTAAAATATGGGCAAATCGAGTGCATTAATCAGACACTCGAAGATATGTTATGATCTTGTGTTTTAGAGTTTAAGGGAAATTGAGAAGACCATTTTCCACTTATTGAGTTCGCCTATAACAACAACTACCATTCTAGTATTCATAAATCACCATATGAGGCACTATACAGGCGAAAATGTAGGTCCCCTATCGGTTGGTTCGACATTGGCGAGACAAAACTACTAGGACCTGATCTGGTACAAGAAGCTGTAGAAAAGATGAAGTTAATTCAGGAATGATTGTTGATAGCTCAGAGTGCACAAAATTCTTATTCAGATCATTGACCCGTGATTTAGAGTTAGATGTACGAGATTGGGTGTTCCTAAAGGTATCACCTATGAAAAGCGTGATGAGATTCGGTAATAAGGGCAATATTAGCTCCAGACACATCGGGACATATTAGATTATTCAAGGAATTAGCCAAGTGTATTATAAGCTCGAGTTACCCCAGAATTAGAAGCAGTTCACACGATATTCCACGTATCGATGCTTCACAAATAATTAGGTGATCCTTCTTGCATAACCCAAATTGAGGATGCTCAGATCATGAAGGACTTGTCATACGAAGAAGTTCCCATTGCTATCTTGGATCGCCAAATCCATAAGCTACGGACCAAAGAAATAGCCTCAGTGAAAGTTCTTGAGAGGAATATTAATGTGGAAAAGATGACATGGGAGGCTGAGGAATATATGAATTCCAGATACCCTCATAAGACAGAATAGGTATTGCTAGGAAATGAATCAATACCCACGGACAGAGACTAGGCTGCACATGAATATAGATGCCTTATTCCCCATTTTCGACAGTTCCTCTGACATTTTCTTGCAATCATATATTTCAAAATTCAGGTGTATATTAATATTCGAGCAGTATAGTTCTTTTATTCCTATCTTGTTTACCGAACGTGATCTATATATTTTGTTACGTGGTGATATTGAGAAAAGTATAGCAGGTGCATCTCAGATATCAGCAGGAGAACAATGAGGTGAGTTATGGTTGACTTTTTCTCATTATTTAGAACACTCGAGACTTAAGAATATTTTCAACATTCTTCCGCAAATGTTCCGAAGGGTGGAAGAATGTTATGCCTCGTAGTTTTACGTTCCATCATGTCATCAATTCATACTGATATCATGGGTAGAGGTGCGACCTTAAGGAATGATAATGAATGTTTATAGTCTACTTATAGAAGTACCAAAGTGTATAGAAGTCAAACAGATCGAAGAAAATACGATTCGATAAAATCGACAGAATTCCCATTTTGACGGCCAAAATGTAAGGACCGTACAAATTAGACTGGTCCACCATCAAATTTCTTGCAGAATGTCAGCATTCAGTTCTGAGTTTGACGGTCCAAATTGACAGATCGCACAAAATTGTACGGACCATATAAATGGGTGGTGTAATATTCTTTTCGGGTATAAAGTGATTTGGCTGACTTGGAGGCCTCATTTTCATTATGAACAAACCATAAAACATTCCGAAAACCCTCTCTAAGGTATCTTGACATACTAAGTTCAATCTAAACCAAAACAAGAAAGATCAATGTTGTAAATCATGTAGTTATAGTGATAATCGTCTTCTCCTTATAGAATCAATTCCGAAAAACCCTTGGAGGCAAAGTAATCTACTGTTTTGAGGATATTATTATGTGTAAAGGTAAGTTTTACCCTCCTCTACCTATTCTTATGGTTAATAGATGTTTTGGAATAAGTTCTGAAAGTATCTTTATAGTCAAAACATGTAAACATTTTGAATCGTAATTGTATGACTTATTGGGCTATTTTACTTGAAGTATGACGTGAAATTGATAAATCAAACTTGTTGTATGTGGTGTGGGATTAAGCAAAGTGCATTCTGGAAGATTATGGGGTCGAATTACATAAGTGCTCCTTATAAAGAAGCCTAAGAACTCTATGTACTTAAGTTGTTCGATAATATGCCTAAGTGATTTTTTCTATAGGATATGGATTCGATATTAATATCAAGTCCATTATATGATGTAGATAATCATCCATAATGTATACGAGGTTTATAGGACATAACTAACTTCTTCAATAAGGTATGTAATGCAACTTTCCTTCTTGGCATGACTTGCTGTATTGTTTCTTTGAATAGAGTCCCCTCTTGTGAAATTGAGTAACGAAAAGCCTTTCTTGACAAGTTGATCCTAATATTTGGGTATTTCTAATCCATAGCATCTCTCGAGTTCTATATGATCCAAATTGGTTGTATTGATATTCATGAATGTAGCGCCTATAACAATAGTTAGAGGATAACGATGATAGGTCACTCCGGCTCCGCTTGTGATGTTCTTTGAGGTCTATCTAGCATTGCACTTATTTATACGTATCTATTTTATTACCGAACCACGCTACAGTTTGCCGGGTATGGCACTTATATGTGCACACCGCTATAGTTGGTTTTGATATTACTGAGTTTCACATCTAGGTCGGGTACGACCGAGTCCTCATTGTGGCCGGGTACGATATATTATGATAAAAGTTACCCCATAAAGATGTTGTACATTACATTATACGGCCTTATTGAGTGGATTGATTTTTACTGATATGCGTATATCTTTATGATTGTGACAAGTAGGCCCTCAGAGGCTTGTTATGAGTTTTATGTTGATTTCTGTACCCATATCTCTTATATTATATCTTATGTTCACATTGCTTATCTGCCTTACATATGCAGTACATCTTTCGTATTGATGCCCCTTTTTCTGGGACACTGTGTTCATGTCTGTAGGTACAGATAGACAGAGCGGCGCTCCTCCTCAGTAGGTTGCATGTTCAACTAGGACGATCACACTCTCTTTTCTCAGAGTTGTTGTACATGAGTCTTTAGCTTACCGTTTTATATGTTACTATAATTTTTGGTATGGCTGGGCCCTTTCCTGACATGTTGATGTAGTATGTCATTCTTAGAGGCTTGTAGACTTGTGTATAGTGGATGCATGTATGTCGTGGCCTTGTGGGGCCCTTTTTTAGTAGTATACTCTACTTGTGGCCTTGTCCGCTATAATATATATATATATATATATATATACTGGGACTCTTTTGGGTGCAGGTTGTCAGACCTTCTGGTCTTATATGATTATATGGAGGCCTTGTGGGCCCAAGTTTCATATAACATATTTCAGATACTACAATGGTTCACTCAGGTGTTCGGGTGCAGGGTGCCGGCCACCCCCCCTAATGTTGGGGTGTGACAGGAGTTCTTATTGGAAAACTATTGGGGTTCATAGTCAGCTGTCGGGGCATCAAGATAGATCTCACAAAAATCAAAGTCATTCAAGAGTTGCCACCGCTGGAAACCAAGAAAGAAGTCATGAGCTTCGTAGGAAGGCTAAACTACATTGGACGCTTCATAGTGAAGTCTAAAATAATCATGGAGCCCATCCTTAAGCTATTGAAAAAGCATTCACCCACCAAATGGAGGGACGAATGACAAAAAGCCTTCAATACTATTAAGAGATAGCTTTCCAACCCACTAGTGTTGGTCCCTCATATTCCAGGGAGCCCACTGTTGCTATACTTGTCAATGTCAGAAAATGCATTTGGATTCATGTTGGCTCTACATGACAAAATAGGAAACAAGGAGTGAGCGATCTACTATCTCAGCGAGAAGTTCACCGCCTGTGAGTCAAGGTATACTGATGTATTAAAGCCCGTGAACTCAAAGTTCCAATTTAATCCTCAATGTGATATACTCGATGTGCCAAGGGATGTCGATCAACCTATGGCAATGTTCTTATTATGGCATTGAAAATGGAATGGAATTGGAGTTGCCACGTGAAGGTTCAAGAAGACATTGTATTTTCAGCCTTCTTGTTAGTCTTGGCCGAGACCATGCATTTCTTTAAGCTTGCTGTTTTCCTTTAGTTCTTAGCGTAGTTATTAGTTTTCATTAGGAAACATTTAATGAGCCATGTAATAAGGTGACAAGGCCGAGAGTTCTTCCTACAAGTTGAAAAGACCGAGAAGAGTGTAAGAAGGAAAGGTGGCAAGGACAAGAATGATCTAGAAGTTAAGGCTTCCAAGAAGACAATTAATGAACCAACTAGTTTATGAATTTGGCTACATTAAAGTCTTCAAAATCATCCAAGGGGTGATGAAGAAGTTGGCCGAAATGGTTCATCAAGCCAGTACAAAGAATGAAAGCTTCCAAACATGTTCCAAGAAGATGACATTTATGAAGAGCCCAAGTTCATGCATTCTTCTTCATGGGAACGACAAAAGGGGTGTGAAAAGATTAGATTCATCTTTGTCCCCAAGTATATCCAAACCCCTTCCCATTGTTCCCATTTAGGCCGAAACACCCTTGTCCCTAAGTTAACCTAAACCCATTCACTACTAGAAAGGTCCATTTACTACTATAAATAGGACCTGTAGGACCTTGTAATGATTTAGAGTTTATTGATATATAAAATTTGAGTTTTACTCATTGCTAAGTGTTTCAACCAGAGATTGTGATCCTTAGTTGGTCCTTGTGTGGGCCTTTGGTTCTTGTGTGAGCCAAACCCCTTGGTGTTAGTTTAGCTAAAACTTGTGTTACTTAGTTGAACCCAAGCTAAGTGATCTAATAAAAACCCAAGATTAAGGAACCCCCTCGATGAATGTGGACGTTGGAATTTGTGTGATCCAACCAAACCCAAGCCTAGGGTCTATCTTAAGGTTACCGGCCACCCTCACTTGGCTTTTTCACGGGCTTGTACTTAGCAACCCCAGATTAGACCTTGTAAAATTGGTCACCCTCATATTGGTGTCGACTCGGGTATTAAAACCCCCGTGTCAATATACTTGGCATATCAACCGAACCAACACTTAACCAAATCAACCATCCTTCACTCGAGCTTGGATCTTGCAACTTGTGTTCAACCCTTACCAAACCCACTATATACTGCCCATACTCACCTCCCACAGTACTTCACAAACACCCCTCCAAAGGTTGTTAACCGAAACCACTCACAAATTCCCGTCTAACCCTGACAACATCAAACTGTCTGCACAACACACCTAACTGAGAACCTCACTGGTTCAGGTCTGTTCTGTGGCCTTGACACTATCAAACCACCGAACTCTCACCTTCACTACAACCCTCAACACACCCGTGATCATCCCACAAAATGCCTAAATCGAATTCTCCCTGAATCCACCTGAAACAGCCACCCAATATCACATTGTCCGCTAAGCAGGAACCCGAGCACTCTCACTTTCAAGTCCTCTTTCGCGTCAACTTATTCCTTGCAAAATTCAAACCAACTTACCCTAACTCACCTCTCCTTACATATATCAGATTTGTATCAGAGCGAGGCGCTTCCGTCCCACGCCTTGACTCGATGACCAACACAAAAAATAATTTTTGGCGGATCGTATGTGACATTTTGGCCGAACGTGCTCAAGCCTTAAAGAAAGAACTTTCGGAGCATGTCGTGATAAATAAAATAAAATCCGGGGTTATACAAAATAACCCAAGACAAGTAAGGGAAGAATACCGAACCTTACGGGTTGGTCTTCCAACGTTTGAAGACAACATGGACCCAGAGGAGTTTCTTAAATGGCTAAGAGCTATTTAGAGACTTTTTGAGCTCAAACAATACAATGATATTAAGTGATTTAAGGTGGCTACGGGGGAGTTGAAATCATCCACATCCGTGTGGTATGAAAATCTAAAAACAAGTCGGAGGAGACATTACAAGACCAAGATTGATTCTTCGGAGAAATTAATGAATCACTTCAAGAGGGAATTCTTGCCAAGGGAGTATAATCAAGGCATACACTTCAAGCCCCCCACGCGTCGTGAAGAAAATATTGAAGTTGCATCATGCCGCACCTTTGGAGGCATACGCAAGGTTGAGAAACCACAAAGGAAAGGTGTCCCAAAGTCTTACATAAAGCCCACCAATGTTAAGAAAATGGGCGATACCTTTTTTACTAACCCCTTGTATCGTCACGAAATTGAAGATCAAAAGGTAAAGCAGGGTAATACTTATTTTACTAATCCATTGTATGATCAAGGAGTTGTAGAAAACGATACGGGGAAGAAGGTAGATGTCATAACGAGGATAGCCGAAAAGAGAAAAATGTGTTTCCAATGTCGAGACCCCCTTACTTGATGCACGAAAGATAGAGAAAGAATTTAAGAAGGGAGTGCTATAGTTGCCGATGTGAAGGAACTTCCAAATGACGTTGTATCCGATACACTACAATGAAAGGTGTTGAACATATTATTGATTTATTTTCAAGAAGTTTATTACCTAATCAACAAAGCTATGGATGCCACCCGGAAGAGGTTGAAGAGTTTCAAGGCCAAGAAAAAGAATTGGTAGGTGAAGGCTATACTCGAAAGAGATATAGTCTATGCACGACACCCGCCTTATTGGTGCCAAAAGAAGATAAGACTTGGCACACATGTGGCACTATCTAAGCAATTGGAAACATCGTGAAAAGCAAGCTCTCTTTGCCGAGGCTGAAATTTCCTTTTAAAGAATCAAGTGGATCCAAGTGGTCCTTTAAGACGGACTCAAGGAGAGGACACCCTCTAAGGGGAACCCGAGAGGGAAATGCATGCAAGGTGACCCTCGTGATCGAGTAGTGTTTGGACGAATGTTTTGTAATGTTATGTAGATGGTGTGATGTTCCAAACTCTCCCTTACACAAGGTATCACATCCCTCCTTAGGACACTTGACATCATCCGAGGACATTTGTGCTAACCAACATGAGATGGATTATATCAGACGTTGGTCCGAGTGTACAGGAATCATTGCGGCAAAACGTTTCCTTAGCCAGGCTTTTTTTTCTCATCATTTCATTGGGGAGTGTTGTAAACATACAACCCCTATAACCAAACTAATGAGAAGGGATGAGTGTGAATGGCTCCAAGGAACAACAAGAGTATTTGAGACCTTGAAGGACAAGAATTGTAAAGCCCCGGTTCTAACCATACCAAGGTCTGAAAAGCTATGGGACATCAAACATGAAACTAGAGTAGGTGCCATATTTTGCTCTAACACAAAATTGAATGGTGCACCATGCCATTATTCTACATATGGAAAGGCATTATACTTTATGGGATTCATGGTACTATACGGGCATCATTTTAAGTCAAAATCATTTGGCTTGTATTCAGATCCCAGCTTGGCAAATTTCGAGAAAGGTACCTACAAGATAAAACTTTTGGTCCTATCTAATGGTGGAAGTATAAAGTCAACACTTGATGTTGAAGACTTATTAACACATCTGGACGGCTCGAATTTGAGGGCAAACTATTTTAAAGAAGGGGAGATTGATGTATTAAATCCCGTGAACTCAAAGTTCCAATTTAATCCTCAAGGTGATATACTCGGCGTGCCAAGGGATGTCGATCAACCTATGACAATGTGCTTATTATGGCATGGAAAATGGAATGCAATTGGAGTTGTCACGTGAAGGTTCAAGAAGACATTGTATTTTCGGCCTTCTTGTTGGTCTTGGCCGAGACCATGCATTTCTTTTATGTTGTTTTTTTCCTTTAGTTCTTAGCTTAGTTATTAGTTTTCATTAGGAAACATTTAAAAATCCATGTAATAAGGTTACATGGACAAGAGTTCTTCCTACAAGTTGACAAGGCCGAGAAGAGTGTAAGAAAGAAGGTGGCAAGGACAAGAATTATCCAGAAGTTATGGCTTCCAAGAAGACAATTTATAAACCAACTAGTTCATGAATTTGAATACATTAAAGTCTTAAAAATCGTCCAAGGGGTGATGAAGAAGTTGGCCGAAATGGTTCATCAAGCAAGTACAAAGAATGGAAGCTTCCAAACATGTTCTAAGAAGATGACATTTACGAAGAGCCCAAGCCCATGCATTCTTCTTCATGGGAACCATAAAAGGGGTGTGAAAATATTAGATTCATCTTTGTTCCAAAGTAAAGACAAACCCCTTTCCATTATTTCCATTTAGGCCGAAACACCCTTGTCCCCAAGTTAACCCAAACCCATTCCCATTTGTTCCCACTAGGCCAAAATTGTTATGTAGTTTGTGTCCTTTAGTTTGTCCTCTAGAAAGGTCCATTTACTACTATAAATAGGACCCTTAGGACCTTGTAAATATTCAGAGTTTGTTGATAAATAAAAGTTGAGTTTTACTCATTGCTAAGTGTTTCAATCCGGGGTTGTGATCCTTAGTTGGTCCTTGTGTGGGCCTTTGGTTCTTGTGTGAGCCAAACCCCTTCGTGTATGTTTAGATAAGACTTGTGTGACTTAGTTGAACCAAGCTAAGGTCCCTTCGGTGTAAGTCTTGATTAGAACTTGTGTGATCTAATCAAAACCCAAGCTTAAGGAACCCCATCGGTGCAAGTGGACGTTGGAACTTGTGTGATCCAACCAAACCCAAGCCTAGGGTCTATCTTAATGTTACCGGCCACCCTCACTTGGATTGTTCATAGGCTTGTTCTTAGTAACCCCGGACTAGACCTTGTCAAATTGGTCAGCCTCATCTTGGTGTCAACTCGGCCATTAAAACCCCCGTGTCAATATCCTTGGCATATCAACCGAACTAACACTAAACTAAATCAACCATCTTTCACTCGAGATTGCATCTTGCAACTCGTGTTCAACCCTTACCCAACCCACTATATACTTCCCATCCTAACCTCTCACGGTACTTCACGAACACCCCTTCCAAAGATTGTTAACTGAAACCACTCACAACTTCCCATCTAATCCCAATAACATCAAATTGTCCGCACAACACACATTACCGAAAACCTCACTAGTTCAGGTCTATTTCGTGGCCTTGCCACTATCAAACCACAAAACCCTACCTTCACTACAACCCTCAACATACCCGTGACCATCCCAAAAAACTCCCAAACCCAATTCTCCCTGAAGCCACCCAAAACTGCCACCCAATAACCCATTGTCGGCTATGCAAGGAACACAAGGACCCTCACTTTCAAGTCCTCTTTCGCATCAACTTATTCCCTATCAAATTCAGACCAACTTACCCTCACTCACCCCTCCTTACATACATCTTACACTCCAGGGGAAAAGACATGCTTTGCACTGACATGGATAACACAAAAGCTCAGACACTACTTATCGGTGTACACTACTCAGTTGATATCCAAGATGGATCCTTTGAAGTACAACTTCCGCCAGCCTATGCCTATGGGGAAACTGGCCAAATGGTAAATTCTTCTAAGTGAATTCGACATCAAATACGTGGTCTAGAAAGTGGTCAAGGGACAAGCATTGGCTGATTTTCTAGTAGAAAGTCTGGTCGATGAAGAGCTTTCACCATTAAGGACGTATTTCCATGACGAGGAAATAATGGCAATTTAAGAAGAGGTGGTCGAAGCCTACTCGGGTTTGAAAATATTCTTTGACGTCGTCGTCAACTACAAAGGTTTGTGGATTAGAGTGGTTTTGGTTTCAAAACTGGGTCAACATTACCTGATGGCAGCCAAGCTCAAGTTCTAATGCATAAATAATATGGCAGATTAAAAAGCCTACATTCTCTTCACATGTCCATCGACATGGATGTACACGAACTCCTAGTAATAGGTGACTTATATCTGTTAATCCACTAGGTCCAAGGAGAATGGGCAACCAAGAACGAAAAGATCTTGCAATAAGTCAACCTCATACAAAGATTATGCAACAGATTCAAAAACATCGAACTATGGCACACGCCAAGAGCCCAGAACAAGTTCGCCAATGCTCTCTCAACTATAGCGTATGTGATACATCACCCTGAAAGCAGTCACATTGACCTAATAGAGATCAACATCAGGGAAGAACATTCCTAATGTGCTTATGTGGAAGTAGAGACCGATGATACACCATGGTATATCGACATAAGCATATATTTCGAAAAGGGAGAGTATCCTGAAACCACCATAGCCAATCAAAAGAAGACCATCAGAAGAATGACCAACAATTTCTTCCTGAACAAGGGAGTACTCTACCAGAGGACACCTGATCTAGGGCTACTTAGATGTGTCGATTCCGCAGAGGCCACAAAACTGTTAGAAAAAATGCATGTCGGGACTTGCGGCCCTCACATGAATGGGTTCGTCATGGCCAAGAAGATCTTAAGGACAGGCTACTACTGGATGACCATGGAAATTGATTGTAGCCGATTCGTGAAAATATTCCATCAATTCCAAAGAGATCTAATCAGTGTCCCACCGAATGAGCTTAATGTCATGAGCTCACCCTGGCCATTGTAACGTGTGTCATGGACATCATTGGGCCCATTGAGCCATCAGCATCCCATGGACACCGCTTCATATTAGTCACCATAGACTACTTCACGAAGTGGGTTTAAGTTATTTCTCACAAGTTGGTGACAAAGAAAGTAGTAGCCGACTTTGTAAGGAACAACATCTTATGTCGATTCGGCATCCCAGAGTCAATCATAGCAGACAATGGAGCGAACTTAAAAAATTATCTGATAAGAGATATCTGTAAACAATTATGTATCAGTCATCGGAATTCAACCGCATACATACCATAAATGAATGGAGCCGTAGAGGCAGCAAACAAGAAAATCAAGAGGATATTGAGAAAAATGACCAACAACTACAAGTGTTGGCATGAACAGCTGCCCTACGCATTACTGGGATACCGAACAACCACTCGGACCTCAATCAGGGCTACTCCATACTTACATGTCTACATTACTAAAAAGGTGATACCAGCCGAGGTAGAGATACCCTTGCTCAGAGTCATACAAGAAGCAGAATTGGACAACTCAGAGTGGATCCAGAAAATATATGAGCAACTGGCTCTAATCGACGAGAAAAAAATGGTTGATATATGTCATGGTCAACTTTATCAACAAAGAATGGCACGCACCTTCAACAAACGGGTAAGATCTCGAATCTTCCAAATAGGTCAATTGGTACTCAAGCGTGTGTTTCCGCACCAAGACGAGTACAAATGAATGTTCGCACCCAACTGGAAGGGGCCTACATGGTGCACAAGGTACTATCAGGAGGAGTTATCATCCCCGAGAAATGGATGGCCAAGAATGGACCAAGGTAATCAACTTAGACGCAATCAAGTGATACTATACGTGAAGACACGCTCCTCAAGTTGTAATCACATTTTGCTTATAATAGTACTTTTACTTGTAATTGCATTTTACTTTTTCTTGTAACGGCACTTCCTTGCTTGTAATTGCATTAGAAAAACCAAATGATTCCTTGTGATGAACTATGCGAGGACCTGATTCCCAAAATGGGATACATAGGCGTCTATTTCAGACTCGGTCGATTTATTACAAAAATTTGCATCTCCTTGTAATATGAACTACACAATGACCTTATTCCCAAAGAGGGATACGTAGGCATCCATCTCGGACTCTGTTGTACTATTATAAAAATCAACCAACTTTGTTTCTAAACTAAGTTTCGACCTAATTCTCAAGATGGGATATGTAGGCGCTCTTCGAACTTGGTCGCACCAAACAAAACACCAAAGAAACTCCTAGGAAGCCTTAGACACATCAAAGATCCGAAGAATCGCCTCATAAGGTACAAACTAGGGCAGAATTTTTGAGAGTCCACCAATAAATCCAGCTCAAAGGATCAGTCTGTCTAATTTATAAACTGGGACATAATGTTTTAGAAGCCATAGACAACACTAGCACAAAAGTTAATGGTGTAAACCCGCAACTAGGAAGAATTTTTAAGAGGGACTCAAAATTCCTTTAAATGCAATCGACACGAGAGTCAGCCGACCCAAACCTGCAACTGGGGCAAATTATCAAGAGGGTCTAAAAAATTGCAGACGAAGAGCAAAAGCAGAGCGTCAAGGACAATCGAAGAACCTCGCTCAAAGCGGAAATGTCAAGACAAACGAGTTAACAATTTTTTAGATATACAAAATGCTTTAATCAAAAATTTATTTATAAAACATTTCCAAATGTTCTATTTAAAATTTTATCTCTCATAATACCGGGACCGAAAAAGGGGTCGAGAATAAAAAATAGAGAAACAACACAGCGGTGAGTCAAAAACACGGATCGACCCCTACGAACTAACAATCTTTCAGTGATTGTAGGTAGCAAAAATGTCATCAGGAGGATGGCGGGTTTTCGTACTAGTTTGTTCGTGAATGAAACAGGTAAAATTAAAACACTCTGACACCGGAAGACAACCGCTAGACCCCGAGAGCCACCGACAAAGCAAAAAGACACAACGCAATCCTGAGACCCCAGAAAATGATAAAGAAATGAAATCCAGCCATGAGAGTCGTATAAAAGTCAAACAATTTAAATCGGGTTGAAGGGCTGCAGTGTTCGTTGTCAAAAGTCAAGCTGATGTAATCCCGGTTGAAAAGGCTACAGTATTCACTCCGAAGTCAGAATGATGTAAATCGGGTCGGACATCCGCATTCTTCATTCTAAAATCCAGAGTAATATATTACCAGTCAAAAAATCCGCAGTCTTCATCTCAAAGTTCGAATGATATAAAACCGGTCAGAAAGTTGAAGTCTTCATTCCCGAAAATCAATTGCATGCTAAGAGGATCATTCATACAAAATTGCATGTCGAGAGAGCTATTCATACAAATTACAAGACGAGAGGGCCATTCATATAAACTGCCGAGAGGGTCGTTCATATAAAATGTCGAGAGCGCCATTTATACAAACTTCCAAGAGAACCATTCATACAAATTGCATGCTGAGAGGGTCATTCATACAAATTGCATGCTGAGAGGGTCATTCATACAAACTGCAGAGAGGTCCATTCATATAAACCACTGAGAGGGCCATTCATATAAACTTCCAAAAGGGTAATTCATACAAAATTCCTAGAGGACCATTCATATAAATACTACCGAGAGGGCCATTCATACAAATACTGCCGAGAGGGTCATTCATATAAACATTGCCGAGAGGGTTATTCAAACAAACATTCCCCATCAAGCCAACATAGATGGTGTCGCAAGTGGCATCCGCTCAAACAACACTCAAGTCAACAGAGTCAATAGAGCCAGGCGATGCCGAAAGTGGTACCCGATCAAGTCAACAATTCAACAAGGCCAGACGATGTCGAAACTATCACTAGCTCAAAAAAAGTCACCATGGAGGGTGCGACAAACAAATCCGCAAAGGTATGAAAATATAAATAATCAACATGCAAGTCTCGGCACATGGAAATAGGTCCAAGCTACCAAAGGTGGAAACAAAACGACCAAATCCAGACACATGCGGAGCAAATGTAGTACTTATTATTAGGTAGTCGGTCAAAAATATGTGCCAAAAAGAGTCAAGCTCTCTTCACATGAGCTTGAATATCACTCCGTGCTGAGCTCACTCGCAAATCATAAAGATTTTTATTTAAAATAAAAACGTAACCAGTCAGGCATATACCGGAAAGGTCAAAGGGATTCCCATATAAAGGATATCCTTTTGGGGCCATCGAGTTGAACTACAGGTCACCTTATTCTCGAGAACTGGGGATATGTAGGTCACTCAATCTCTAAGGATCGACCACGTTATAACAAAATCATTCCAGAATTTTCTAGTTTGATACTTTTCTTTTATCAGTTTTTAATAGTTTAATTGACTCAAACTACAAGTGGACTAATTATCATGTAACTTGAGATATGTAGAAAATTGAGAGACCAGGATCCGACGATAATTTTTAAAAATTGCATAAAACAAGATATATTTTCCTATTGGTCGGCTACAAACTAGGTCAGTCAAATTTCGATAATCAATGATGATTTTACCATCCCCGAACAATAAAGGGGCAGTTGTTGACACCTAATTTTTACCCTTCAATAATTTTATTTAATTATTCAGATTTCTGGAGTCATAGACGGAATGAAATACACTTTTCACAAGGTGAATATGATTTTACGAAACTATTCCTAGAGTATTTTGTCATTTCATTTGACAAAATATCACTTGGTATACATATTGTACATATTGTCCTAATTTTACATGATATAATGATTAATCATAATTTTGGCATTTTAACCGATAATTAAATGTAATTATTTTTTAAAAAAATCTCAAAATTAAAGAATTAATGTTTCGCTCCGTTAAAATTGAGAAATTGTCTAATTAAATACGATAGGACAATTACACCTCAATTTTAAAGATTTTTTTAATTAAAGAAATTTGACATTGATTTAATATTTTAATTCATAATTAGTGTTATAACCACATTTGCAAAATTGACCATTCCTTCTAATCCTATTCCTTTTAAAATACATTGGACCCTATTTTCCTTTATTCTCGATCGAGCCCAAGGACAAAAGTCTCCATACTCGGCCCAAGCCCACAACGTTGAGCATAAAAGGGCAAAATCCCATTTCCCTAATTTCCTTTAACGAGTTCTTTCCCTAGCCGTTCCATAAAATTCTTTTCTCTTGACAAAAATGGCAAGAGCACAGATGTATGATGACATGCTATGCGTCTCTGTTCGGATGGAAGATGAAAGGGAATTAAATGCCCTTGTATTTCTCACCTTGCATGCCTCCAAAACCCCAAGTGATGTAGCCCCTCTTGTTGCTTTTTTGCTAGCATTTAATGCTCCTTGTCCAATTTACAATTTGAATTCGACATTCTCATTGGTTCAGAACTAATGGGAGGGAAATTTTGCCCCAATTCACGTTCTCCCATACTGATTTGAGGTGCTCTGTTAGGGTTTCAATTTCCTATATAAATAGAGACCTCTCTCCTTCAATTTAATGGTAAAAAATCCAATTTCAAGGCATTCACATTGACTTAAAAGCCTAATTGAGTTTAAATTGATTAATTTTGCTTCATTTAGGATCCAAACCATTTTTAGGAACCCAGAACTAGCTAAATTAGTCTTAAACAACTAAAACCCACTTTTGTTTCGTGTTATTGTGAGTGTTCGAGGTTCGTGTCTAAAGAATCAAGCTCACCCTTCGACCTTTTGGATGCCTCCACACAAGGTAAACCTATGTCCTTTTAATTTTCTTGTTTAACTACTCTATGTGATCTATTATGAAGTATTATATGATTGATTAGAACAATTGTCGGTTAGTTGGAACCATTATGTGTGTTCATTACTATAATTGTTATTATGTTTTAGTTGACATTAGGCCATTGCTGGCAGTTTATCCTATTATAAGCATGATTAGATAGGTAAAATATTTACCATGTTGATTTAGGATTAGCTAGTCATGTCTAGACTTCTTTGAACCCAAAATAAGGCTAAACTGTTGTTTGTTTAAACATGTATGGGCTGTTAGGGTAGTCTAATTATCATTTTTGGACAAGTCATAATATGACTTGATTGGGAAGTACATCATGCAAGTTAAAACAAAAGAAAAATCATTTCATACTTCTCTTTTCAAAATCAAACTTGTCATTCCAAATGAGTTATACCATTTTGAAAAATTTGAAAATATTTCAAAAGATGCAAGTGTAAAAATGGACAATAGTGTTGGACTAGAAGTGGAGTTCTACTCAAATTTGCATTTGGGTGTTTCTAGTTTGAAAACAAATTGATCCCGTGCATACTATTTTGGCGGAAGCCTATCTCATTGTTTTCTAACAAAACTTTGAGTTTCGAATAAATGAATGACAAGTATTTTTCTAAAATTTAAACACTTTAAGCAATTCAAATCATTTTTACTCATGATATAGAACCCTTAGGTCAACCGTATTCTATGGATCCTTAATATCTGGGTGTCTAACACCTTCCCTGGGGGATCACCAAAAATCTCACCTTCATACTGGTTTCCCTAATTTATTTATCAATTAGGTGGCAACTCTAAAAACATTATCCGACTTAGAGCACCATCCAAGTCCATAGTATCTTTTATACACTAACACACGTAAAAGCGAACCATAATAGCGGACACTAGACCCACATTATAAAGGCGAGTCTAGTCAGATGAGACCTCCATTACCCTATTGTGATCGGTGTGGTAGAGCTCATTTTGGGCAGTGCCGTCAGTGTTCACATGTGTTCTATTAGTGTGGGTAGCCCGATCATATTATGTGGTTTTGTCCAACGAGAGGCGAGTGTGGTATGGCACAACCGACAAAGTATGTAGCAGCTTCTTCTTCATAAATATGCCCTCCTGGGCAAGGTACGCAGATGTCAGTTGGTATAGGTAGAGGCAGGGGTTGAGTGTCTAGTTCAGGCAGTCATCAGAACCACATTTATGCGTTGTCAGGTCGACATTACCTAGAGTCATCTCTGGATGTGATTACACATATATTATCTATCTTTTCCCTTGATGCATATGCCCTAATAGATCCAGGTTCTACTCTATCGTATATTACTCTTTTTGTTGCTGCTAAGTGTGGGAAAGAACTTGAATTGTTACGTATGGCATTTGACATGTCTATGCTCATGGGTGAGTCTGTAATTATTAGGCGGGTATTAAGGGGTTGTGATGTGAAGGTTTATGATTGTCACACTTTATCCAACTTAACTGAATTGGAAATAGTTTATTTCAATGTTATTATAGGTATGGACTAGCTGGCCTCTTCTTATTCTAATGTGGATTGCTGGACGAAAGTCATTTGCTTTAATTTTTCAAGTGAGCCCATTATCGAATGGAAGGGCAATGCTCCAACACCTAGGAGGAGGTTTATTTCCTACCTTAAGGATCAGAAGATGATTTTGAAAGGATATATCTATCATCTAGTGCGAGTACAAGATACGGAGGCAAAACCTCCAACCCTTCAGTCGGTGCTCGTTGTTAATGAATTCCCTGGCGTATTCCCCGATGAACTTCCTGGTATTCCTCCCAAAAGGGATATCGACTTTGCTATCGATACACTTCCAAATACCTAGTCTATATCTATTCCCTCGTATAGAATGACCCCTACTGATTTGAAAGAATTGAAAGCTGAGTTGAAATATCTTCTAGAAAAGGGCTTTATCAGACCCAGAAGTCCCTATGGGGTTCACCAGTGCTATTCATTCGTAAGAAAGATGGTTCATTGAGAATGTGTATCGATTACCGTCATCTAAACAAGGTAACTATCAAGAATAAATATCCACTTCCCAATATCGATGATTTGTTTGACCAGTTACAAGGTGCTAGGTATTTCTCAAAGATCGATCTTTGGTCTGGATACCATCAGCTGAGATTCAAGAAGCGAGATATTTCGAAGACCACTTTCAGTACAAGATATGGTCACTATGAGTTTCTGGTCATGTCCTTCGGTCTTACCAATGCACCAACAACTTTTATAGATCAAATGAATCGGGAGTTTAAGCCATTTTTGGATATCTGTGATAGTGTTCATTGGCGATATTCTGGTATATTATAAATCCAAAGCAAAGCACGCGTACCATTTGTGAGCTGTATTATAGACATTGTATGATCATAAGTTGTATGCTAAGTTTTCTAAAGCAAGTTCTGGTTGAACTCAGTATCCTTTTTTGGGCATATAGTATCAGATGAGGGCATCAATATTGATAGTTAAAAGATCGAGGAAGTGAAGAATTGGCTGAGACCTAAAACTCATACTGAGGTATGTAGTTTCATGTACTTAGTCAGTTATTATAGGAGGTTCATACAGAATTTCTCTTCCATTGCCGCTCTATTAAAAAAGTTGATGCATAACGCAGCTAAGTTTCAGTGGTCGGAAAATTCTGAAAGGAGTTTTCAGGAGTTAAAGAATAGATTAACATCAGCACATGTTCTAGCACTTCCTGAAGGATCAGAGGATTTATGTTATATATTGTGATGCCACCATAGTTGGATTAGGTTGTCTCCTGATGCAGCACAGCAAAGTTATTCCATATGCTTCAAGACAACCTAGAAAATACGAGCAGAATTACCCGACTCATGATCTTGAGTTGGCGGCTGTTATAATTATTTTGAAGATATAGCGCTACTATTTATATGGAATTCATGTTGACTTTTTTACATTTCATAAGAGCTTACAATATATATTCAGGCAGAAAGAATTGAATTTGAGACAATGGAGATCGCTTGAGTTGTTGAAGGACTATGATGTTGATATCTTGTACCATCCTGGTATGGCAAAGGTTATAGTCGATGCATTGAGTCGTAAGTCTATGGGAAACCTAAGGAATGTGAGAGTTAAAAAGTCGGGGATGACAAAATATATGTATCGACTAGTTAGTTTGAGTGAGTGATTGCTAAATGTTGGTAATGAGGGCGTTATAGTCCAGAATACCGCTAAATCGTCCTTAGTGGCTGAAGTAAAGGTGCAACAATTCGATGATCTATAACTGGTCATAATTAGAGAAGGAAACCCCTTTTAGAAGAAGCGGTTGTTCGAGCTATCATATGATGGGGTTCTTAAATATAATGGTCGATTGTGTGTGCCCAAAGTTGGAGGACTTCCAGGGCAAATTATGGCGGAGATTCACCAGTCTAGGTATTCTATTCACCCTGGTTCTACTAAGATATATCATGACCTTCAGCAAATTTACTGGTGGAATGATATGAAGAAGAATATTGCAGGATTCGTCGCTCAATGTACAAATTGCCAGCAAGTTAAGGTTGAGCATAAAAAACCTGGAGGATTGCTTCAAAATATTGAGATTTTGACCTGGAAATGGGAAACCATCAACATGGATTTCCTTACGGGATTACCTTGTTCTCATCATAAGTTTTATTCTATTTGGGTTATAGTGGATAGACTTACAAAGTAAGTTCATTTCCTACTTGTCAGAACTACCTATTCAGTTGAGGATTACGCCAGGTTATATATGAGAGAGGTAGTCCAACTTCATAGAGTTCTGATTTCTATTATATCAAACAAAGGTGCCCAGTTTACAATTATCTTCTAGAGGTCCTTTCAGAAAGGTTTGGGTACTCAGATTAGACTTAGTATAGCTTTCCATCCACATACAGACGAGCAAGCCGACCCCACTATTTAGACACTCAAGGATATAATACGAGCCTCAGTTTTAGACTTTAAAGGGAGTTGGGAAAATCATCTGCCGCTATTTGAGTTTGCCTATAATAATAACTACCATTCTAGTATTAAGATGGCACCTTATGATGCCCTGTTTGAGTGAAAGTGCAGGTCTCCTATCGGTTGGTTCAATGTTGGTGAAACAAAGTTATTAGGGCCTGATTTGGTGCAACAAGTCATAGAGAAGGTGAAATTGATCCAGGAGCGATTGTTGATGGCTCAGAGTCGATAAAAGTCCTATTCAGATAACTGGTGTCGAGACTTAGAGTTTGTTATGGGAGATTGGGTGTTTATGAAGGTGTCGCCTATGAAAGGCATAATGAGGTTCGGCAAGAAAGGCAAACTTAGCCACTGTACTTGAAGTAACTTTCCCTCCCTCGCTTCTTAGCCAACATTGAATAGTAATAACTTGTAATCCTCTCATCATATATCCTCATAGGGTCCTAGGCACAATTAACTCCTCATAGTTATCCTTCTTGTCCCCACTTTTGCTTCTGCTCTACTCACACCAGCTCGGTAGACAACCTTTAGCTATTGGTCTGTATTTTTGGGCTTCATAGACTTTTCAATGTGGTCCATTCTACACTAGTCCATTGCTACAATACTTTCTCATATTAAATGGTTTTCTAAAAGCTATAATTACTTTATAAAGTTAGGGCTTCATATTCTAAACTCATTCTGTGGCATAAAATACTATACCGACTAACGGCTCATCCGGCCTCTAGACTAGCCTTTTTCTATGCTTTACATGCATCCCATTTTTCTGAATCTCGTGTTACTCTTTTCATTCACTAATTATGAATACTCCTCATGGGCTTACAAGTGCTTCAGTCTTTAATTAACCTTCATGTTTCCTTTCCTGAGCCTCACGTACCTGGCGGCTCTTATCGTCACTTAACTCCTCTAATACACTGGTTGCTATCATTCCTTCCTTAAAGTCGCTACTTATATATTAGATATCCTTAACATATTAGCAACAAGCTATTTAGCATTATCTTATTCACCTTACAATCTTCTGTTATGCTTCTTTGTCTGCTTACTACACCATTAAGGGAGTCTGTAAGGATTATTTCCTAATAATCTTTAAGGATCGCCCTTTATGCAGTTTATTCCTTTGCTTCCTGAATGCTTACCTTGTAAATCCTCCATATCCTTTACTATAACAGTCTCTTGGGTTTTTATGTTTCATTTCGTTTATCTGGGGGGAATTTCCAATATTGTTTCCTCCTAACTCCGTAAGTTAAATCAGCCATTCAACATATTTTGTTGTCATTCGACTATTTCAGTCTCATAATAGATACTTAGTCTCATAATATATCATCTTCACAATTCAATACTTACACCTTCCCGTCTCCTACGAACTTGTCGCATTACCATACCTTATTATATGATTCCTAGTCGTGCCTAATATTTGCTCAGATATCCTTCTTCGATTCATATAATTTTCTTACTATCATCTCACTTTTCCCTTTAGTCTAGATGTTTGTAATAAGATATCATTTCACCTTTAACATCTCCTTCTTTAATCGGCCTTATCTCTTAGGCACCTACAATTTCTACTTACTATGGACAGGAGCCTCTCGAAGGGCAATATTTACCTTGCACACAGAGAATTCAATACTTGGCCTCTGTAAGCTTAGTATTGTCCATGCTATTTCCAATTTGACATAATTGCGCTATTCCTCAGTACTGACCATACTAAGGGTGGACCTACCCTTTACCAAATCCTAAAAACTCACCTCTTTCTAAAACCACGTCTTTTGACATCCATAAATCGGGGGCTGGAATAGGTACTCCTCATTGTCATTCCATCATTACAAAAGGCAGGAATAACAATGCTTACTTTGTTTTATCTGAACATTAAGTTTTATACAATCCCTTACATTTGGTATTTTGTCCCCTTTTCACTTCATTTCTGTTGCATTTTTGTTACAGCCCATAGTTTTATTTCAAATTGTCTCATTGATAAAACTAAGTTCTTATATGTAACATCCCGTATTCTCACGATAGATTACATCACATTTGTACGACTAGGTTAAGGTGAGTGTGACTTGGAGGAGGAAGGATATTGGACAAACAAATGAGATACTTACTTACCCGTCCTAGTTGCTTGAGCTACTTTACATATGTCTTAATTATTAACGAGGATGAGACGCGTGTCTAAATGTTATTAGGACCAGTATGCATCATCTAACTAAGCAAGTAGGTTCATCACCTACTTGCTTATAAAGGAATAGACAATGATGTGCTTGCTTCACCAACCAATTTAATGAGATGCTTTCTTGTCATTCCCTTGATGAACAAGTGTATGAGTCATACAATACATGTGTATCTATTTGTGGGCCCCACAATCCATCAAGTAATTACATAATTTGGAGATTTCGTTTGCTTACTGATTTCTCTTCAGCAAAAAATTTGACCAGCATCTTGAGAGCATCAAATAGCTTAGAAAGTTTCTTATGAACTTCTGCAGCAACCATAGTTGAACTTAGAGGGTTCATACACTATTTTGAATGTTCTTTTGAGCAAGAAAAACGTTCCCAGCTTGTTCTTCCAGTTGTAGGAGGGTTCTTTCCACTTTGAGAATTGTTCTTCACCTTGCGAATTATTTTGAAGCAAGGGAAAAATGTCCAGCAACTTGAAGCTTTACTTTGATCAATTAAATTTCATGTAGCAGCAACGTTTTTAGTCATTTATGGAGGCAAGTTTCGTTCTTCTTCAAAGATTGAAAGGAGCAGAGTTGTTATTGGCTATATCTAGTTGAAGTAAAGTGGAAATAGAAAGTTCTTGGACATCTAAGGTATGAAATCTCCATTTCTTCATGTGTGTGAGTTTGTATAGGTGTTAGAAGTATTAGTTCCATGAAAACATATGGGACATTAACTAGAAGTTGTGGACTGGTGTTGGATACTGTTTTATTGGATTGTGGGAGTTGTTCTTGCATTTTTTGAAGGGTTGGACATGTGTGATTGGTTGTTTATATTGTTATTGTTGTTTGTTTTATTCTGGAATTGGGGAAATGTAATAAAGTCAGCAGAGGTCTACCCAATTTTATATACAATAAGCTTATTATTCGTTGTACAATAATTGTATCTTTCGTAGCTTAACGATAGCATCATTATCATTGTTGTAGATTAAGGTGCGATGAGTTGAGTTCAACGTGGTTATTGGACAGATTGTTATAAGGTATGTAATGGCTATCCTTCTCTGCAAAGTATAAATTATGAGTCATATGTATTGTGTTCCAAAGAGAATGTCTTAGAAGTGTACTCTATTCATAAGTTGATTTTCCCTTGCCGAGAGTACTTTCATGTCTTATATCATTTCATGTCAAGGTTAGGTTGTCCGCTGATTCTCTGAGTTTCTTACTCTTTATTGTTCTTGCCAAATGGAGTGTATCCAATTAGTTACCAGTAAAGTTGACCAAATTTCATTTAAAAGTAAAAGAAAGAGTTCCTACGAGTAAATAAAGCCAAGAGTGATATATATACATATGTATAAGAGTTAAAATTGCCATTGAGCTATAATCGGTGGGCGATGGCCCTATGTGGCATATATTCATTGATTACATACCACCGGTTAGGTGACAGAAATTCATACATGTAATAATACAATTGAGTTATAATCGGTTGGGCGATGGACATTTATATATACATAATTACCACCAAGTTACAATTGGTGTGCGATGGATAGTTATATATGTACTTGAGGATAAGTAAGGGTTTCAGAGTTTCATTGTTCGCCATGAGTGGCGTACATGTTATCAGGTTGTTTCTTATACCTTGTTTTACAGCTTATTCTTTCATATTATTATTCATGCCTTACATACTAGTACATTTCATTTGTACTGATGTCCCTTTTACTGGGGCGCTGCATTTCATGCTACAGGTTCAGGTAGAGGTATATATAGGCCTCTATAGTCGGAGGTTATGAGTTCACCCATCGATTGGTAAGCTTCACTTCTTCCGAGGCTACCAAGTCAGAGGTCGTGAGCTGATATGTACAGATAATGGGTAGGTCAGGGCCTTGTCCTAACCATTTCACAATTATACTTTTCTTAGAGACTTGTAGACCTATTGTGCCTGTATAGATTTGTTGTATGGTCTTTCCAGCCTAGATGATAGTCTTTTGATCAGTACGATAACATTATCGGGCTTGTATATGTATATATATCTATTTTGGGTTTGTGTACCCTTCATATTGAGTCATCCAGACGACATATTGTGTTTTCAGATTAGGGCCTTGTCGGCCCTGCATGTATGTTGGTTATACCTCCATATTCATCATGATTGTTATATCCTTATCGGCCCCAGTTTCCATACATTAAGGTGTTGTTCATTGTGGTACACTCGGGCTAGTACAGCACCGGGTGCCGGCCACACCCCCCATTTTGGGGTGTGACAATTTTAATACCAGTATTTCACCTTGCTAGGTTCCTATTGTTTCCTTTGTATATATAAGTGAAAAATATGCTCCCATTTTGAAGCTTGAACGTAATATTCACACCTTGGCATATCAACAATCTAGTAAGGGGTGGGAGATCTTTTCTTTACTTGCCACGAATATGAATGGGTTGAAGTCTTTCTAGTAACCAACATTGCGTAATCTAAATAAAGCACGAGTCAGACTTGAATTCTCATAACTCAGCTCTACTGCACGATCTATGAGATGAAAAGATAGAAACCATCCCTAAATGCCCGAAAACCTCTTGCTTTATAAGTGTGGTGCACAACATACCCATAAACAAGACTCTACTAGACACGACTCATAGACTCCCTAGGACAGACCTGCTCTAATACTAAGTTTGTCATACTCCAAATGGGAGAGAGATGGGGGTTGTGGCTGGCACCCGGTGCCATATTGTCCCAAGCGTACCACTTTGAAACCAAACTCCTGTACGTAGCGAACTTCCAACTGACAAGGCCATACTAGAATATGACTTGAATAACATCATAATAATAGGGCCGACAAGGCTACAATCTATAATGCTAGAGCATTATCCAAGATCTGAAGATAAACAAGGAGGGGTCAACCCAACATCCATATAGACAAGGACACAACACAACCCAACAAAAAGACAACCAGGCCGAAAAGGCCATACATCACAACTGAACACATTACACCGGTCTATGAGCCTCTACGAATAACTGAACTATCCCACAGTCGGGACAGGGCCCTAACATACTTGTTATCTACTCATGTACATAATATATAACCTCAACATATGATCAGGATGTCATGTCCCTAAATCAGGAAATATGCTGACACCTACCCTTTTTCCACCTGATAGGTGAACCCGTCCCTTAATCACAACTCAATCAATAATAAAGTAGAACCCCACCATCGAATATACATAATAAGTCTAGGATAGATAAGGAAATAGTGTGGAAGTAATACAATAATCCCAATGAATATGGTCTATGGTCGTACAAGAGCCACTACTACATAACTACAAGTCTGAATATGAATACACAGTCTGAAAAGTAGAATACTCTCTCAGAATAGCAAAATAAGACAACTAGATAAAGAGAGACATCCGAGCTAAGGATCCATCTATGTCCTCACCCTAGATTCTCATCAGCAAAGCCTCGGGAATCGGTCATGAGGAGGGGAAGTGGACCTTGTCACGTACTCTGCAGCCATAAAAGAATTTATCAAGGTAGTATCAGTACAAAAACTATGTACCGGTAAGTATCATAGGCCAACAATAGTTAGGTAACATATATAAAGTAAGAGACTGAAGGATAGGGATGCTCACAATCAGATATAAACATAACAAAGTCCAAGAATAGCATCACAATTACGAATACCAAGTCCGAATCCAATAAGTATGAATATGCGAATATGAATGCATATGCAATGCAATGATACACATACGCTCCAGGAGGAATATCTCCATGCCTCGATAGTCATGACCAATGGAGGATCCGCGAAGTCCATGTACCAGCTGTGTGTGCTACCCAATCGAATATATGTTGTGGTATTCGCAATCTGGTCCAATATATATATATATATAATGTTGCGGAACGTGCAACCCGATCAAAATATATGAATATGAATGCATATATCAGTTTCAATGAGAATATATCAAGCCAATTGTGCCATGCATCGACAAATAACATCATGTCAAGAATGAATAAATGATAAGGCATGTAAACGTCAAGTCTAGTATCATACACGTGGCGACAAGACACTAGATCAAAATAAGGCAATAAGCCACAATCAAGGAACAATACCAACCTAAGTATTCAATCCCAAATTCATACCCGAAGGCTCAACATGCTTTCTCCAACAATCACTAACTTTACATATGCTTCGCTAGCCAAAGTCTAACCATAGGGTAAGCCATAACCTACCTAGTAGCCGAGCGGGAGCTACAAACAATCACACCTTTGCCTTGCCTTTCCGGAGAGCCTCCAAGTACTCAAAGTCTATCCATAAGCAAATTCTACATTAGAAATAAGAAAGAACAATACCCATATTGCTATCCTATCCTTTGAATCAAAACCAACTATGAAAAAATGGGAAAACAGGCCCACAAGGGTAAAATAGGTAGTTGAAAAGTGAAATTGATAATCCAACGTTCTAGAAGTCTAATCCTACTATTTAATTGCTAAAGAATAGTTCGATTCCATTATTCAAGTCAAAACCACCAATTTGGTATAAACCCTAACATTCAAGATTTCAATTCATCAACAAAAATGGAAGATTCAAGCCTATTAGTTACTAAATCATCAAATTCCATACTTAGATTAGTCAAATCCACCAACAATTCTCATTTAGAAAAGCTAAAACTCAAATAGTAAAATAGACATCAAAACACATCTTCATTCTTAAGTTCTATATAATTTCTACCATGTATTCAAGCCTATAATAATGGAATGTAACAATATAAGTGACTAAGCCGAGCGGGAGCCATGAACAATCACAACTTCGCCTTGGCTTTTCAGAGAGACTCCAAGTACTCAAAGTCTATCCATAAAAAAATTCTAAATTAGAAATAAGAAAGAACAATACCCATATTTCTATCCTATCCTTTGAATCATAACCAACTATAGAAAAAGGGGAAAATAGTCCCACAAGGGTAAAACGGATAGTTCAAACGTGAAATTGGTAATCCAACGTTCTAGAAGTCTAATCCTACTTTTCAATTGCTAAATCAACTCTGGAATAGGTCAATTAAATTATTTAAGTAAAAACCCCCAATTTATTGTAAACCCTAACTTTCAAGCATTTAATTCATCAACAAAACTGGAAGAATCAAGCCAATTAGTTACTAAATCATCAAATTCTATACGTAGATTAGTCAAATCTACCAATAATTCTCATTTACAAAAGCTAAAACTCAAATTGTGAAATATACATCAAAACCCATCTTCCTTCTTAAGTTCTATAGAATTTCTAACATGGATTCAAGCCTATAACAATGAAATGTACCAATAAAGTGACTAAGATTAGGGTTTAGAAGATACCTAGATGAAGAACCTTGAATCTACACCTTGAATGCCATAAAGATCGAGCTTGGGAACGAGGTATAAAACCTCGTCTAGGGCTTTTTAATACTACTGCTACAGTGCCTCATTTGCATTCGCGAGACCCCATTCGCAATTGTGAAGGGTTAACCCGATCCAGCCACACTCACATTTTCCCTTCACGAATGTGATGCCTAGGCCGCGATCGCGATCCTCGGCTCCCAACTGTATCACGAACGTGTAAAAGGAAACCAAATCTCGAATCAATACTTGGAAAACATTCAGAACCCTATAAATACAAAAAAACATGCATTTCTATCATAAAACACATTCTGGACCTACCCGCGCACTCGAATTCTTGAGAAGGTCTTTATGGCTCAGGTTTGACTAAAGTCAACTGTTAAACTCAAATTTCATAATTTCATAACTTAGTCAACTCTAGGTCAATTTGTCTATTCTCTTAACTTAGGACTTCTGAAACCTATCAAATGGATCTGAAACCTATCCAAACTCCTCGGAAGTCATACCACCCATTCCCCACAAGTCACAAATAAGTAAATAAAGGCTCGGGGAATTATCATCGGGTTTAAATAGGTCAAAAGTGCCATAAAGACCAAATGGGTCATTACAGATGAAGCTCAAAAAGAAGTGAAGCATACCAACTGACTGTTAAGACTCAACAACTACTACTTTGGGGGTCTATCTGGCCCTTATCCAAATCCTGCAATATGAAATATAGCACCTCTGACAAAAGGGACGTCAGTACAAAAAAATGTATCGGTATGTCAAACATGAATATAAATATGAAAGCATAATCTATAAAGTAGGGCATAAGAAGCAACCTGATACTCTGATAACCTGTGTCCCACTAAGGGTGAATAATGAAACTCCAAAAATGTACTAAAACCTCTATATCTATGATTTATTATATAATATACCCTCGTCTTATAGCTCGAGGTGTGTAATATGGCACTGCCCTCAAGTAATGCTCTGAGGTGTATGTATGGATGCACATATAAGTGTATGCCCTCCGATTATAGCCCGAGGTTTGTATAATATGCATGTACAACAACTTCCCATCGACTATTTGCTCGGTGGTGTGAATTATATATATATATATATATATATCACCGATATTAGATTGGGTGTGTGAATAATATACTGTAGTAGTAAGAGACATTATAGCCTCTTTGAAACTCATAACTCTTTGACCTTACTTTGAAACGACCCTTGGCTAACTCTATGTTTAACTCTTTGGAACACTCTTCTTAGAGGTCTATGGAATTCAAAGACAATCAAGATATATAGAATGCAATAACAAGACAAGAAAGTACTTCAAATGAGGGAAAAACAACATGTGAATAGAACTATTCTTTTTAAGTTAATAATGGAATTTAGCCTTTAGCTCTTATACGGTCCTTTCATTATCCTTAAGGAGATAACTTGTCAATATACAAGACTATAATTTGAGAAGCTCTATCAAGGAGAAGTATGGTCTCAACTTAGACAACCAACAAAGCCAAGACAATGAGACACAGTGTAGATATGGGAAGCTACTCTAGATAAGAATCATGTAGACATAGATTTAGTACACATTGGGCAATGATTCTTTTGGAAATCAATACATGTTTCTAGTGATTCATGCTTTAGAAAAAAACTTTAGCCTTACATACATGCATCACTTTGCTAACCACGACTAGCAAATTCCCGAGAGATTTACGGATGATTATCTACATAATATAGATGATTATGGTCAAGATCGAATCTACAGATTAAGAATCATTTCTTTAAGACATTTCGTCGAGCACCTAGATGGCATACTTTTCATGATTTACTTTCATGGCAATATGTTTACTATTATATCTGCTTTAAAACAAGATCATCAAGATCATAACCACTTACTCCACAATCTTCACCACCATATCTTACAATTCTAGTCATAATATCTCCAGAAACGTATTAACACAACCAAATAATTACCACATCTTTATCATGGAGTTAACTTAGTTTCTCCTCAAGTTTCTTTACCAACTCAATCAACTAAGCTATAAAAAGCTAAAGATCATTAAGGAGTGGTAGAATCTCACCTCAAAGCAGCCACAAGTCTTCAATACCAATATCTTCTCAAAACTCATGATCACTCCCAACTTCACTTAGCTAGTTAGAGGAGATCTTCAAGATGATCCAAGCCTTTTAATGGAGAAATAATTTCATGTGCTTAGGGATATTTTCTTCAATGATAAGGAAACCCTAAGATAGAGTTTAGGAGTGTTTAGGAACCATTTGGGTCAAAAAATTAAGTGAGCAATGAGATGCCCAACTTTTGGTGAAGATCCCCATATGCGATCGCAATTCCTACCACAAATGGTGGTAGGGTGGTTGTAAAATAGGGTCCTAAGTCCGTGGCTTTATATGCAAAGCGGATTGACTTCTGTGAGGTGGAACACTCAGCATATTTTCTATTTTTCACCAAACTTTGCCTAGATGTACTTCCTTTTATCCAATTGACTTCAAGGTTCTGTATACCTTCGTAACATTCATTCAAATCGCACGTCACCCTCGGGAAGGTTCTTGGGTTGCCGGAACTCAAATCGACTAACTATGCTTTCGACTGTGCGTAGAATTATAGGGAGTAACAATATGCTTCTACGATTATGCCTGAGATGAATGACTAGGTACATCAATTCATGAATGTTTTGGGGGCTCACTTAGTTAATGAGTGTACCACATCTTTTCTGAATTCGGATCTGGTATTGCTCACATCTAGGCTTATGCACATAATTTAGAGGACCGTAAAAGGCAGCAGCAAGCTGATTGAGAGCATGATAGGGGCCAACATAAGTAGCCCCGGTCGGCTGGTGACATAGGAGAGTTTAGGGGTGGGATCAGGCCACAGTTTCCTAAGCACCCATCCTATTTGGCTGCTAATGCACCACCGCAGTTCTAGGGCTAGTATTGTGATCAGTCTACTTATTCGGTCAAAGTTATAGTTCCCGAGCACTAGGCCCGTAGTATAGAGAAGATTCAAGACAAATGATGCCTTTTTTGCCTCAATGTGATCAGTGTAGCAAGGCCAATCCATGGAAGTGTTGTCGGGTGTCTGATATGTGTTATGCTTGTGGTTATCTGGGACATATTACTAGTGAGTGTCTGATGAGAGGTGTAGGTAGTATAGTGTAGCCGACGTGATTTATAGTTTCTTTTTCTTCATCTATACACCCTCCTAGGTAAGGTACTTAGACATCGACTGGTAGAGGTAAAGGCAGGGGTGGAGTATCTAGCTTAGACATTCATCAAAACCGCATCTATGCATTGTCGGGTCAATAGGATTTAGAGTCGTCTCCTGATGTGGTTACAGGTATATTAGGTGTCTTTTCTCTTGACGTGTATGCATTGAGAGACCCAGACTCTATCTTGTTATATACTCCTTTTGTTGCTAGTAAGTGTGGTAGAAAACTTGAGTTATTGAGTATTTCATTTGCAGTATCTATGCCAGTTCGCGAGTCTGTGATGGTTATTTCACACCCCAGCCTTGGGTAGGTGTGGCCTCCACTTGACACCATAAGACCCGAGCAAAGCAACTATAGCATCTGAACTCTACAACATGAATCTTGGGCCGACAAGGCCACCAAGTAACAATAACAAGATAAGAATATACCAACCTGCAAGAAGAAAAGGCCCAACAATAACATATATATACATAACTAAGGCCGACAAGGCCAAACAAAATGAATATACACTAACCATTAGTCTGCAAGCCTTTAAGAGTGCAACAATACATCAACTGGTTAGGACAGGTCCCCACCATACCCAAAAATATAGAAATTTATACAACAGTACCAATCGACTTGGTACAGCAACTCCAGAGAAGTGGAGTGCGGCAATCAACAACTGGAAATAATTACCCTACTTAGGAGATACACTGGCCTATATATTTGTACTTGCGGGTATGAACACAACACCCCATAAAGGGACGTTAGTACAAAAGATGTATTGAATATGTAACGCATGTAAAACATGTAAATAAGAGATGTAATATAAGAGAAAAGGGTGTACAATCAACTTGAAACTCAGAAAAAGGCCACTGAGGGCATACAACTATGGCCACTCTATGCATGTATGTAAAATAGGGCCACTCTATTCATGTATGTGAAATAAGGCCACTCTATGGGGTAATATAATATAGTATCAAGTACCTCTGTAGGGTAATCTCATCATAAACTACCCCGCCATATAGGACGTGGTAATATCTACCCAACTAATCAGTGGTATACACATATAAGTGCTTTCCCAACAGACTATAGAATGGCACGGTAAGAAAATAGATATATATATATATATATGCACAATGCAAGACAAATCTCAATAGACATCATAAACAGAGTCGGAGTGACATATGGTCATTATTCTCCGACTATCGTTATTAGCGTTATGTTCTTGAATCTCTAATCAATATAATGGACTTGTAAGTTACAAGAAATTCTCCTGACCACAGACAATCACGGGATATGAGTTAGTTCATTAACAAAGGAGACATGAGTAACATATTGCAACAATAAGATGTCATCATTTAGAAATGATTGAACCAAACTATACCAAAGATAGAAGATAGCCCAACATACCTTATGGATGAAGCTGTTTATATTCCATGATCCCTTGTACTTTATATGGATGATTTGCTACATTATATGAAGGATTTGTATCAATATCGAATTCATATCTTATAACGAAGTTTAGTTAGACATTTCGTAGAGCATCGCACGTGCATATGTTTATAAGATCTTTCATAGCTCAGACTCTACACATAACATCACAACTATCTTCATTACTACTCCTGCTCATTTCCATAACTCCAAAACTTCATGTAACACCCTCAAATAATGTAAAACAACCCACAACAACAAGACATAACTTTAAGGTCTTACAAATACTTTTTCTTTAAGAATCCTTCAACAATTCCGTCTTAAACACTTGTAATATCTTAAGAATATCTTGTAGGAGATGAAACGTACCTTAAGTGGCAAGAAACATTCCAAAACAAATCTTGATTCATGGCTAAGAATTCTCCAAAGATCACTATGACAAAGAACAAGATGATTCTATGATATTCACGAGATTCCTTACATCGTTAGCTTGGTTTTCCTTTGACCTTAGTATTGGACCATGGGAGACTTATTAGAGAGTGTTTAGGGACTTTTAGGGTTAGGAAGATGAAATAAATGAGCTCAAATTTGTGAAGGGGGTCTATTTATAGGTGGAGATAAATTGGCCACCAACCTGTCCCAAGACAGGTCTTGTGACTCACAATACCTTCTTGCGTCTCGCAGGACATGTCTGAGGCCAAAAACTATCTGTTAATTCCTGAGACAGCCATGTGTCTTGTAGGTACTTCTTGCAAGTCACGGGTTGTGTCTAGCGATTTGAAGAAGGCTCCGAGAAGTGACATATTAAAGAACTTTCATTGAAACCTACTTCTGTTGATCAGATGAGTCTTAAGCCTTCCCGAAACTTTCTCAACACATCCATAAACCTTTATCACCCTATTTGATAGACCTTACCATCTCTGAGCCTATGTTGGCTATGTTATGAGAACAATGATGCATGAAAAAATGAGGTGTAATATCCTTCCCCCCTTAAGAGCATTCGTCCTCGAATGTTGAGGAATATTCTAACTCTCAATATTTTTGAAAATTTCGGCAGCGTTTCCTCTATAAACAGGATTATCCGAAACTTGTCAAATAGCCCAAACACATATCCAATGCCTCTCAAGGCTATAGCATAAGATAATAACATCATATCGGCCCCACACGGACATCTATTTATGCAATAACTCACCTCAATTGTCATCTGTTGTAATCTGAATTGTACCTGCCATATCAGTCTCAACATTATCACCAAAACAAGATGTAAAGATTAACCTAGATAGGTAGAATAAGATTAAGGGAACTGTATCGCATGAGTCTCGATATAAACCAGATGTTTGAAACAAATGAGGGTGTCTAGACTTCATATCCTCCTCGGCTTCCCATGTCATTTCCTCCATTTTATTATTCCTCCAAAGTACTTTAATTGAAGCTTCTTCTTTGGTCTACAACTTACGGACCTATCGATCTAGGACATCAATAGGGATTTCCTTGTACAATAGATCTTCTATAGCATAAACATCCTCAATAGGGGTGATACAGAAGGTATCGCCCAAGAATTTATGAAGAATAGATACGTGAAATATGGGATGGACTTCTTCTAACTTCGGGGGCAACTCCTGCTTGTAAGCCACTTCGCCGATTCTCTATATGATTCGATACAATCCGACATAGTGTAGTTGTCTATCCAAGTGAGAATTGTGTCAACAGTTTGTTGTGAAGTATGTTGGTTGAATAAAGAACCAAGATTGAGACCCCGAATGGGACTTAAAGTCAGATATGTAAAGAGTGAGGTCATTTTTGATATAGGGTCGGTGGCAGCAAGTACACACCAAGAGTATGACATAATGTACTTATTAATCTTGAGGACCTCCAATACCCTTTTTGGGCGATAACCACCATGTGAGAAAATGAATTTCTCTTGTTGTTGGTCAAGACGTACTTCAAGATGAGTCGTAGTGATATAGAGACATATGCATCTTGTTAACTAAGATAACAGTTTTGCAAGTGAGAAAGGTGAGTAAAGGAGAGTCTGAATGACATGGTAGAATGTGGTCCTCCTTGAGAGGGAGACGGTTCAAAAGCTAGATTACTACGAATAAAATTACCCACCCGAAGTATCAGAGGTATCATTAGTAAAAGGATAACCTTATAGGGGATTCAGTCCTATACAGTTTAAAAAGAAAAACTGACAGAGTAAGGTGATAGTCTTCAGGGAGATGTAAGATAAGAGGAAAGAGCAAGCTTATCTTGTCTAGAGGTTGTATAAAATAGGAGGTTGGTCAAAGAAACTCCATCATCTAGTAAGTTTAAGGGTCTAGTTCCGGGAACTCCAAACGATAGTAGCGTTGCAGCGCATATAGTATCATCATCGCTCATGTGGTAGTAAAGGAGAATCAATATCAGATTCTAGAGCCAACACTGTCGGAAGGAACAAACATGGCAAAGAAAGCTAATATATTGTTTAAAAGATGACGAAGCTATAAGTTACCCAGATCGAATGTATATTCCAGATCTAGTGATATTTTGGGCAAAATTAAAGTAAGGATGTGTTATTCCTGCTATTTTATTCATCTCAGATTGATGAAGATATACCACAAAACATGAGATATGTATTGATACATCATTACGACAAGGAGCCTTGCAAAATTTTGGCATAACAACTGAGTGGACCATTGGTAAAGCCAAGAGCATTAGGGATCCAAAGGGGGCTAGTATAACATATAGGGATCCCGAATTGAAATGAAAGAGTGGATCGAGGGCGAGGTTCAGTAAGAGTTTGCTCCATTCTGATCAGGAACGTTACTCCACATGATGGATGGTTGACGAGACTATTCGCATAATTGGGGATGATACAAATAAAATATTGGAAAGATCGTATGACTTGAAGACATTCCTATGCTGGTCACCTCAGGTAAGGAGGATCAGCGACAACAAAATTTTAAATATTTTTCCAAGGGTTTAGGAGACACAAGAAAGACCTTGTTACAGTTCATCCCAAATAGATATAGGCCAGACGCATGATTTAGATGCTCGATGAGATGTTAAAGGAGATATAATAGTAAGCCAATTGCCATTAAAGCAAATCATGAGAAGTATGCCCTTTAGGTGCTCGATGAAATATCATAAAAAATTGATTCTTAATCTATCGATTACATCTTGACCCGGATCATCTATAT
Source organism: Anisodus acutangulus (assembly GCA_029783415.1). Lineage (NCBI taxonomy): Eukaryota > Viridiplantae > Streptophyta > Magnoliopsida > Solanales > Solanaceae > Anisodus > Anisodus acutangulus. Next base: position 40,538,806 of record CM056493.1, read on the forward strand.
TATGTAGATAATCATCTGTAAAGCTCTCGGGAGTTTGCAAGGCTTGGTTAGAAATGTGAAACAGGTATATGAGGCTAAACTCTTTTTCTAAAGCATGAATCACTAGAAACATGTATCAATTTCCAAAAGAATCATTGCCCAACATGTTCTAAATCCATGTCTACATGATTCTTGTTGAGAGTACCTTCTCATATCGACATTGTTTCTCATTATCTTGGCTCTGTTGGTTGTCTATGTTGAGACCATACTTCTTGTTGATGGAGCTTCTCAAATCATAGTCTTGTATATTGACAAGTTGTCACCTTAAGGAAAAGGAGATGACCATATAAGAGCTAAAGGCTAAATGCCATTATTAACTTAAAAAGAAGAGTTCTATTCACATGTTGTATGTCCCTCGTTGGAAGTACATTCTTGACTCGTTATTACATTCTATATATCTTGATTGTCTCTAAATTCCATAGACCTATAAAAAGAGGGTTCCAAAGAGTTAAACATAGAGTCGGCCAAAGGTCGTTTCAAAGTAAGGTCAAAGAGTTATGAGTTTTAAAGGGGCCACAAGTGCCCTTAATTCCACATTATATTATTCACACCACCGAACTAATATCGGTGGGTAGATTTATATATATATATATATATATACATATATTATTCACAGAATCCAGCAAATAGCCAGTGGGCAATTGTACATGTACATTACACACACCCCGATCTATACCCGGACGGCAGACACTTATATATGCATCCATACATACACCTCATAGCATTAGCTGAGGGAAGTACCATATTACACACCTCGGGATATAAGCCTAGGGCGGATTATATAATAAATAATACATATAGAGGTTTCATTACAGTTTCATTGTTCACCCTAAGTGGCACACAGGTAATCAGAGTATTAGGTTGCTTCTTATGTCCTACTTTATAGCTTATTCTTTCATATTTCTATTCATGATTTACATACCGGTACATTATTTCGTATTAACGTCCCTTTTGCCATGGGCGCTGCATTTCATGCTGTAGGATTTGGATAGGGGCCAGATAGTTCCCCACAGTAGAAGTTGTTGAGTCTCAACCATCAGTTGGTATGCTTCACTGCTTCTCGAGCTTCTTGATCATATGTTGAGTTTATATCTTGTCGATTCATTGGATTTACTATTTAGACAAAGCAATTTTCATTTTTATTTCATGTTTTCCACGTGTGAAAAGGATGAAGCATCTATGTTTAGAGATGGCAGTGGATCTCGGACCGGGTCCGGATCCGGTGGATCCAGATACATTTTATAGGATATGAATCTTCAAAATTTGAACCCGACGGATCCGGATCAGACCCAGATTTATTTCTGACGGATTGGAGAGCCTTAACATACCTCACCGACCCTTCAATAACTACCACGAAATCAGTCCCTATAGCACATGTATCTTGGTTTCCCTCTTGTGAACATTCTGTCAATTTACTTCACTACAAAGTAACCTTCGACCCGCTTAAATAAACAAAAATATTCCTCTCATCCTAAAAATAAGGCGCCACTATTCATACGTAACAAGGATTCACTTTGCTGCTTGTACCTAACAAGCACATTACTGTTTTGATAACAACATAGATAGGGATGACAACGGATCGGATCTGGACCGGATCCTAGTAGATCCAGATTCAGATCCGTTGTTCATACCTGGATCCAGATCCATCAGGTCCATAAAAATTAGATCTAAATTCGGATTCATCGGATCTACTAGGTTCACGAATTAGATTTGGATCCACTAGGGAAGAAGTTTAGACTAACAGATTTTATTAACCCTACAACCTGTGGTGAGAATCGACAAGCCAGGTTTGTTTCTATTCTGTCAGAAATAAATTAAACAAACCTGGCTTGTCGATTCTCACCACGTGTTGTAGGGTTAATAAAATCTGTTAGTCCAAACTTCTTCCCTAGTGGATCCAATCTGATTCGTGGACCCAGTAGATCCGATGAATCCGAATTTGGATCTAATTTTTATGGACCTGATGGATCTGGATCCAGGTATGAACAACGGATCTGAATCTGTATCTACTAGGATCCGGTCCAGATCCGATCCGTTGTCATCCCTATCTACGTTGTTATCAAAACAGTAATGTGCTTGTTAGGTACAAGCAGCAAAGTGAATCCTTGTTACGTATGAATAGTGGCGTCTTATTTTTAGGATGAGAGGAATATTTTTGTTTATTTAAGTGGGTCGAAGGTTACTTTGTAGTGAAGTAAATTGACAGAATGTTCGCAAGAGGGAAACCAAGATACATGTGCTATAGGGACTGATTTCGTGGTAGTTATTGAAGGGTCGGTGAGGTATGTTAAGGCTCTCCCTTCCTTTTTTTGGCATGAATCCAACGGAAACGAAAGTAAACGAACGTCCTTATTATCTCTTAGTACGTGATATTCTTCAGTATTTTATTATCTCTTAGTACGTGATATTATGTGCTCCTTATTGGTTTCACAACAGTTTATTTATGTTGTTACATAACGACAGTCAGAGGATAACAACCTTTGTCACACTGAACATATTCATGATGTCCTTCTGTGGTATATATATATATATATATATGTATATATATATATATATATGTATATATATATATATATATTTTTATTTTACGACACCGAACCGTGCTATAGTCGATCGGGTGCGGCACTTATATGTGCACACCACTGCAGTTGGGTACGTTAAGATGATGATAGCCCCAGAGAGAGGCTTGATGAAGATGAGATAGCCCCATTGTGGGGCATATACATATACGTACATGTTTTTAAATGAAGCATGCATGCCATAAGCCCTCAATGGCATTTCAGAGTATCATGTTGTCTCTCCTCATCTCACTACAAGAAAACTGACATTTAGCAGTCATTTCACAACGACATGATGTGAATCCGATCGTAATAAGTATATATATAGCGACCCAATTTTTTCCGATCGTTAAAAGCCTATTTCTAATATAATATTACAATAACAACAACATATCCAGTGTATTTTACTATAAAAAGGTTAAGATCCAGTCGTAATAAATAAAAGATTAAGGCGCTAACTTTTCCCTCGTTATGTTACTAGAATAACGTATATGTATGAGGTTGCATGCTTGGAACTAAAAGCAGGAAATCAACCTACATTTTTTTTAAATCAGTGAAAATCAATCTTGAATGAGAATTTTGATAATCTAGAGCTTGGAGCTTTACAAGATAGAGAATTATTTTCTCTTCGCTTGCACATTCTCGGATTTTCTTTTGTTACTATACTGAGATGACCTTTCTTCTTTTAACAGATCAAGATTTACAATCTACAAGCAAGAGTCTGAAGAACCTACTACTCTTGAAGAAAGTGCAGAACAATTAAAGCAATTGGAAAAGTTAAAAGAATAAGTTGAAGCATAGGAGGAACCTGCTTGATTTTGTTACAATCTGTTTAGAAATGTTACATTTGTAGAAGCTACAATTTTATTTTGTTTTGTTTGGAGTTGGTAAATACAATGTCATGTAATCTGATTGTGTATATTTTTTTAGTAGTGTGATGACTTAATTTTTTTCAATTGTTTAATTAATTTTATTAAATGAACCTGTAACAAATAGATTTGTTGGGCGTTAAAAGTTTCCAAGGACTGAATCTGTAGTCATTGTTAATTGTTTTTAACGAACGGAGTGGATATTAGCGAAGGGAAATTTTTGTCGCTGAAAGGGAGGTTTAACTATCGGAATTTATCCTGTCGCTAAGGGATCTTAACGACCGCACTTGAAATCCGGTTGTTAACTTTTAACAACGGAGCTTCTAACGAATGGTGACGATCGGTTTTTTTCTGGTCGTTATTGACTTATAACGGTCGAATTTGGACTTTTAATGATCGGATTTCCCTTCGCCAAAGGCCTTTTTTCTTGTAGTGTCTCTATTTAAATTAATGCATTTACTTATGTTTCCTGCCTTACAAACTCGGTACATTATTCGTACTGACATCTTTTTTGCTTGTGGATGTTATATTTCGTGCTGCAAGTCCAGATAGACAGGTTGGCGGACTACCCAGTAGGTTGTCTTGATCAGCAGTTGGTTGGCGAGCTCCACTCTTCCAGACTTGCCTAGTCATATTGGTATGCATATGTATAGATGATTTTTGGGTACATCGGGCCCCTGTCTCAACTCATGACAGTTTTTATGTATACTTAGAGATTCATAGACAGTCGTCTTGTGTACAATTTTCTGTATAGCCTTGCCTGCTCCTATGATGATGTATATAGTCTATCATGGAGGTCTTTCCGGCCGTATATATATGCTCGTGTTGTTATGTTGCACTATTGGGGTACTGATGTTGAGTTCTGGCATTCAAGAAATATAGTTCATGTTGGCCTCATCGACCCTTATAATGTTAAAGATGATTAAATGATATGTAAGTTGGTGCTCGGTAAGTAAGACCCATGTGTCGGTCTTGGCGCTCCGATTTGGGTCGTGACAATATTTATCCCACAGAGCCTCATTTAAGGCCTGGTACATTATATTTACCATAGAGCCTCATCAAGGCATGGTACGTCATACATATCCACATAGCCTCATTTAAGGCCTAGTACGTTATAGTTATCCACAGAGGCCCGATAGGGCCTGGTACGATGTTGATATTACTATTTGATATGAGCAGGGAACATGTAGGTACATCCTCATATTTCCTTTCTATCTCTCAGACATGTTTAGTTATTATGCCTAAGTTTCAGTTCATCTTTCAATTATTCAGTCGCGTTATATATTCAGTATATATATTCGTACTGACGTAACTTTTCCAAGGCCGTTGCATTTCATGCATGAAGGTTCTGAGGGACATCTAGACAGGCATTCACAGTAGGCACTACAGAGTTCAGCTGATTGGTAAGCTCCATTTCATTTGGAGTTGCCAAGTCCAAAGTCTAGAGTACTTTTTCAGTGTTTATAGTTTTGATGGGTAGGCAAGGGGCCTTGTCCCGACCACATTACACTTGATCTTTCCTATAGGCTTGTAGATATGTCATGTGTTATCCAGTGTTTACAGTACGACCTTGTAGGCGTGGATGTTGTTGAAAAGCTTATGTTGGCCTTGCCGGCCTTAATTGTTTTGTTGTTATAAAATGCATGTTGCATTAAAGGCCCATTTATGTATATATGCATTTGGGTTAAATATCCAGTGATGATGATCTAGAAGGCTCCAATTTCATTTCATATAGCCTTGTTGGCTTACATAATTCCATCTTATGATCTGTTTCGGCTTTGTCGGCCACATTATGAGTTATGTATGTTCAGTATTATAGATGGGTACGCTCGAGCAAGTAAGGCACCGAATGTTAGTCATGTCCCCCTGGATTGGGGTGTGAAGAAACCACTTTTTGAGGAAAATATTCACTAACTCAGCCCACGTATAAATGAAATTTGATGGCAAATTTAGATTCCAAATTTTTGCTTCATCAGCTGGAGAATATTTGAAAACCCTCAACCGGATAGCATCCACCATTACATTGTTCTGCTTATGTGTCTGACACACACGATAAAATTCTTGAGATGTTGATGAGTATCATCGTTGGTAGAATTTCATAAATAACCCTCTTGCTTTAGAATTGAATAGATTCTACTATCAATCTTGAAATTGGCCGCATTAACCCTTGGAGGAACAATGGAATTTTCATAATCATTTATTTTCTCGATGTCTACTAACACATTGTCCTCCTCATGTTCTGATGGGTCATGTTATGCTAGAGCAGCCAGTGCTCCTCGCTCACATCATGTGGACATAATCATCTGGTTCACAAAGTAAAGTAAACAAGATGTGATGGAATAAATAAAGACTTAAAGTAAATAACACACTAATTAGTAATTTCATAACCATATTTTCCGCCAACGACGCCAAAATTTCATACACTCAAATTACACCTAAATAATGGCGTAAAGCGGTCCTGTCAAAAATAATAACCCAACAAGGTTGGGCACGAATCCCACATGAAATATAGTATGAAAGGATTATTTTACGTAATGTGGTACTTGATTTAGTCATAATCCTTTTCTGGCAAATTGTAATGGAATTTGATAATGTAACTAGCTATGTTGACTTAAGATTACTTAAATTAGAAAAAGAAACCAAGGTTGTGTCCCCTTTGATAAAGTGTAATACTATCGGTGTTAATATAATATACTCCTAATGGGTCATTGTACGGTATGCACTTAATCTCTAAATGACTCTCTCATATTTTTCAATAGTTATAAAGTATTTTTTTTAATTTTTTTTCCAATGTAAAAGAGTTAGAGTGAAGAACGAATAATTTCATGTCAAGTAAACTCAACTTATTTCTAAGCAAGTCTATTAAACAAGGGTTAATGCCCTGAGTTCTTGTTATTTATTTCTACCAACCCTAACTCACTTTTCCAAGTGTAGAATGAGTAATGCCCTATGTCAATATTTGCAACCACCAAACAATAATTTAATGAACAAGAAATGAATAAATACTAACAACCCATTAGGCATAGATTCAATAGTAAACACCTATTAATATTACACCCATAATTGAGTTCAGAATCTTAGTATCTAAAACTAAGCTACTCATGGTTTGTAGTACAGAACAAAACATAAAACAAAGCACTAAAATCATACAGTAAATAAAGAAGGAAAAAGATGGAATATTCCTCCTCAAACGCTTCAAACAAAGTGTATTCAATGCTATGAACTATTAGGACAAGATTCTGAATAAGATGACCCACAAAAACCGTACACAAACTATATATAGTTATCCAAACGAGGAAATAATTGTGATAAAATGCCCCTCCGTAACTTTCGACGGACCGCGAAACAATTCTAAGGTCCGTCGATTTAGCTCTGGCCATCGTTAACTGAAATCCTTCATCTTTAGGGTTGCTTCTACGCAGTCACTTTGACAGACAATTAAAATGATTTGCGGTCAGTGAATCCTGTCATGATTTGGGTCTTCAGCTGACTCGAGTTTCTGGATAAGATCCTACGGCAGAATCACGGCTCGTAGAAATAATCTACAGTCCGTGAATTTCTACCGTCCTTGATGCTTCATAGGATAGTTGTTTCTGGATAAGACTGATGGTAGAATAACAGGTCGTGAATATGTTTTACGATCCGTAGAATTGGCTGCAAATCTTGACTTCCAACATCTGATTTTCTGAACTTCAAAACTAGGCTTTTTATGCAATGTTTCCTTGTTTTTGACATTTTATCTTCAAACACCTGCAACACAATAATTAATATAAGGAACGGGCTTAAAATGATCAAAACTCTATGCATATGACATTGAATGTGTCGTGACTCCATGGCACATCACCAAGTCTATCCATCACAACTCTACGGGGTCGATCAGAAAGAAGGAGGACTCATTTACAGTCCTAAGATCAGGAGATAAAAGGAATCACATTCACCTTTCCAAATTTACCAACCACCATCCACAACAATTACGTACCAACCCTAAATAATCCAACCCCTATCTTATACGCCCAACCAAGTTACCAAGCACCTTCCCCATAGGTTTTTCAAACACCCCAAGCATCCTCCCCAGCCTTCTAAGCTCCACACCCAAATTACAAAGCTCTACAGTGAAATCACCAAGCTCCACCTCAAAATTACGGAGCACCAACACCAATCTATCAAAACCATCCACAACTCATTAAGTTAAGACATCCAAAGCTTGCTAGCTTCACTCTACTCAAGATTGAGCTTCTTCAATGCCCGCATGGCTTTGTGCTTAAGTTCAACCGATAAATGACAAGCCTTACCAAAAATCAACTGGAAAGCTGAGGTCCCAATAGTCATTTTGAATGTCGTTATATAATTCCAAAGAGCATCATCTAGCTTCTGGGACTAATCGGTCTGATTTGCATTCACCGTCTTGGCTAAGATGTTTTTTACTTCCCCATTCAAAACCTCCACTTGACACCATACTTCCCTACCAATTATGCAAAGGAATTGTTGCAAAAATGAGAACCCTCATCACTAATAATTGCCCTTAGTGTGCTAAAACGGGTGAAGATATTCTTCTTCAAGAAAGCCATCACACTCCTCGCCTCATTGTTAGGAAAAGATTCCATCTATAATCATCTAGACACATAATAAATGGCCACCAATTAAATACTTCATGCCATGAGAGCTCACAAAGGGACCCATAAAATCAATCCCCCAAACATCAAATAGTTCCACCTCCATCAGGAAGTTTAACGACATTTCATACTTCTTTGCAATCATTCCTTTCCTTTGGCATTGTTCACAAGATTTTTCCATCATGTTTGCATCATGATATATGGTAGACCAATAATAACCACACTCAAGAACCTCGGCTGCCGTTCGGTTGCCACCATGATGACCTCCGACCGGAGAGTCATCAAAAGCCTCCAAAATAGACATCACCTCATATTTGGAAATACAATATCTAATGATGTTGTCGGCGAATATACGTAACAAGTAAGGTTCATCCAAAGAGTAATGCCTACTACCTTTCAAGAATTTCTTCTTTTGATACGATTTCACTTCCTCGAGGATCTCACTGGTTACCAAGAAGTTGGCAATATCTGCATACCATGGAGACATCTCACAAGATAAGGCTAGGAGCCTTTCATTTGGGAAAACATCATCAATTTCAAGATATCCCATCGGTCTCCCGGCTTCCTCAAGCCTCGAAAGGTGATCTGCAACTTGATTCTCCGAACCCTTTCGATCCTTGACTTCAAAGTTTAATTCTTGGAATAAGAGAACCCATATAATCAAAATTGGTTTAGCATCCTTCTTATCCATCAAATACCATAGTGAGTCTTGGTCGGTGAACACCACCACTTTGTATCCCAACAAATATGCCTAAATTTCTCAAAGGCATAGGCAATAGCTATTAACTTTTGCTCGATCACCTTATAGTTCATTCGTTAAGAGTTTTGCTAGCATAAAAGATGGGATGCATAATATTGTTGTCCCTTTGACTGAGCACCGCCCCAATAGCAAATCCACTAGCGTCACATATAAGCTCAAAAGGTAGTGACCAATCCGGAGAAACAATGATGGAAGCCAAAGTGAGTCTTTTATTAAATTCTTTGAATTACTTACGGCACTTTTCATCAAACAAAAATTATCCCCCTTTTCAACAAGCTTGCACGTAGGACTGTAATTTTTGTGAAATCCTTAATGAATCGTCGATAGAATTCAGCATATCGCAAAAATCTTTGAACTCCCTTGACAGAAATAGATTGGGGAAGCTTAGCAATAACTTCCACTTTGTCTTGGTACACTTCAATCCCCATTTCGGAAAATTTATAGCCAAGGAAAATCCCTTCCTCTACCATGAAGTAGCACTTCTCCCAATTAAGAACAAGATTGGTGTCTTCACACCGCTTAAGCACTTTACCAATATGGTCAAGACAATCATCAAAGAAATCACCAACAACCAAAAAAATCATCCATGAAAACCTCCAAGAAGTCTTCAATCATGTTGTAGAAAATGGACATCATACACCTTTGAAAAATGGTCGGGGAATTGCATAGCCCAAATGGCACTCAGCCTAAAGAAAGGTGCCATAAGGACAAGTGAAGGTTGTCTATTTTTGGTCTTCCAAGGTGATATTGATTTGATTATATCCAGAATACCCATCCAAGAAATAATAATATGATCTTCCCACTAGTCGATCAAGAATTTGATCAATGAAAGGAGTAGGGAAATGGTCCTTGCAAGTGGCGGTGTTGAGCTTTTGAAAATCCATACATACTCTCCACACACTGACCGTTCTCAGAGGAATAATCTCATTCTTATCATTCGGCACAATCGTCGTACCACCCTTTTTTGGAACACATTGAACCAGACTCACCCATGGACTATGCACAATGTGGTAGACAACCTCGGCATCCAACCACTTTATGATCTCCTTTTTAACTACTTCTTAAATTGAAAGATTCGATATTAGTTGGTGCTCCACACTCGGTGAACTAGCCTCTTCAAGTTGGCTCTTATACTCATAAATTCTGGAGAGAATACTCCAAATATCCACTATGGTCCATCCTATAGCTCTCCGATACTTTTTCAAAATATCCAACAACCGCTCCACATGATCATCTATCAACAAAGAAGAGACAAATATTGGCAAAGTGTTTTTGGGCCCTAGATACTCATATCTCAAATGCAATGAAAGTTGTTTGAGCTCATGTTTTGGTGGCTCGATAATGGATGGCTTGGAGGGAGGATTTACTCAATTCTCTAGATCAAGAGAAAGTCTTTTCAGTTGATAAGTATAATATGCCAACCCTTCAAGTGAATTCATATTCTCGACATACCCTTCTATATCATCACCATCAAAGTTTACCAATTTAGTCGCTAGTTCTTCCCTAAGACATTCTTCTTCTATTCTGAGTTCCACGGATTCTTCAACCACATCTACCACATCAATCACCGATATGCTTTCATAAGAACTTAGCAATTTCATCCCCTTGTTTGCTGTCACTTATTTATCGTTCACTCGAAATTTAATTTCATTCTTTTTGGAGTCCATGAGTGCCCTCCCGGTAGCAAGGAATGGTCTTCCTAATATAATTGGAATCTCTTTATCAACTGCACAATCAAGAATGACAAAATCCACCGAAAGAGGGAAGTCACCCACTTTCACTAGTACATCATCAACAATGCCAACCAACATTTTCACCGTCCGATTGGCCATTTGCAACGGTTTAGGTATTCTCAATCTCTATTGCTCATAGATTTAAGGGGAATTTGATGATGCTAGAACCATTATCACAAAGAGTTTTCCAAAGTCATGTTGCCCGATCATACATGGAATGGTGAAAGCACCCAGATCTACTTTCTTTTGGACGGGTATGTTGGACATAATAGAACTAATGTGATGGGTGGCACTCACCGTATCATTCTCGATTGTCTTCTTCTTGGTAATCAAATATTTCAAATACTTAGAAAATCCCATCATGTATTGGAAAGCGTCTAGGAATGGAATATTCATGGACAATTGCTTCAATTAATCATAGAATTTTTGACACTTAGCATCCTCAGTTTTCTTGATCAATATTTGAGGAAATGGAGGTGAAGGCTTGATGAGTGTCACTAGAGGCCTTAGTGCCCCCGTCATATTATATTTAATTGTTTCCTTTATCACTTCTTGAGTCATTGAATTTTCCGAAACCTTATCAACTTCTACAATAATTAGCACCTCAACTTGTGTCTCTTCATCTTCTTATGCAATAGGATCCTCTTTAAACTTTTTCTTACTCTCGCTTTGAAATAGTTTCTCACTTCGAGTTGTGATGGTCATGCAATGAAATATAGAACCACCCCGTTACCCTTTGGGTTTGGATCTGTGTCACTTGAAAGGTGCCTTTTTTATTTGGATTTTTATCTCGAGAAAGATCCCTCATTTGTGATTCTAGATTTTGAATAGATGCGGTGTGGCAATCCACTACTGCGGTGAAATTTTTCATAGAAGTTTCAAACTTCTCTTGACATGACAATACCCGCTCAATCATACTATCTACTCCCCCGCTCATTCGAAGAATCCTTTTGCCATTGTTGCGAATTAGATAATTGACCCTTTGGTAGAACATACGGATTGAAACTCTGATTTTTGAAGTTGTTGTTGTTGTTGTAATTCCCGTGATTCAAACAACCATGATCATTTCTCCCATATTGATTGCCTTGACCTAGCGGTTGACGTATCCATTGGTTTTGATAGCCCGACCCTTTATAGTTTTTCCTTTGATAACCACCTTGAGAATTATTGACATAATGGATAAATCTTGATGGACAATTGGCTATTTCTGAGATCAAGGTATTGACTGTGCTCCATCTTGTCGCTCGTTTGATGTTTGTATTAGTAGTTGGATTTTTTGTCATGTTCTAAAACTCCTTCGTGTTGTGTATATATAGTAGTGGTTGTGGCTTTCAGTTCTTAAATTCTTTTATATTTGTTTGACTTACATCTTTCTTTCTTTCCATGTTTGCATGTCGGCTTTCTTGTCCTACTTTATACTAATTTCCATGTAATTCAAATTATGGTATATTGTAGAATATTTCCATAACTAAAGTCCCAATCTTTATTGAATAGGAATCAGTCTATCTTCTATTTTCTCCAAGTCGGCATGAAATAACTTAAGTCTTTAGTTGTGTAAGGACCAGATCATTTGAGTAGTTTCTCGAAATGTTTTGACTGCTTCATTATGTCCTTTGGAGAACTGAATGGATAACTAATTCTTCAAATGAGTTCATCCTTATATCTCCCTTTGATTGTTCATGTCTTGAACTCCCGTTCTTTGTAGAATTGAATTAAGCATTAATTCCAATTCTTCAAGGTTTATTTGTGTGCATGTAGAAGAGCTTATTTGGCATATATCAATAGTGTCTAGTTCTTGTCACGCTACGAACAAGAGCCTGGACATAACACGACATTCATTGTCTCACTATATGTGACTAAGCGAACTGCATGGCTTGCTGAATCTACATGGGACATGTACTGATGCGGACTATAAATTTTAATATGAATAGTCTGAATAAATTATTTGAACATCATAATAATACTGAAAATATTGTTTTAAAATATAAGTGCAAACATAGTCTGAAAAAATGATAGTGTAGCCCACAAGGATGAACATAACTGAATACCTAACATCACATACTGACTAGTCTATGAAATCTCTGATATGAGTCTGAAATACTAAACTATTGCTGGGACAAAGCCTCAACATACTTGACTATCTAACAGGACATGAATGTTGGAAACTAAAGAAAATATCTCGAAGTAAATGGGGTTCACCAAATAGCTGATACGATGAAGTCCTAACAAGCAGATCCGTTGTCTTAAAAATCAGTACATGCATCATGAAATACAGGCCTTAGGCACTAAAGACGTAAGTAAACTGGTATTTTACTTGTATGTAAAGAAACTGAATGAAAGAATAGTAAGTAGGGTGCTCAGGAAATGGGCACCCTAATTCAATAACATGGGTACATGAAATAATATGAAACTAAAATTGAAACTGTAATAGTAAATTGTAACTTAAAGCTGGAAATGATCATGATCAAGCTGTAACATGAGTAAAAATATTTTCTAAGTGGGAGAACCTTGGTATAATCGACAACAGGAATCACCATGTGGGTAGGTGGAGCCTGGTTCGACCAGCAAAGCAATATCATACCTTGTTGGGTATGAGACATAAACTGACATCTATGGATCTAATCAACAATTTGAAGATATCGTCCTAACTAGGCAGAGCGATCCTTACCCTACGATGGCATACATAGTTTCATGTATCTGAACCTTCTCAGTAATTCTATGCTACTCCTAAAATAATGAACATGTACATAGTTGGCATAAAAGCCCATGAATTTCATAAACCTAGTTTGTACATAGTTGACATACCCCTCCAACTAAGAACCAGAGAGATGTTCTTACCTTGATGTGGGAGATTGAGAGGAGAGAAAATCATCCTTCAAGGGTTTTTCTATGAAGTTGGAATAACTGAAGAATGAATTTTTGGGTTAAGTGTTAAAATTATTGGACTGGGTTCGGGACTGCATTGGCTCACTGAGCGAGCTCCAAAGTGAGGGATGGCCTCACTATAGGCTTGGCTCAGCGAGATCTATAGCAAGACCTCACTTTGAGCTTCGCTCAATGAGCTCCCCCGACCTTCCCATACAAAGTCAATTTTTGAATTTTTCATCTATCCACTACAATACCTCGCTGAGTAAGGCTTATGGAGAGACCCTTTCTCGCTCTCTCAGCGAGCTCTACTGGCATTTCCATACTTAGTCAAAATTTCCCACTTTTCGATTTAGTAACATCTTGCACATGTGGCGTCTAATTAGAGGTCCACATCACTAACTTGTCCCAATAAAATGACTAAGTTCTACTTCTACCTATAGATCAGTACAATGTCGGATGTAATGAAATATATATTCATGAAGTATAGAAGCAACATTTAGGAGATGGCATTTTATCAAAGTAGATCGGGTGCCTCATCATAATTTTTTACTTCAAAGAAAATGATTTAAGAGGTATTTCGACATGATTATTACTTCTCAGAAGAACTTGAGACTCATTTGGAACCAAAAGTCATATACATAAAATACATGTAAATCATTACTGCTCCCAAAACACTATCTGACATATCAAAACCCTTTCGCACATGATATTATCCACTTGATGCATGTGTACTAAGCCTGTCAAGTGGGCCGACCCGACCAGATAAATCCGGCCTAGCCCGGCGCTGACCCTGCAGGGGGGCAGGGGGCTGGGCTAAGTGGGTTTTATTAGAGGGCTGGGGCGGACAAGGTGGACAGACTGGTATCCCGGCCCACTAGTGACCTAGTTGATGGCCTGGCCCGGCCCACTTCGAAGATTGTTCATATTCTGGAAAATATTACCACTTGGAGATGCAGGGGTTCGAACCTCATACCTCTCGCATGTAAAGCATGCTCTCAACCATTGAGCTACATCTTTATTTGTTACCTAAAACAATTAGCAATCATATATGACCATTATAAATAAATTTGTTTTTAAAAAAAATCCTGTCGTTGGGAGTGAGGTCACCAACTGTCCAATTAATATCCAAACGGCTATGTAGTCATTTTTACCCCTTCCCCACCCCCAAAATAACCCCTACCCTCCCAAACATATTTTTAACCCAAATCTTTAATATATTACATTTTGACCCTATATTTAAACTATAAATACCCCTTCATCCTTCTTCATTCTTAAAGTTAATTTAATTTGAAAATCATTTACTTTTATGCAATTATTTATAGCCACACAAAATATATGTGACTCATTTAACACCACAAGTTTAAAGTTGTCTCTTCTTTCTTATACTCTATGTCCAGTCAAATAGACATACCAATAACTACATAAATAATTTTTTAAAACTTAAATTGATAACATTGCAAATCAAAACACACAAACTTGAATGGCAAAATATTGCAAATCAAAAGTTCAAAACATAAAAATTAAATGACTAACATCGATTGAAAAAATTAAAGAAGAGATAAATTTCAAAGTTCAACTTCATGCCTTTTCACCAAGTACCTACGCAACACACCAATACCCTTTAATACTCGACGCTCCAGACATATGGAGATATATGTCACCACAATGTTGACATTTAACATGTTCCTCATTTACTCACTTAAAATCCATCCACACCGCACTTGAAGTTGATCTTCGAATTCGAGAAGAAGGTGAAGGTGGAGGATTATCCATGGAAGTTGAAAGTAGAAAAGTACACCAGTTAAATATAAAATATAGATAAAGAAAGACTTATGGAAGAATTGTCTGAAAATGAAAAAAATAGAGGGGTATTTATAGTTTGGAAATAGAGTCAAAGTACAGTTTATTCATAAATTTAGGGGTTCAAATAAAATTGGCAACGACTAGTTTTTAAAATTTACAATGGCTAATTTTTTACTTTAGCATTTTTATCATTAGATGTAAATGTTAATTTTATTATTAGTAGTAAATTTAAATGTCTATTTTAGTATTAGAATTTTTTTTTTAAAAATAAAATCTGGCCCGGCCCACTAACTAATGCCCGGCCCGACCCACTAACTCAAACCTGGCCAAGCCCGGTAAACCCACTATGTACCCCCTATTCGGGTAGGGGTTGGGTCGGATACCCTTTTCTCTCCCCAAGCCCGTCCCCTTAACAAGACCCGGCCCATCCCCAAATCGGCCCGGTGTGGCCCATGTTAAAATGGCCCGGCCCGACTCAGCCCGACCCACTTGACAGGCTTAATGTATACATGGAATCATAAGACATTAATGCATTATTTTTATAAATATATCTATTCCAGTTTTACTACAGTTTAATCTGGCATAAATAAATACCAACAACGTGTACATATGAAAATTGAAATATCTGTTAGTGTCATATTTTTAATGATGATTGTGTGTTACTATGCAGGAAATACTCAAAGAATGCAAGGCCACTTTGCAAGCCCAATAACCGACTACACAAACCACCCCAAACTAGTTGAAGTTAAGCCCATAGAAAGAAAGAGGCTACTGCTCGGCCAAAGGAAGATGAGATATGGATAGAGGAATATACTTAGCGTGTTTCAGTAATTATAGATCAACAAAGCATCTCTATAATTAAGGAAACTAGTACTAATCACCCACATCAATCAAGGAAGATCTACATCAGTGAAAAGCTCTAAGGAAATAATCAAGTCAAAAGATTTTAACCGTGTACCAGTAATGTTCCTCTCAAGGATATCGAAGATCAATCAATACAGATGCTCTTGCCTTATTCATGGAAACTAGGATCCTCAATATATTTTCCAAGGATCAAATCTCTTGGGTTGCCTTCTCTGCAAAAGGAAGCCAAAACAACCACAAGTCCATGAACTATATATATTGTCTCAAATAGACGAACCAATTCATACTTTCGTGTCAACCTCTCAAGCTCTCTACCTTACTTTTAACAAGCATTGTAACTCAGAGTGAATTAGTGTAAACAAAAAAGTGAGAAGATATATCATATAGTTGTTGAGGCATTGTATCAAACGATTAAGAGTGGTTTGAGTGTAGACGTAGGAGCTCCATTCAAAATAACTAGTATACCAAACCTACTTTAAAAGAGCTTCAGAGAATACCCTTACAACCCAAGGGGACTAGATTATGATTCACATTGAATTGAACCAATATAAAATATCTGGTGTCAATTACTTTATGCTATTACTTCCGTCTTCCCTCTTTCTTTTGTCTATCTGATAAGAAGACTATGTTATATCTATTTGTAGTTGACTACTCAACTAAGATAGTCGACTAAGAAAAAGAAAATTTCATTTCACCCCCCCCCCCCTTGCACTTTCAATTGTTATCAGAACAAGGTCTCACATTGCCTTTGCTTAATAGTAAGTGAGAAAAATATCATGTCAAACCACGTAATAGCTGGAGCTTTATTTCAAGAAGTCACTTCCCAAACTAGACCACCCTACTTCAGTGGGAAGCATTTTTGGAAAAAAAAAAGTGGTAGACCGACGTTGAATGTTTCAACTTGGCCACTGAAGAAGGCTTGGCTTTGGGGTGGGTTCTCCGTGGACAATGCCACCTTAAATCATTTTTTAGTCTTCATCATTTACTCCCCTTTATTTTAGTATACGCCAGTCGAAGCTGTAGAACGCTTCTTTATTTTATCGCCGGTAGCTTCTTTCTATTTTCAATTCACGGATCAGACTTTTTGAAAAGAGTAGATAAAAATTCTTCTCATTGGAGAGTTAGAATGGAAACTTATATCAAGTCATATGATGTTAAGATCGGGAGGGTCATCATGTTGGGAGACATTCCTATGCCTAAAATAAAGTCTGATGACAAAAAGAAGGAAGAAGATACATCAACTGATGAGTTGGCCTCTCTAGCTGACTACATTGATGCACAAATGGACGTGATACAAATAAACTCAAAATCAAGGAACCTATTATACAATGCTATAAGTGGAGAAGAATATGAAAAGATATCCACTTGCGAAACTGCTAAAGAAATATGGGATAAACTTGAAGTTACCTATGAAGGTACAAACAAAGTAAAGGGAACTATTTATTAGTCTCTTTGTCTATGAATATGAAACCTTCAAGATGAAAGATGGATAAAAAATGGAGGAAATATTTGCAAGGTTCAATAAGATTCTAGGAGAACTCAGGAAAGGTCTTCTCAACTGTGGATAACATAAGGAAGATTCTTAGATGTCTTCCTCCACAGTGACATGCTAAAGTTGTTTCTCTTGAGAGAATAAATCTCAAGACACTTACCTATGATGATGTAAAAGGAGACTTAATAGCTTTTGAAAAGACATATCTTAACAAGTCTGGACAAGATGATAGTAAGAAGAAAGTTGTAGCATTCAAATCTCAAGTTGAAGAGTTTGATGATGATATTAGGGAAGAGGAAGTTGCTCTGATTTCTAGATCTATGGTGGAAGCTATAAGAAGATCTAGAAACAACAGGAGAAATTCTTCAAACATTAGAAAAGGTAAATCTCAAAGTGATCAACCTAGAAATGATGGAAAATGCTATGAATGTGCTAAGTATGATCACATAGCCTTAGAGTGCCCTGAGTACAAAAGAAAGTCATTTAGAGGGCAACAAAAACATAGAGCATTTAGAAGCTGGAGTGAAGATAAAATCTAGGAAGAAGAAAATGAAGAAACTGGCAACATATACTTCATGGCAATTGGTGAAACCAGTGAGGTAATACCCTACCATTTTCTAAAATTTCATGAATCTTAAGAGTTGCTTGATCAAATCCTTGAGGATCTAAATGACATTTTTGATGAATACAGAAAATTATTAAAGGAAAAGAAAGACTGGGAAATTAATCTAGAAGTTTATGAAATTGAAATGGATCTTCTTCAAGAAGAGGTCCATGATTTGAGATTACAATATAATATTTTACAAAAATCTGCTAGTCATAATTCTATTAGGTCAAACCAGTCGACTTTTTACAATAAGTCAACTGGAAAAAAATCTATAAGTGACAAATTCGCTTCTAGCTATTCATCTAATAAGTCTACTGCCTATTTTAAGACAGATCAGTTGATTAAGTCTACTAAGTCAACTAACAGGAAGTCTACCAAACAAAGATATATAGGAAAACTAACTAGTCAGCATGTCACTAAAGAACACTTTTCCCAAACATGTTTTTATTGTGGTAAAATTGGACATAAATTTTATAATTATAGATTTCGTTACGAAACTACTCCTTACTGGACATGGAAACCAAAGGAAAATGATAGCTATGTTAGAATTAACCATCAAGGACCCAAGAAAGCTTGGGTACCTAAAAGAAAATAATCATTTTGTTTTACAGGAACACCACAAGGAAAAATCAAAAGGTAAATGGTATTTAGACAGTGTGTGTTCAAGTCACATGAATGGTGAAAAAAGCCTATTGAAAATAAGTATGGACTTTGATGGAGGACTAGTAACCTTTGAAGACAACTCCACTAGAACTGAATTTGGTATAGGAACAATTGCATTTAATAATTCCTGTGATATCACTAATTTCTATCTTGTGAAGGGTATTAGATACAACCTACTAAGCATAAGTCAACTATGTAATGACCCATTTGGCCATCACTGAAAGTTCCTCAGCTGGAGTCTAAATCACCCTTCACCAGTTGTGCCCGATGTTCGTACGCGGGAGAAGTTCAGTTAAAGTTGAACCTTAGTCAAGCTAAGAAGGGATTAAAAATTAATTTGGGGTGACCCGACCTAGAGCGTCGCTCCAATGGGGGTGGACCATGCCCATGCATCTACCCTAGCGGTCATTCCTTTTGCCATGGCGGAAAATATGTAACTCCTAGTGTCCGCCACTACAGATAGATTAGTGCAGCAGAAGTAACCACCTCAATGAGAAACCATTGGGCAAACCTAGTATTTAATGCCCTATTTCGGGAATTGACCTCATTTTCACCGAAAACTCATTCCAAGACGACTTTTAGGGGAAAATTCAGAAGAAACACCATGAGACCTTGGAAAGGGTAAGCTCTAAACCTTACCTACTTCATTTCTTTTAATTAATTCCTTTACTTAGTAGTGTTTAATTCTAGTGTTTAATAAGTGGGAAGTTTCAACTTGCAAAACCCTAGATAGGGAAATATATTAAGTCTTGAGATTAGGATTTGAGGTATGAAGGTTATTAATGACTTGTTGGGTCTAGAGTACCATAAACTTAGGTTATTAATCAATGGTGAAAACATAGAAACTTAGATGTAGGAAAATGGGCTTTAATGGTTAGTTAACTACTTGAGTTCTAATTGTTATAAATGAATAATATTGGTGTAATAGACTAATATAACCTTGGAATTTCTCTGGATAGTAACCTATAAACTTTAATCTTCCCTTGTAGTTGAGAAATTGATTATGGAAAAGCTAGGGTTTATGACTAATTTGGTTTTTTTATATAAGATGGTGTAATTGATCAATACCTTATCTAAGTTAGCATTTGGGAAGTTGATTTGAACTATTAGAACTTTAGATTACCTTTTTCACTAATAAATTTCCATTCTACCCTTTTACCATAGTTGATTTGGATTTAAGGGATAGTCTAGTGGTATGGGTCTTGTTAGCTTCAGTTGTTGACTTAGATTTCATTAATGGCTAGACTACTAGTAGAACCGAGGTCAGCAGAAAGGCAAGGCTCTTAGTCTGATCGTTTGTGGCTCCCGCTTCACATGCAGGTAAGTTATGGCTTACCTTCTGGTTAGACTTCGGTTAGCGAAGCATATGTATAGATAGTTACTATCGAAGAAATCATGTTACGCCTTCGGGTATAAAGTCGAGACGAATTACTTAGGTTTTGTATTTTTGACTTATTTGTGGTTTGTTGCCTCTTTGTGATTTATTTGTTCATTGCCTAGTGTTGGATAGTGGATTGCACTTAGTTGCTATATCATCCTTATGATATAGTTGTCTCTCACTTATCTTGGTTTTATCATGGATAGAGGAAGGGACTTGACTTGGTACTGACAATGTGATATGTGTCCATGTGTGGCATAATTAGGGATTGATATGATATATTTGATATTGTTGTTTGCATTGCATTCATCCTCATATCAATGATATATTGATATTTTCTGTGATTAGCGTGATGGTGATAAGTGAGAAGGAAACATTAGTGATTCTTGTGACATATTGATAGCATAGCCATCTTTGAGCTTTGTGTGGAATGGCTAGTGGTGTGATCGGTAGTAGAGTCATCTCCAGGTTATGTTTGTAAAGTAACTGGTATATGGACTTCGTGAGTCCCCAATGGGTCATGACTCCTAGGATATAGAGATATTCCTCTCACAGCATGTGTGTACGGAGATTACATTTGGCTATTGCATTGCATTGCATTTCACTCATCATTACATTCATATATTATTGGATTCTATACTTGAATCTCTATACTTGGTTTGTTTATTCTTGGACTGTGATAATGTTGTACTTGATTGCGAGTATGTCTATCTTTCAGTTTCTTCCTGTATATATGTTAGTTAAGTGCTATCGGCATTTGATATATACCGGTACATAGTGATGTACTGATACTACCTTGTTGCATTCTTTTCTGAATGTAGAGTATGTGGTGGTTTCTATTTCCCCTCCTTGTGGATGATTTTTGTGGTCTTGCTGACGAACATTCAGGGTGAGCACATGGACTGATGCACAGTCTGGTGTCACTTTTATTACTTTTCTCATTAGCTATTTTGAGACAGTGTTTTGTTTGTAATTCATGTGTTCATACTCAGACTTGTATCACGTGTAGTAGTGGCTTCTGTACTGACTTGGACCAGAATCTTTGGGAAGGTAGTTGTATCTTTGTAATTAGCTATTTATGATTTAGATTTCTATTTATTCTGCTCTATTTGCATTATTGTTGTTGAATTAATGATTAAGGGATAGGTTCACCTACCGAGGTGAGAAAAAGTAGGTGCCCCCACGACCAAGTGATTTTGGGTCGTGACAAGTTCGTATCAGAGCACTAGGTTACCCGATCTATAAGTACAAGAGCAATGTCTACTAGAGTCGCGTGGAATGGTACGTAGACGTCTGCACCAATCCAAGAGAGAGTATAGGGCATTTTATGAAACTTCCCTTCCTTCTTTCTTATCGTGCCACTTTGGTCAAATTGGTATCTAGATGTGTTCAATTGGTATCTATTTGATTCCAATTGCTATCTAACGATGTCATTGTTATGGTGTTGTGTGAGGTTGTTTCATGTGTAAATAACGATTTGATGAGTCCTAGTGTTGTGCAAGTTTTAATGGAATTAGAAAAATTCCCTTTGTGCAGCAAATTCCCTATGTTTTAGAGGATCTCTCTATAGCGAGTGAAGCCCGCACCTGCGGTCCTGCACTCGCAAAGAGGGGCCACCACGCGAGAACTAATGTTGTGTCCATGTGTGTTCTTGTGGATTGTTGTCCGCTGGAGTGAGCCCGCCATAGCGAAGAACCTACTGTTGGAGCGGACCCTGAGCATTCTTCTAAGTCCACGACCGCGATAATCTTCTCGCTATAGCACGTTTGCCAAAGCAGAAGTTTCGTCCGCTATAGTGGAAATACTAGACAAAACCAGTGAGCCACTACCCAGATGTTCAAAACCTATTCCGAAACTCAATAAATTCATACAATCAGCATCCCAAACCAGAGAATTCAAATACACAGATACAAATCCCACCACAGGAACAATTCATCTACCAAACCCATAAATTATCCATCAAGACAAGCAACAAAAACCAAAAACAAGAAAATCATATTATTCAAAGCGTCGACCAAAACAAACCAAAAAAATATCTTAATAACAGGCCCTACAAGGGATAAAACCATGGCTAAAATGGGAAAGAGGGTCTGCCTCACACTGGATGCCTCATCACCCTCCTCGTCTAAGCTACTGGCCTCACCACAAACATCATTCTTGGTCAAGAAGGAGTATCGCTACTTGTCATCCTAGTCCTCAATCAGAAGCCTGACATTCAAGTACATCTTCTTAAATATCCCTTTGAAGGCCCTCCAGACCTTTAACATCAGCTTACCCCAATACTTACTCTTCGCCTTCTCCACGACAAAGTCCTCACGGAGATTACCCTGAGCCTTAGCCATAGTAGTGTAGGAAGTCTGCAATGAGGTAACCGAAGTATTTATCTCCTCTTACGCCTCCAAATACTTCTTCATCTCCTCCCGAATGAAGTATCCAGCAGCAGTGCCTGATGGGCCAGCCTCGATTGAAGGTCTAGGAAGACCAAGGATCAACCCCCTCATCTCCTCCATCTGAGAACCCAACATCTCGAAAGTTCCTTGGGGCCGTGAGGGTGCAATTACATCACCATACTCTCCAAGGCTTGATTCTACTCCGCTACCCCCCATCAACCATTCTCTTCTTCCTCTGGACCATCATACCATGCCCCTTCACTTTCTGAGGTTTGAAGTTAATATCAGAATCAACCCACTCATTTGTACTCCTTCGTAGAACTCTTGCCTTCTTACATAAGGCGGTGATGAGAGAGGCAAACATCAAACTCAGACCCGATAATTCCATATACTCCATCCACTCTCGAACTACATAATGACCTACATTAATTAGGATGGCACCCAAAATGCAAGCAATCATGAGATCTCGAGTGTAGGTGACATCGTGAGTGTTGCTGAAGGGCGTACCCACCGGGTGATGATATGTAGCCACCTCCTGGCCTCCGCAGAGAAGTAAGTACTCTTGATCCCTGACCTTCTGTTGACCCAATCAATAGAACCCTTGTTCTTCTCTGCAACCAATTTTGAGACTAGCCAAGCCCCATTACCACAATAATTTTTATCAGCCATAACACTCACCGGATGGTTCTCCAAGACGTAATGGGCATTGATCACCTCAGCCCCGATTTTCACCACAATACCCCAAACCTAATTTCTGGATCTGGCACGGATAAGTCCACTTTATCAAGGTTAGCATAGAACTCCCTAACCCAACCCTCATTTTCCTTGTCAGGATCATCAATGACGCAATTCCACCCAATTATGTTCAAATGCCCAAAGAAATTCAGAGCACGTTGTTCTACCTTTCTCATGTTGATTCCCTATTCTAACAAAAACCCCTTCTCCATATACTCCAAGGTACAGCGTTGGCACTCTAGGGATAGGAAGCAAGAGTAGTCCTAATTGTTTTCTCCTTCATTCTGAGACATGTTTCCAATAAATTATACCTGCAAGGATCGCATACGTTAGTTCCTATAATTTTTTCAAGTCTGGTAATTGATTACATGTCATTTAACCCAAAGAAACCCGTGAGAGTAACCCATGACGAACCAGTGCGAATCTATCGATTTCGCCCAAAATGGTACAGGTCCCACTACAGCAGAAGAAGAACCACTGGAGCGAGACCGCTACTGTAGATAAGTGTCTGCTAGGGCGGATGATAACCCATGAGAGTGAGCAGCGGCATGCGGTGGTGAATATGCCAGTGCAAACTAGACCTTACGCTCGCACTATAGTTCCCATAACTCTTTTATCCGCACCAGCGCACCCCTTTTTCCACAACGGAGTCGCGCCAGCGGGATAGTTCTGTTGGTGCGGACTCGTCTTCCTCACCGAAGTAGCCCTGACTTTTTTCAAAGTAAATTTCTTGAAATTCAACATAAAATCAGTGTATTTCTCAGAGATCACCTAATATTCTAGCATGCATGACCCTTAGACTCTATTAAACACGATTTAAAGAAATAAATAGCCCCAAAATTTCAAGAAATCTAAATCCACCCCCATGAACAACCAACCGCTACACTTCGAGTTTTCCACCAAAACACTGAGAGTTTCTAATGTATTACTCCATGATAAGTCGATTTTGACTTTTAAATTACTATCAAATGTTAGATTCCTCCCTACCATATACCCAAAACCCCAATAACCAAATTTTAATATTTTGCTCTCAATTGATTAAAATTTATACATAAAAGGTTCAAATTCATGAACCTAAGATCATTCTAGAGTTGATAGGAGAAACTACATACCTTGATTTGACGATTAGGAGAAGATAGTGCGGTGTGAACAAGCCCTTTTTGCTTACGAATTTGCCTTCTTGGTGTGGGAAGTTTGGGGGGTGTTAGTAGTAGGTTGTTCTGAAGGGGATGGGTGGTGAGCTTATGAGTAGTGGAGGGGAGTTTAAAAGTGGTGTAGTTAGGGGAAGTGGAAGGGTTTTTAGGTAGCGGAAGTGTCGGAGTAGGGTGTGAAAGATGAGGGATTGCCCCTTTTAATTTTCTAATTTATTGGACATCCACTGCAGCGGAGGAGTTCTGCCCCAGCAGATATTTCCTTTCTGTTAAGAGCTGTCGTGGTGTCCTAGCTTCCGTTCCAGCACTATGCACCCCCGTGGATGGTCTTCGGCAGGGGTAGAAACAAAACGTATCTGAGCCTGTCGAAAATTAATTATCCGCCCTGATGTAATGTGAGTCTATTTCCTTTGAGATACTTTCCTAGTAAGTCTGGTGAATCCTTCAAATGTGTTATATTATGGTTCCATTAATTTGGTAAAACCTTCTTTGTTATGTATCCTCGTGGGGCATAATGTTTAATTGTATCAAAAATGAATGGTCCCTTTACTTTGGCAAGCAAGATTGGATTCATTACTAAGATTAGTGTTGCTAAGTTCAAGTGCGAAGTGGGATGTCGACTGGATATATTACGCCTTGCGTTATATCAACCCCGCTTATCTCATTTCTATTCCACACTGTTCAAGGATGAATGATTATTTGATTGATATCTGATATAACGACACATTTGGCTGTCATCGAAATTTCCTTATGTGGTGTCTAAATCACCCTTGACCAGTTGTGCCCAACGTTCGTACGTGGCAGAAGTTCAGTTAAAGTTGAACCTTAGTCGAGCTAAGAATGGATTAAAAATTGATTTGGGGTGACCCGATCCAGCGTCTCGCCCCAGTAAGGGTGGACCGTGCCCGCACGTCCGCCACAGTTGTCTTTCCATCTTCCACAGTGGAAAATGTGTATCTCCTAAAGTCTGCCACTATAGATAGATTTGTGCCCCAGAGGACCATACGCTCCCCAACGAGAAACCATTGGGCAGACCTAGTATTTAATGCCTTATTTCAGGAATTGACCTCATTTTCACCCAACACTCATTCCAAGACTACTTTTAGGGAACAATTCATAAGAAACACCATGAGACGTTGTAAGGGTAAGCTCTAAACCTCAACTACTTCATTTTTTTAAATTAATTCCTTTACTTAGTAGTGTTTAATTTTGGTGTTTAATAAGTGGGAAGTTCCAACTTGTAAAACCCTAGATGGGGAAATATATTAAGTCTTGAGATTAGGATATAAGGTATGAAGGTTATTAATGACTTATTGGGTCTAGAGGACCATAAACTCAGGTTATTAATCAATGGTGAAAACCTAGAAAATTAGATGTCGGAAAATAGGTTTTAATGGTTAGTTAACTACTTGAGTTCTAATTGCTATAAATTAATAATATTGGTGTGATAGACTAATATAAGCTTGGAATTTCTCTGGATAGTAACCTATAAGCTTTAATCTTCCCTTTTAGTTGAGAAATTGATTATGGAAAAGCTAGGGTTTATGACTAATTTAATATTTTTTACATGGGATGGTGTAATTGATCAATACCTTAGCTAAGTTAGCAATTGGGAAGTAGATTTGAACTATTAGAATGTTGCATTACCTATTGCTCTAATATATTACCGTTCTACCTTTTTACCACAGTTGGTTTGGATTCAAGGGATAGTCTAGTGGTGTGGGTGTTGTTAGCTTCCATTTCTGACTTAGATTTAATTAATTGCTAGACTACAAGTAGAACTGAGGTCTGCAAAAAGGCAAGGCTCTTGGTGTGATCATTCCCGCCTTGCATCTAGGTAGGTTATGACTTACCTTCTGGTTAGACTTCGGTTAGCGAAGCATATGTATAGATAGTTACTATCGAAGAAAGTATGTTACGCCTTCGGGTATAAAGTCGGGATGGATTACTTAGGTTTGGTATTTTTGACTTATTTGTGCTTTGTTGACTCTTTGTGATTTATTGGTTGGCTGCCTAGTGTTGGATATTAGATTGCACTTAGTTGCTATATCATCCTTATGATATAGTTGTCTCTCACTTATCTTGGTTTTATCATGGATATAGGAAAGGACTTGACTTGGTACTGACAATGTGATATGTACCCATGTGTGGCATAATTAGGGATTGATATGATACACTTGATATTATCGTTTGGATTGCATTCATCCTCATATCAATGATATATTAATATTTTATGTGATTAGCGTAGTGGTGATAAGTGATAAGGAAACATCAGTGATTCTTGTGACATATTGATAGCATAGCCATCTCTGAGCTTTGTGCAGAATGGCTAGTGGTGTGGTCGGTGGTAGAGTCATGGCTAGTGGTGTGGTCGGTGGTAGAGTCATCTCCAGGATGTGTGTGCAAAGTAACTGGTATATGGACTTCGTGGGTCTCCTATGGGTCATGACTGCCAGGATATAGAGATATTCCTCTTAGAGCATGTGCGTACGGAGATTACATTTGGCTATTGCATTTCACTCATCATTACATTCATATATTCTTGGATTCTATACTTGAATCTCTATACTTGGTTTGTTTATTCTTGGATTGTGAGAATGTTGTACTTGATTGAGATCATGTCTATCTTTCATTTTCTTCCTTTATATATGTTAGATAATTGTTGGCGACATATGATATCTATCGATACATAGTGTTGTACTTATACTACATTGCTGCATTCTTTTGTGAATGCAGAGTATTTGGCGGTGTCTATTTTGCTGACGAACATTCAGGGTTAGCACATGGACGGATGCGTATCCTGGTGTCTTTTTTATTACTTGTCTCATTAGTTCTTTTGACGTAATATTTTGTTTGTAATTCATGTATTCATACTCAGACTTGTATCACATGTAGAAGTGTCTCTTGTATTGCCTTAGACTAGACTTCTTAGGAAGGTAGTTGTACCTCTGCACTTATGTTATTTATGATTTAGATTTCCATTTATTCTGCTCTATTTGCATTATTATGTTGAATTAATGATTAAGGGACGGATTCGCCTACCGAGGTGGAAAAGGGTAGGTTCCCGCACAACTAAGCTATTTTTGGTCGTGACAAACTATGCGACTCCGATGTAGAAGTTAGATTCAAAAAAATAGAATGCACCATTGAAGACCTCTCAAGAAAGTCTGTGTTACCAGGAAGAAGAAATAAGAATGTAATATATACTTGATTTAGTAAAGAGTCTTGTGGGACACATCTGCTTAGCGTCAATGGGAGAAGACCTATGGATCTGGCACAAGAAGCTTGGACATGCAAGTATGCGACTACTAGAAAAACATGCTAAGTATGAACTAGTTGTTGGCTTACCAAAGTTGAACTACTCCAATGATCATGTGTGTGATGCCTCCCAAAAAGGTAAGCAAATGAGAAATTCTTTTAATTCTAAAAATATTATGTCTACCTCTAAACCCTTGCAGATACTCCATATGGATCTAGTTGGTCCCACTAGAACTGCTAGTATTGGAGGAAAGAGGTACGACTTTGTTATACTAGATCATTATTCTCGATTTACATGGGTTATATTTCTTGCTCAGAAGGGTGATACTTTAAAGAATTTTAAGTGTTTATGTGATAAAGTACAGCGTGAAGAGGGATATTACATATCTTTCATTAGAAGCGATCATGGAGGAGAATTTGAAAACAAGGCCTTTTAAGAAATATGTACTGAACACGGATACACTTATAACTTCTTTTAACCATGCGCTCCCTAGCAAAATGGTGTTGTTGAATGGAAGAATAGAATACTACATGATATGGCTAGAACAATGATGGTGGAAACCAATCTACCACATCATTTTTGGGCTGAGGCTGTAAGCACGTCATGTTATGTATTAAATATATGTTTGATTAGACCAATCTTGAAGAAAACTCCATATGAGCTATGGACTGGAAAGAAGCCTAACATAAGTTACTTTCATCATTTTTTATGTAAGTGCTTTGTCCATAACAATGAAAAAGACAATCTTGGTAAATTTGATCCACGCAGTGATAAAGGTATTTTTCTTGGCTATTCAACTAATAGTAGATCCTTTAGAGTATTTAATAAACGTACTTTAACTGTTGAAGAATCTATTCATGTAATTTTTTATGATACTAATGTCTTGACCGAAAAAGGTAAACCTGCAAATGATGAAGATAGTCAACTACCAACCACGACAATCACTTCCATTGTTGAGCAAAATAGTGATAAAGAGTCGACTGTTGAACCTGACAAGTCGACTAACCTAACAGTTGGAATTGTTCCTAATGAATAGAGAAATAATCCTTATTATCCAAAGAAGTCTGTTATAGGAGATATTAATGATAAAATGAATACTTGATCTTCATCCAAAAATAATGCAAACTTGGCTCTTATTTCACAACTAGAGCCAAAGAAAGTTGATGAATATTTGAAGGATCAATATTGGATTAAGGCTATGAAGGAAGAACTATACCAATTTGAGAAAAATAGAGTATGGAGTTTGGTTCCTAAGCCTGAGAATGCTTCAGTTGTTGGGACCAAATGGGTGTATCGACACAAGTGGAATGAAGCATGGGAAGTTATAAGAAATAAAGCTCGACTTGTTGCACAAGGATACTCTCAATAAGAAGGAGTCGACTAAGATGAAATATTTTCCCCAGTCTCCCGATTAGAATTCATTTGCATGTCTCTCTCTTATGATTCCTTTAAAGGTTTTAAACATTTTTAAATAGATGTCAAAAGTGCCTTTCTAAATGGTTTTATTGATGAACAAGTTTTTGTCAAACAATCACCCAGTTTTGAAAACCCTAAATTTCCTTATAATGTTTTCAAATTATCAAAAGCTTTATAGTCTCAAACAAGCTCCAAAAGTTTGGTATAATAGACTGAGTGCATTCCTGACTGAGAATGGTTTTTCTAGAGGAAAAAATGATTCAACATTGTTTATTAAAAGAACATCCTTTGAAAATCTTATTATTAAAATCTATCTTGATGATATTATATTTGGAAGTTAAAACCTATCTTTGTGCAAGGAATTCTCTAATCTTATGAAAAGTGAATTTGAGATGAGCATGATATGAGAATTGACATTCTTTTGGGGATTACAAATTCACCAAACTGAAAAGGGAATATTCATATGCCAAAGCAAGTATACCAAAGAGTTGAGTCAAAAGTTTGGTATGAGTGATGCAAATGGCATGGGAACTCTAATGAGTCCTACTTGCTCTCTTCACAAAGATGATGAAAGTAACCCTGTTGATGTAATAAAGTACATGGGAATGATTGGCTCATTGCTTTATCTTACTACTGATTGACCAGACATCATGTTTAGTATGTGCTGGTGTGCCAGATATCAGTCAGCTCCTAAATAATCTCACCTTAGTACTGTCAAAAGAATCATCGGATATATAATTGGAATTGTCTCTCATGGACTATGGTATCCTAAAACTAACTCCTTCAAATTAGAAGGTTTTTCTGATGCTAATTCTGCAGGAGACAGAGATGATCATAAAAGTACTAGTGCTACATGTCAACTATTTAGATAATTTTTAATCTCATGGAATATCAAAAATAGGAAAGTGTGTCACTATCAACTACTGTAGTTGAGTACATTGCCATTGGGAAATGCTATGCTCAATTATTGTGGATGATACATCAATTAAGGACTATGATTTATTATTCAAACCTGTTAAAATTTATTGTGATAATTCTAGTGCTATTTGTTTGACTAAAATTCATGTGCATTATTCTAGAGCAAAGCATATAGACATTAAGCATCATTTCGTTAGAGATCATGTCCTTAGAGGTGCTATTGAATTGCAATTTGTGTACACTGAAAATCAATTTGCTATTATTTTTTCAAAACCCCTGCTAGAGGAAAGATTTTGCATGCTTAAATAATCACTTGGTATTATTGCTCATTATTTTCCTTACTGCTATTTGTTTTTTTAAAAAATATTTAAGAAAAAATCATTTTACCCAGATTTTCTTCACACCTTCC
Source organism: Anisodus acutangulus (assembly GCA_029783415.1). Taxonomy (NCBI): domain Eukaryota; kingdom Viridiplantae; phylum Streptophyta; class Magnoliopsida; order Solanales; family Solanaceae; genus Anisodus; species Anisodus acutangulus. The sequence goes on from CM056493.1 coordinate 40,569,331, forward strand.
ATTATTACCTTTGCCTTTTCCACCCTTACACGATCTCCTACCTCCTAAATTAATTTGACTTGACCCCTCATTTCCTTTCACTTCTCTAACGCCTCCGCTTCTCCAATCTCCATAAACCCTTCTCTTCATCTTCCACATCTCTTTACCTTTCCCACCACTACTTCAACTCGTCTATCTCTTTTTTTCACTCATCTGCCCTCATCTCTCTCTACTTCTACGCCATGGCTAAAACCAACAAAACTTCATCCAAAATCACCCGCAAAAGCACTAGAACCAAAACAAAAAATAAACCTTCCTCGCCCGTTCAAATAGACTATGATGCATCTATATTTTCATCCCCACACAATTCTTCAAACTTTTTTTCTCTTAAATCCTCTGATAAGTGCACTGCTACTCTAGATGAGTATGATTAGTCCTCAAAAAGGATAAAGTTTGATTATGAAGTAGCCTTTTGTGATCGTCGAAATTTCTAGTGAACCCCGTATTCCGATATTTTTGAATCTCTCAAAGGCAAAACACTTGCCCATGGTCGCATCGTTGATTTTGAGGTCATCTCCTCTCTTCACTGCCATAACCAGAATTTTTTTACCACCAAGGCTGGTCAAACATCTTCTTTTATTCCTCTCCTCGTGTCTATGAACATCACATTCGCATGTTCTATGCCAATATTCGCACTACAAAAGATGATGAAGTAGAAACTTTGATTTTTGGTACCCATATTCTCTTTGACTGTGCTAGTTTTGATAAAAAATTTAAGATACAAAGCTCTGGTTTTTCTGACCTTCCAAAAAGCTCCTGGCCCCCTAATTTTGTGGTTTCCTTTGAACAATCCAAATGGCATTTATCTATTGATCCTTCAAGTCCTCCTCCCGCAGTGTTAGGTCCTCACAATATCTTCTTTGAGACTCATGTCATCGCCCATCTTGTTGCTACCACTATCATGTCTCGTGTAGGCTCTCTTTCCACTTTTACCTAGGGTGACACTTTGCTCACTCACTATCTCGTTCACAAGCGTGAGTGAAATCTTGTCTCTCTCATTATCAATCGTATGCTTGAGTTTGTTGCTAACCCAATAAATAATGATATTACTCACAAGTCTTTGCTAGCATGGGTTGTGTCTGCGTGGACGATATTTGGGTCCTTAAGAAAATTGAAAAGGATCCTAAAGTTCCCTGCTCTCCAAATCTTGTGCAATCCAAGCCTTCTCCACTCCTGCATCTACCAATTCTAATAAGATTCTGGCAAAACTTGCTTCCATTGATTCCAAACTCGAATCCCTCAAAGATCTTCTCGTGTCTACTCAATTCCCCATGGAGAAGATGAAGGATGCTACTAAGAAAGTTGGTGCAGATGTTGCTAGGATGCATGTCAAGCTTGATCAGGCCCTTAAGGAAGCTGCTAAGCTAACCACTAAAATCTAGACATAAGTCAATGACATTCCTAAAAATATGTCAGACACATTAGACTCCATGAAGACTATAGTGGTAAATACCTTGGCTTATTTCCTCCGGCCTTTTTCCCAGGAGCAACCACAACAGCAAGAGCAGGCACCGGAGAAGGAGCAAGCGCAAGATGATGGGCAGGAGATGGATACTGACGCAACTCCAGAGCTGTGATAATTTTCTAGTTGATTGTTTTTTTATGATTTTTAGACAATGTGTTTTGTGGACATAAGTTCAAATACTTTGGTGGTATTGCTTTATGATGGTGCTGATATATTAGTACTCATTATGCATGTTTACTACCTTTTATATTTTTTGATTGATTCCAAAGGGGGAGAAATTGAAGAAATCAGGGAGAGTCGACTTTATGCAACAATTCAACTATTCAGGGGGAGTAAACTTCTGTCTAGTAGACTAGGTGTACCAAGTCAACTATCAAGGGGAGCACATCACCAGAACAGGGAATTCAACTTTACTTTTAGGTATTTATTGCCATCATAAAAAAGGGAAAGATTGTTAGTGTCAAGTTTTTAATGATGATTGTGTGTTACTATGTAGGAAATACTCATAGAATGCAAGGCCACTTTGCAAGACCAATAACCGACTACACAAGCCAGCCTCAACTAGTTGAAGTTAAGCCCACAAGAAGAAAGAGGCTACTACTCGGCCAAAGGAAGATGAGATATGGAAGGAGGAATATACTCAGCGTGTTTCATTAATTACATACCAACAAAGGATCTCTGTAATTAAGGAAATTAATACTAATCACCCACATCAATCAAGGAAGATCTACATTAGCGTAAATCTCTAAGGAAATAATCAAGTCAAAAGATTTTCACCGTGTACCAGTAATGTCCTCTCAATTAAGGGAGATATTGAAGATCAATTAATACATATGCTCTTTCCTTATTCTTGGAAACTAGGATCCTCAATATTCCTATTTTCCATATATCAAATCTCTTGGGTTGCCTTCTCTGCAAAAGGAAGCCGAAAATACCACAAGTCCATGAACTATATATATCGGCTTAAAAGACGAACTAACTCATAATTTTGTCTCAATCTCTCAAGCTCTCTACCTTACATTTAACAAGTATTGTAACTCTGAATGAATTATAGTATAAACAAAAAAGTGAGAAGAGATATAGTATAGTTGGTGAGGCATTGTATCAAAAGATTAAGAGTGCTTTGAGTGTAGACATAGGAGCTCCATTCAACATAACCATTGTATCAAACCTACTTTAAAAGAGTTGCAGAGAACACTCTTTCAACCCAAAGGGACTGGATTAGGATTCACATTGAATCTGAACAAGTATAAAACATCTGATGACAATTACTTTGTGCTTTTACTTACTGCTTTATATTTGTTAGTAGTCGACTACTGAACTAAGATAGTCTATTAAGAAAAAGAAAATCCCAATTCACCCCCCATCCATCTTATACTTTCAATATCGTGATACATCACTATTAATTTAGTATACCACTTTATTTCAAGGACAAACCCATCGGTGGCTCCTTGTGGTCGTCAAGATCTTTCATTTAGACACCTCAACTAAACCTTATTCCATTTAGACACCTGAGGTAGACCCCACTGTGACATTTAGACACTTTTCACTGACTTGGCAAGTTGTGTGGATTTCACACCAAATAGGCTCGTGAAAAGGGCAAAAACGTATTTTTTTCTCTTTTCTTTAATTTCCTTCTTCTTCATTCTTTTTTCTTTAATTTCCGTCTTCTTCATTCTATTTTATACCATCATCGACATCACCGCTGTCGCTATCACTATTGGAAAAAAAATAATTACACTTTCAATCTTTTGCTCTATTTTTTTAATTGAAAGTTTAAAATGGATTACTTATTTGATGAAAATTTTGAGAAATTAATGTCTGGGTTGTCTTCGAATTTTTGTGGGGAATTTTTAGCAGAAGTTATAACAAATTTGGAGGAGTTTTTCTTAAATTTTTTGCTTAAAATCGTGGTTCAAACAAGAACACACATGAAAATGGTGAAGAACACCAAGAACATTATTTTATTTTTTTCTTTTGTTAGTAAATATATTTATTTTTGTGTTAATAATGTGTAGGGTTTAGAAAATAGAGTTTTCTTTTCTTTTCTGAAATATTAGTTTTACTCAAAATTTATTTTCTTACATTATTATGGGATCAAATGACTATGTCATAATTTAATTTGTCATTCTGTCATGTCATCGGCGAGTGTGTTACACACACATTACATATTTACTGATTCAGCGGAAAATGTCTAAATGACACAGCTGGACCCTACCTCAGGTGTCTAAATGGAACAAGGTTTAGTTGAGGTGTCTAAATGAAAGATTTTGACGACCACAAATGTCACCAATGGGTTTGGCCTTATTTTAAATAGTGCTTTGGTACACAAATGATGAGCCATACTGATATTATGACTAGGGGGTGCATTATTCGGATTATATAAACCGAAAAATCACATCTAACCAAAACGAATTTTAATGGATTGGTTTTTCAGTTTTTTTGTTATTTGGTGTCGGATTGAGAAATTAAAATTTTTGATACTTTAGGTTCGTTTTCGAATTTAGAAAATAAAAACGGAAAATAGTCATATTTGCTCCTATACAATCCAAAATAAGCTATATTTACGTTCCATTATACTTTTTCAATATTCATACCCTTGCCTCTTTGAACCCACATTTACCCCCCCCCCCCATTAAATACCCATATCTCCACATAAAATTACCTACGTGGCACTTTTTTTTTATAATTAAATCTGCTCACACATTGGTTCAGATTGGATTTTACATTTTCAAAAACGAAAATAAAAATAATCGAAAGCGAACAATGCAATTCGAATACAAAAACCGAACGCACGTCCTTATTTATGACAGTGAATGAGCCTGATGCTTATGTATGAAATGCTTTCACTACGTCAATTAAACGCCTAAATTAATATTTTACATACATATCCTTCTCTATTAATATTTGAAAACTAAAATAAGATGCTTTGTCCACGAGATTGTTGACATCAAAGCAAGAAACTTCTTCTTTTAAACGAGGATGATTATCCTTTAATGTTTGTTGCTTTTCCTGTCTTAAATATGTTTTAAAACACAACACGAACACACATATTATAATGCCCCTGCAAGATTTATTTCAGATTAATTTTTCCTCCAAAATAGAGTTTATTATTTAACTAATTTAATTTTAAGATAAATTTTAATTAATCACCATTACTTTCTTATATAAAAAATTCTTACACATAATGGAACATAAATTTTTAATACTACTTTGAAGTTAAGCACAATTCTTTGGTGTTTATCGTGCTATGCCACAGAGATTGTTTGCTCTTTAATTACACCATGCAAGTCAAGATCTAAAGCAAAAAATTTAGCAGTAAGCTTTTCTCTTCCATGGAAAAACCTAGCTTTAATATTATAAAATTGATAATGTTTTCTTATTTTCGTAATCTATGAAACATTTCTGAGATTCTTTCCAAAATTACTCTTTTACTACTCGCCTTGTTAAGGTTTTGGTATGGAATTTTGACCAAATTATTTTCAAGATCTTTATCAAATATTTTAATTCCGCAAATATATTTTGCGTGATTTTATGATAAGATGCTTCATTTATTTGAAAATTTGCTAGCTGATTAGAGCTGTTTGGTATGTGCATTGAACTTTTCACAGTTTTAACTTTTAATTGTGCAATACCATTAGGTTTTTCTAGGAGGATTGTAATGATAGACTTGATAACAAGTTGCATGTTAATGAGGTCTTATTTGACGAGATAACATACTTGCATAACCTCTTCGTCCTTCTTTTTAGTCTCCCCCAATAATAGTTTGTCTCGGAATGTCAACACTTTAAAAGACACTCAAGTAAATAGTTATGGACCTTCACTTGAAGCAAGTGTTCGCGCGAAAGTTGAAACGCATGTGTGAAAAACTAGTATATATAATGACAAAAAGTTAAAATTAACCGGACTAAAAATGCTATTATTGGTAAAAAAAAAAAGAAATTTAATATCCCTTAGAAAAAAGGCAAAACAAATTAAATACGAGAAACATTTTGTTTCAAAATTAGATACGGATGAAACTAACGACAGACGTGTATAACTAATTGCAAATGAGAACTTTCCAGTTAAAGGGAGCATTGGAGTAACTGCTAAAGTTGTTGTTATGTGACCAGGAGGTCATGAGTTCAAGCCGTGGAAACAGTCTCTTGCAGAAATGTGAGGTAAGTCTGCATACAAGAGACCCTTGTGGTCCGACCCTTTCTCGGACCCCGCACATAGCGGGAGCTTAGTGCACCGAGCTGTCCTTTATTAAAAAAAAACTTTCCAGTTGTTTGACTTGTTGGAAATTTGTCTTTGGTGGGGAGGTGCGTCCACCCATATTTAATGAATTAAACACTAGTGTTCCGCATGTTGGAGGCTTTGTCTCTTCACACATGCATAATCTACTAAGTGAGTAAATGACTGTATGGCAAAGAATCGTCAAATTTCATTGAGAAATGAAAGAGATATTAGTCCACGAAGTAAGGTGTTTGAGGCATGGAAATATGGTGTGGGACAAATCTACCACATCGGTGGAAAAAGGAAGAATTGTTCTCTTTATAAGTCACTTCATTGGCTAAGGGTTTGGGATCCAAGGGGTAAGAAATGTGTTTAAAGGAGGGAGGACCTAGATGTGTTTGGGTTCAAGGTTAAGCCCACACTCGCGACGCCGCCACCCGCCCTTCCCGTCCGGTCCGGGCTCGGGTCTCGGGTCTTGGGTCTTGGGTCTTGGGTCTTTCTGATATTATCTCTTTGGACCCCCAAATTGCTTAATATTTACAGTTTGGTCCCTGGAGTTTCTGAAAAGGTGAATTTGGTAACAACGGAAGGCAGAAAGTTTCTGCCTACCATTTGGACTAATTTTTGGAGCATTAACCAGCCATTACTTGGCTGTTAACTCCTCTATAAATAGCCCTCCTTTATTGGCCATAAACCTGCCATTAACAGCCTCCCTAATGGCCATTAATAACCCTCACTAATGGCTATTAACAGCCATATCTTGGGCAGTTGAGCAGCCTCACTTGTGCTATATATTAATGCTTTTTTGGCTCAATTGTTAGTGACGAAAAACAAAACACAGACACAAAAATATACACAACAGAAACAGAGACACACTATATACACAGAGACAAAACAGAAGAGAAAGTCAGTCCAAAAATGTTAAACGAAAATAGAAACTCTTCCTTCCTTTTCCATTTCTTCAGCAAGGCGTTTCGTATTTGTTTTCTTCGTCAAACTCAACCTATTTGCTTTGTAGCATTGAGATTAAAGTGTTATTTTATCTTGGGAGACTATTGTCCGTTAACGTAAAAGCATATATACGGGGCAATCTTGTCTTAAGGACAGAGTGTCATCACTCGACTCAGCACACAGTTATAACAATCCAGATTTAGTGTTTCTTGATTTCAGGTTATCAAGATTCAAGACTCAACAAGCTTGCGACAGTTCTGAATATTGGCATATTAGTTTATCCTTTCGAACACTTGTAATATTTATTTACTTCTCGTACTGTTTTACAATATCCAACAAAATTTACGACAAGATTAGTATTAGTGTTTGAAAGATGTCGGTCAAAAGTTGTGCGACCAAATCTGGATATGGCTGTGGTTTTCTGCTTGAAGAGAGTGATGATTATGTTGTTGAAGGTCAACATGTTCATGGTGTCACCTCTCCCAAGAGTGGTGGGAACATGTGCTCACGAGAGGCTGAGGATGTCAATTGGGACAAGAGGAGAAGGCTGACGATGTGATTCTATCTTACAGCAGAAGGCCTATATCTGTCCTAGACAAAGGATCCGAACTATGGTAAGGAGGAAATAGACACTCAGTCCGATGAAGTGACTAAAGTGGGCCAGAATCCGAAATTGGGATAAGTTATTTTTCTTTCTTGTCAAGAATAAATATTAAATGATGTCTGATTAAAAATGGCTTAAAGTAAGGAGGACTATGAAAATGTTTTCACGAAATAATTTATATTTCTTACGCTTTAAAATCAGAAGTTTAATCTCATCTTCATTCCCGTTTAACGATTGGAATTTGTAAACGACTTAAAAAGATCCGTTCTTTTAAGTGTAATTATTAAAAGTGGGTAAAGTATGTTCGCACATACGAGGAAAAAAAGATCCACTGACTGTGCAAAAACTGTTATCACTCTTAAGCGCCAAGAATTGTCTGGGCACCAATCATAACGGAAGAAGACTAAAAGCTAAATTCGTTGATCCTGTCACACTATTTGGCAGAAGATCCTTCATAGGATGATATTGGATACTCAGTCATACAAAGCCTACGGGCGACTGGAGTGGGGCCAGAATTCATTTCATAGGAAAAGTAATGGACACCTAGTAAGGTGGGCCAGAGTTTCCAGGTCTTAAATGATCTGAAGGCCAAAAGAAAGGCAGAAAAGAAATTGGACACTCAGTCTGCCAAAGCAACTGGAGTGGGCCAGAGTATCCAGATCACATATGATCCGGTTACGCCCTAACCACGGACAAGAGGTTGTTCATTTGAAGCAATGCCACCTCTAAAGTAGAAGGGGCTGGAGAGGTTGTCCTCAATAGGACTTCAGGGAATGGGATCACTCTAAAATGAGGTGATACATGTCCCAAACTTGGTTTAATGGACGTTGTTGGTCAAGCTAGTTTGAGACTAGTCCAACAGGTGTGTAATAACTAAGAATGGTACAGTATGTCTGTAGCCAAATGAATGATATATTTGTAATTCGTGCATCTATGCCATCATATATTAAGACACGTTAAATAGAAAGTCATTCAAAAGCTAGCGAAGTTGAGATTGTTGCTTTCTGTCGACATAAGCCCTCAAAATGAATGTGAGGTAGGCGAAGAGGCAAAATCACCTTTCCATTCCGTCAAAGGAATAGCGAAAGAAACACCGCTCCTCTAGAACTTAGTCACACCTACTTGGGTGATTTGAAGTTTATACAAAATAAAGGGGGGAGACAAGTACGTTGTGACCTCCATTGATGATGGTACAACGTATTATATCCTTTGTTTGTTGAAAAGCAAAGATGAAGTTATTGAAGCGGATAAGTGCTACAAAGCAGAAGTTGAAAATCAACTAAGCCTACGGATTGAGGAATTCGTAGTGATAGAGGGGGAGAATGTGAAGCATCGTTCATTAAACGACTGTTCATTACTCACCTCAGTCCAATGGTGTTAGCCAAGCGCAAAGCCGTACGCCCAAAATATGTGGGGCAAGGCGATCCTTACCGCTAATGCGATTCACAACAGAACTACGCATAAGGATAAGGATAACCCTCCGTGTGAAACATGGAAATGATCTCACATACAAATGTTGTGATGTGGGGTGGCTTGGTAGAGGTTAAAATACAAAAATAGGTAAAGTTGGACCTAAGACTGTAGATTTCATATCCACTGGATCTGCAAATAACATTAGTGTTTATCGCCTCTTGGTGTCAAAGAATGTTGAATTATTTGAAGATAACTTTTCTTGAAAAGGAAAAAGAAGTAATTGCTCGAGGTTAGCAAGAACCCACGAGGGCCTAACTGTCCGAAACTAGACGTTCCGTATCTACAGGACTCGAAAGTTGCTGTCTATCCAGAACTTAATAATCCAGATCTACAGAACTCAGAGATTCTAGATGTTGAACCGAGACAGAGCAAAGAGGGGACAAAGACTTGTTCCAGTCCTTCTAGCTTGTATGGTTGAGAATGAACCATCGACAATTAACAAATAATTGTAATCTCCAGAAGCGATGCTTTGGAAAGATGCTACAAAGAGAGAAATATATTCCATTATATAGAACCATACTTGTGTAATGGTTGATCTTCCTCCGGAAAAAGAACCTTTGGGTTGTGAAAAAGAATACTCAAAAGTGAGTAGAAAGTAGATGGATCTACTAATGAGTATAAAGCCTCGGCTACTTGTGCATGTGCTCCCTTGTGAGTAGCTTAACATCCAAGGCCATTGTAGTCTTGCGTGGTATGGTTGTTGAAACAGCCTTCCTAATCGGAGAGTTGGAAGAAGAGGATCAGAGTTGGTTTGCTGGACTGTTGGGCTTCTTCCTGAACTTTCATTTTGGTCCCTGAAATATTTACATTTTGGTCCTGAAAGTTTCAGATAAAACAGAAATAATGAATCTGACTCTGAAGTTAGAAAGCCAACAGTTGGAAAACCAACAGTCTGAGAGTGGAAATTATATTTAAACAAAAGATATGGGTATCACAGATGACATCTTAGGAATTGGATTTCTAAGACATCTAACAGACTGGTCTAACTCCAAACTCATTGTGAGATAGTTGACAGTTTCGTTGAAGCCACCAATGGATATGAATTATAGGACTGATTGGAATTATGGTGCACCCATATACAAGGAGCGATATGCGCAGGTCACATGTAGTTCAATGTATTGTACACACTACAACCGACCTGGTATCGTCCTACAAACAGATCAGTTGAACTAAGTTTCACTGATGATCTTAATACATGATCAATAGAAGGCGTTAAATCGGATATGGCGATATCTGAAATATTCCCTTATCTACGGATCATGGTATTCTAGATGTCCAGCGGTTCTGGGAGAACACAGTGATGCAAACTGGACATCAGATATGAAGAACACCAATGCCACAAGTAAATGTGTATGGTGGATCTTGGATAATCCTCTAAGCAAACTTGCATCGACCGATTCATGATGGAATTGGAGTTTATCGCTTTATACAAAGCATGAAAGAAGTTGAGTAACTTCATGACTCCTTAGAAGACGTCCTTTATTGGGAGAAACCTGTGCCTTCAGCAGTTATACACTGTGGCTAGCCGGTCGGTTTCAGGAAGGACACGGATGACGGCGTCTGGACATATCTGTCAGGATCTGTCGGAGACATAAGACCATATGGAAGTTGATCATCACGGGTGTCACTTCCTTGATTACTAACTAAGGAACTACCCGGAGATCAAGTGTTCTGCCTGTCTAGGGGAATGGGCTTAAAACCCAAATAATACGAACCATTGCGGTGGTAACCCAACCATACTGATTGGAGATCCCAAGAATTTGGTTCAATGGGAAAACTAAGCTGCAAAAGGTTCAGTTGAGTGCTTCGGTGGAAGCAAGAGCACCTTGGATGATGATTTCTGTAGGGAAACATGAATCCAAAGTTGTTCCCGCAATAGACATTAAAGTGCTACTTGCATGGTGGGTAAAGGTTAAGCTTCCAAACCTTTAACGATCCTCAAACGGTTGAAGTTAAGGTTGAGAAAACTTTTAATGATTCCTAACACTGGTGAAGTGGGGTATAGCAGAATACCTTGTAGGAGATCACCTATTTAACTGCGAGGACATATCGCCTCAAATGAACGCACTTAAGAATCCAAGTGTGTCCACGGCTACAACGGATAAAACTATAAGAATGGAAACGAATAAAGAGAGTTATTGTGTTGGTATCATTGTCTTGGCTTACACTAAACACTGACGGTTCAAGATATCACGTTCATCGTGCAGTAAGTAAGTCCGGTGATATTCAACTAGGGAAGGTTCAAAGCAGAAGCTACCTCTCCTGATGCAATATCTTTTCGCTGAAAGATTGCTGAAAGTAGGCACCTTGTGTGTGCGCCAAAATCTCTTTCAAAAGGGGATTTTTGGAAATTTTCCTTTGGTGGGGAGGTGCGTCCACCCATATTTAATGAATTAAACACTAGTGTTCCGCATGTTGGAGGCTTTGTCTCTTCACACATGCATAATCTACTAAGTGAGTAGATGACCGTAGGGCCAAGAATTGTCAAATTTCGTTGAGAAATGAAAGAGATATTGGTCCACGAAGTAAGGTGTTTGAGGCATGAAAATATGGTGTGGGACAAATCTACCACATCGGTGGGAAAAAGAAGAATTGCTCTCTTTACAAGTCTCTTAATTGGCTAAGGATTTGGGACCCCAAGGGGGTAACCCATGTGTTTAAAGGAAGGAGGACCTAGATGTGCTTGGGTTCAAGGCTAAGTCCACACGCGCGCAGCTGCCGCCAGCCCGTCCCGTTCGGTCCGGTTAGATTCGGTTCGGTTCGGTCTGGGCTCGGGTCGTCGGCGTCGTGGGTCTTTCTGATATTATCTCTTTGGACCCCCAAATTTCTTAATATTTACAGTTTGGTCCCTGGAGTTTCTGAAAAGGTGAATTTGGTAACAATGGAAGGCAGAAAGTTTCTGCCTACCGTTTGGACTAATTTTTGGAGCATTAACCAGCCATTACTTGGCTATTAACTCCTCCATAAACAACCCTCATTTATTGGCCATAAACATGTCATTAACAGCCTCCCTAATGGCCATTAACAACCCTCACTAATGGCTATTAACAGTCATGTCTTGGGCAGTTGAGCAGTCTCCCTTGTGCTATATATTGATGCTTTTTTGGCTCAATTGTTAGTGATGAAAAACAGAACACAGACACAAAAATATACACAACAGAAACAGAGACACACTATATACACAGAGAAATAACAGAAAAGAAAGTCAATCCAAAAATGTTGGACGAAAACAGAAACTCTTGCTTCCTTTTCCATTTCTTCAGCAAGGCGTTTCGTATTTGTTTTCTTCGTCAGACTCAACCTATTTGCTTTGTAGCGTTGAGATTAAAGTGTTGTTTTATCTTGGGAGACTATTGCCCGTTAACGTAAAAGCATATATACGGGGCAATCTTGTCTTAAGGACAGAGTGCCATCACTCGACTCAGCACACAATTATAACAATCCACATTTAGTGTTTCTTGATTTCAGGTTATCAAGATTCAAGACCCAACAAGTTTGCGGCAGTTCTGAACATTGGCCTATTAGTTTATCCTTTCGAACACTTGTAATATTTATTTACTTCCCGTACTGCTTTACAATATCCAACATGACTTACAAAAGAATAGAAAAAAAACTAACAAAAATCTCATCCACTAGAAGCAAAGGAGAAAAAAAAGAGAGAAGTGCGAGTTGTGTGGAGGTAACAAATTCTATAATTAATCAGTTATTTAAAAAGGAAAAGGGTAAAAACGAAACGCCCCTATATATACAAAAACAAAGCCGCTAAAGTCGTAAGAGTACACCTTTCTGATTCAAGCAATTCAAAACATCAACAAATAAATAGGCAACCCATTCCCATTTCCCTTTTTCGAGCTTACCGCTCCTTTTATTTATTCTTGATCAATTCACAAACTATCTTTGTTGGATTCCAAGGCATCGATCAATCTAGACCGATGCCTGAGATCGAACAATTTCCCGAGGCCATGACCCCTTGTGAGAGCAACAACTTATTTGGTAAATATGAGCTGGGAAAATTACTTGGTTGTGGTGCATTTGCAAAAGTTTACCATGCTAGAGACATTAGAAATGGCCAAAGTGTTGCAGTCAAAGTTATCAACAAGAAGAGAATTGCCAACCCGACTTTGATGACAAACATCAAACGTGAAATCTCCATTATGCGTCGACTACGCCACCCCAATATTGTGAAGCTTTGTGAAGTCCTGGCCACAAAAACGAAGATCTATTTGATCATGGAGTTTGTCAAAGGAGGAGAATTGTTCAGCAAAATTTCAAAGGGTCGGTTCAGCGAAGATTTCAGCCGTAATTATTTCCAACAACTCATCTCAGTCGTACGATATTGTCATTCTCGTGGGGTGTACCATCGTGATCTAAAGCCAGAAAATCTCCTTATTGATGAAAATGGTGATCTTAAAGTATCTGATTTTGGACTTAGTGCCTTAACGGACCATGTACAACAAGATGGACTGTTGCACACGCTTTGTGGAACGCCAGCATACGTAGCACCAGAGATTCTAACAAAGAAAGGATATGATGGAGAAAAAGTGGATATTTGGTCATGTGGGATCATTCTTTTTGTGTTAAATGCTGGTTACTTGCCATTCAACGATCCAAATCTAATGGTCATGTATAAAAAGATTTACAAAGGCGAGTTTCGATGTCCCAAATGGATGTCATCCGATCTCAAGCGGTTTTTGTCTCGCCTTTTAGACACTAATCCCATGACAAGAATTACCATCGATGAAATCATATCAGACCCTTGGTTCAAGAAATGTCTCAAACGTGTTAAATTATTCTTTGAAGACAATATTCACTACTCTAGCACTGAGGAGCGCCTAGAAGATGATCATATGAAGAAAACATCCATGAATGCATTCGATTTAATTTCATTCTCTTCAGGGTTGAACCTTTCCGCATTATTCAACGAGTCTTTTAACCCAATGGAAAATTCAGAAAAGGTCGTAGTTAAAGGGTCACCGGAGAAAACAATTGAAAAAGTAGGGGAGTTGGCAAAGAAGGAGAATTTTAAAGTAAAGAGGATGAAAGAATGGGGAATGCAGATCAAATTGCGAAATGCTATATTTACCATGACCATGGATATTTACAGTTTAACAGATTGTTTGGCAGTTGTGGAAGTTGAAACAATTGATGGAGATGCTGCTTTATATAAAGAGCTATGGAGAAATAAAATTAAGCCGGTAATTCTAGGCGCAGAACTACCAGAAGCCCTGCAGGTTTCGGGTAGCTAGATTTCACATGCAACAATTGGGTTTTGTTTTTTTATTATATCATATTTATTAAATATAATTAATGCATATGAAGAAAAAAAAACGAAAAGCAATACACGTTAGTGTGCTTTGTAAATTACAAAAATATATGACTCAAAAGAAATTACACAGCATGGGAAGTTTCATCAAATTCCCATACTGTTAGTTACAGCAATCTTTTATTATTTCTTTTTTTCTTCCTTTTGTATGTGGTTGGGAAGTTCTCATCAACAGAGGAATAAAATGGCATTAATGATGCCTTTGTTTGTTTATTCTTGTTTTGATCTATCCATAGCATATAGTCGATGGGTTTAATTAATTCTAATATTCTCTTTTTTTCATTAATTGATAAATAATTAATAAAGCTCTGTTATTCTTATTGTCGAGTTCAAATACAAACATATTTAGGTAACTTGTTGAAAAGAAAGACAAAAGTAGGAGTATATTGTAAGTCTTGTCTATTTAATTAAACATTGAATGATGCATCATCAAACCATATTAGCATTTCATATTCAGGGGAGTAGGTAGGATTTCAATAAGATGAATGCACTAAGAGGTATTCACAATTAATATTTTAGGGGTTTCGATTTCTAGGTTCTTATTATTAACTCAATACACTTCTAAAATTATATGTTCAAAGTTTTGTTTTTGCAATTTTAGTAATGTTGCACATATGTGTCAATACTGCATCGAAAATATTAGAATTAATTAAACCCATCGACTATATGCTATGGATTGATCAAAACAAGAATTTGACACGTGGACGACTTAGAAAATGATGCGTGGTGTAACAAGCCTAGTCGGAACTAGCTCAGCAGAGTTAAAGTTTCAGTCAGGATTCAAGATTATGCCTAAGAGGCATTCTCCGGGCATGTGTTTTAACCTATGCTAAGCCCCTGCACCGGGGACAATTTGCCTTGCCGCGTAAGTAGATCATCAACGACCGAATACGTTAAGCTTCATTAGGTAACCGATCTTGAGAAATCCAAGAATTAGTTCAGCTGTTACACATCCATGTACATAACAGATATAGCATGCATATAATGATTATTATGGGAGGTTGAATACACGAGAGACGTTATTTAGGGTTAGACTATAAATGTATCCCTCTCCCTCACTTGTAACAGGTTTAATTTGATTTCCATCTTATCGACTACATAAGATCATATTCTATAAAAAGTGAACAAGCATATACTTTTCTGGTTACACTGCCAGACGGTTAATAAGACTTTATTTACTCTTTTGCTTTATTGCTTTATAATTCATCCTTATTTATCTACTCTATTATTATTTCAAGGAAGTTCTTAGCATCATGAAGCTAATATTGTTATTATAGTTTGTGTTCCCTTGAACTCCAAATATAACTTCAATTGTTATCTAAATCACAGATTTAGTGATGTATGTACGGAGGGGTGAGTGAGGGTAAGTGGGGCTGAGTTAGGCAGGGAACAAGTTGACACGAAAATAAGACACAAAGTGGGGGTCTCGGGTTCTCGGCTAGGCCGACAGTGTGGTGTATGGGAGGTTTTTCGGGTAGTTGTGGTGGGAATAGGCTCAAGGAGTTTTGTGAGGTTGTCACAGGTGGGTTGAGGGTTAGGATGGCGATCGGGACTTGGTGGTTTGGTAGTGGCAAGGCAACGGAACAATCTGAAATAGTGAGGTTCTCGGTTGGTGCTTGTAGTGGACTGTTTGGGTGTTGTCGGGATTGGACAGTTGTTTACGTGTGATTTCAGTCAGTGGCCATTATAAGGAATGTTAGGGACGTATTTTGGAGTGTGGTGGTGAAAGGAGTGAAGTGGTTTGGACTAGGAATGACCACAAGATTCTAGGTGCAAACACGAGTACAAACAAAGTGTTGGTTGGTTTGGTTTTGGCTAAGTGTTTGGTTGTTGTGGTTTAGGTGAAGTACGGATGATATGCCCAAGGATAGAGACAGGGGTTTTACTTCCCGAGTCGACACCAAGGATATGGTGACCAATTCCACAAGGTCAAGACCGGGGTTGCTAAGTACAAGCATGTGAACTAGCCAAGTGAGGGTGGTCAGAAGCCCTTTTAGTAACCCGAAGCTTAGGCTAGGTTGGTCCACACAGTTCCAACGTTCTCTTACCACTAAGGGGGTTCCTCAAGCTTGGGTTTAGTTAAGTCACAAAGTCTTAACCAAACTTACACCAAAGGGAAACCTTAGCTTGAGTTTAACTAGGTCACACAGTCCTAGCTTCAACTTACACTAAGGGGTTGGCTCACACAAGAACCAAGGCCCACACAAGGACCAACTAAAGTAGACAACACACAAGTTGAATACGTTTAGCTTTTGAGTAAACTCATTTTTATATTTCATCAAACTCTTAATTTTACAATGGCCTAAGGCCTCTATTTATAGTACAAAATGGACTATTCTAGAAGAAGACAAAAAGACAGAAATTGCTTGGGAGTTCAGCCTAGTGTGAACGGATTTGGAGTGACTTTGAGATCAAGGTGTTTTGCCCACCTTTTCCTCTTCTCTAGGCCGAGATTGAGGTTTCTCATGTAACCATATGCATGAATATGTTAGCTCATAAATTCTTCCAACAACCTCATCTTCTTGGAATGTGTTGGAAGCTTCCATTCTTGGTATTTGTTTGGATGATCAATTCGACCAACACTTGCACTTTCCCTTGGCCGATTTTGAGCTCTTCAATGTAGCCAGCTTCATGAACTTTTTAGTTCATAAAGTCTCTCCTTGAAATCTCCAACTTCTAGATGCTTCTTATCCTTGTCACCTTGTCATTCTCGGCTTTATCACCTCATTACATAGCCTAGTTGTCCTTTGATATAGCATATTAATTGTGTTCTAATGAGAGCTAGGAGTTATTTACATGTTACACCATGTCCAAAGCTAAGCTAAGAAATCAAGACAAGATAAAAGAAAACATGGTCTTCGGCCAAGACCTACATACAAAGACCGAATAGAACTTGCTTCCTAGATCTTCACGTGACAACTCCAACGCCATTCTATTTCCATGCCACGTTTGGCATCTAAGTGTGGAACAACGTGCCATTATTGGCACTCTTTGGTAAATCCCTTCTCGGCTTTTGTTGAGAGTTTAAGTCCGCGGACTGATTTACATCAATCTCCACTTCTTTGGAAGAATTTGTCCTTAAATTCTCGGGGATCAAGTACGAGAACACCTCATGATCATACCACTTTATACCAATGCTTTTGTCTAAATCTTGTTTCCTGCTTGAGCCTTCGTGAAGGTTGGCTAACCATATGAAGGGACCATTCACGGAGTAATCTCCCTACTCCATCCAGGCGTCATAAGTCCGTGGTTTGTTGTGCGTGCCTACCAACCTTTCATCACAAGGAATCACGGCTCGGGCTTCTCTTGTTAGGTTGTCACTGAGTTTTTGTTCAATCTGCACCATCATAACCGTGGTAGGAGTAGCACAAGGATCATCGCTTTGGATGTCACAACTCCCGAATTATACCACAAGACACCCGCATTTACCATGTAGGCCCTTGAAGACCTTTACTTGCTTCACTTCCTTTCGGTTCTTCATTGATGGAGAGTTTGCTTTTAAGCTGATCTTTGCTGGCATTTTAGCTCCATAAAATTATAGAGATGAGCACTCAACATTGACCAAGGAGACTTGTTCCTTATAGTGAGATTGTAGGCCAATTGGTTGTTGATGTACACCTTCCAATCTTCATCATGCCTCAGTACCAATAAGATATATGTCATATCGGAGCTAAGGTACCCTTGGTCACCCCATTCTCCTAACACGTCTTGTCTTCCACATCCGTAGGCTTGGGGTGTAGATAACGAACCTCTTGAAAATAAATCAAGAATGAGTTCATTATCTTTCTTTGGTAAGATCTCAGATGTGTCATTCTTTAAGAATTCCATATCTATTCTTTCTTCCATCCTTGTTTGCTCATTAAAGGGGTTGATAAATAAGGTATCACCCACTTCTTCAACGTGGTACACGGGATTGGTAAAGAAGGTCCACCCTTGTGTTGCTTCTTTATGATCACGACTAGGAGCTTGACATGGAACAAGGTCCTCTTGAACATTTGGCTCGGTTGTTATCGTCGGATCATCATATAGAGGGAGGGGTCTTCCGAGAGCTACCTCACAAATAGTATCAATATCATTGCTAGGTGGTAGCTCGGTTGTAGGTCCATGTGACTTGGCCATTTCCGAAACCTCTATGGTTTCCTTCGGACCAATTTCTTCTCTACATGCCAAAACATTTATGGTACTCCCCTTCTTAGATTCTCCCTTTATCCTTTGTGCATCAAGTACGAGAGTCTCGGCTTCGTGCTTTTTGGCACATCTGATTTTCATGTCCTTCACCTCACTATGTGACATCGGTACCAATCAGATCTTATTATTATCCTTTTGAAAGGAATAAGTATTCCTTCCTCCATCATGTTGTGCCTTCGTGTCAAGTTGCCACGGTTGTCCCAACAAAATATGACATGCATCCATGGGGAGGATGTCACACCATATTTTATCTTTATGTGTTCCAATCTGAAAGCTAACAAGAGTTTGTTTTTCTACTCTTAGCCTTTCGTCTTGGTTTAATCGTTGGAGATCATATAGATTCATATGGTTGTGGGTGGGTAGTTTTAACTTATCCACCATTTCCACAGAAGGCAAAGTTGACACTACTTCTGTCCACAATCATGTTACACACTCTATCTTTTACCTTACATCATGTGTAAAAAAGTAGATCCTTTTGAGTCTCCGCAAGTTTTTCAAGTTGATCCTCCAACATGTTGGAGTACTAAGTCTTCATGCCTTGAGATGTTTTTCACAACCCTGGATTCAGAATTATTATTCATGGAATGTTCTGCAAGTTCCTTTCATATGGCTTGCACACGGTTGTCAAAAACTTTACTTGCGATCTATAAAAATTCCCTTTTTATGTAAGGCATCGTGTCAAGGAGTGGGATGGGAGCTCCTTGCTCTGATACCAATTTAATGTATATACAGAGGAATGAGTGAGGGTAAGTGGGTCTGAGTTCGGCAGGAAACAAGTTGACGTGAAAATAAGACACAATGTGGGGGTCTCAGGTTCTCGGCAAGGCCGGTAGTGTGGTGTATGGGAGGCTCTTTCGGGTAGTTGTGGTGTGAATAGGCTAAAGGCGTTTTGTGAGGTTGTCACGGGTGGGTTGAGGGTCATAATTGTGATTGGGACTTGGTGGTTTGGTAGTGACAAGGCTACGGAACAATCTGAAATAGTGAGGTTCTCGGTTGGTGTTTGTAGTGGACTGTTTGGGTGTTGTCGGGAGTGGACGGTTGTTTACGTGAGGTTTCGGTTAGTGGACATTATAGGGAATGTTAGGGACGTATTTTTTATTGTGGTGGTGAAAGAAGTGAAGTGGTTTGTATGAGGAATGACCACGAGATGCTAGGTGCAAACCCAAGTACAAACCAAGTGTTGGTTGGTTCGGTTTTGGCTAAGTGTTTGGTTGTTGTGGTTTAGGTGAAGTACGTATGATATGCCAAACTTCACGAGTCGACACCAAGGACATGGTGACCAATTCCACAAGGTGAAGACCGGAGTTGCTAAGTACAAGCCCGCGAACTAGCCAAGTGAGGGTGGTCGGAAGCCCTTTTAGTAACCCGAAGCTTAGGCTAGGTTGGTCCACACAGTTCCAATGTTCGCTTACCACTAAGGGGGTTTCTCAAGCTTGGGTTTAGTTAAGTCACAAAGTCTTAACCAAACTTACACCAAACGAAAACCTTAGCTTGAGTTTAACTAGGTCACACATTCCTAGCTTCAACTTACACTAAGGGGTTGATTCACACAAGAACCAAGACCCACACAAGGACAACTAAAGTACACAACACATAAGTTGAATACGTTTAGATTTTGAGTAAAACTTACTTTTATATTTCATCAAACTCTGAATTTTACAATGACCTAAGGCCTCTATTTATAGTACAAAATGGACTATTCTAGAAGAAGACAAAATGACACAAATTTCTTGGGAGTTCAGCCTAGTGTGAACGGATTTGGAGTGACTTTGAGATCAAGGTGTTTCGGCCACCTCTTCCTCTTCTGTAGGCCGAAATTGAGGTTTCCCATGTAACCTTATGCATGAATATGTTAGCTCATAAATTCTTCCAACAACCTCATCTTCTTGGAATGATTTGGAAGCTTCCATTCTTGGTATTTGTTTGGATGATCAATTCGACCAACACTTGCACTTTCCCTTGGGAGATTTTGAGCTCTTCAATGTAGCCAACTTCATGAACTTGTTAGTTCATAAAGTCTCTCCTTGAAATCTCCAACTTCTAGATGCTTCTTGTCCTTGTCATTCTCGGCTTTGTCACCTTAGTACATGGCCTAGTTGTCCTTTGCTATAGCATATTAATTGTGTTCTAATGATAGCTAGGAGTTATTTACATGTTACACCATGTCCTAAGCTAAGCTAAGAAATTAAGACAAGCTAAAAGAAAACATGGTGTTCGGCCAAGACCTACATACAAAGACCGAATAGAACATGCTTCCTAGATCTTCACGTGACAACTCCAATGCCATTCTATTTTCATGCCATGTTTGGCATCTAAGTGTGGAACAACGTGCCATTCTTGGCACTCTTTGGTAAATCCCTTCTCGGCTTCGGTTGATAGTTTAAGTCCGCGGGCTGATTTACATCATTTAGGGTCATAATTTGACGCCCACTATTGTAACATCCCGTACGTTCGGACCATGGTTTGAATCGTTAGACGTATGCAAGTAGACTTGAGGCCGAGGAAATTGGTTATATTGAGGTATTCACATCAAGAGCTTAGTATATAAAAGGATGCGATCCCGAACTAATTTAGGACTTACCAAGTGGGACAACAATGATTGGTTAAGTGATGAATTATAATGGGGGACAAGATTAAGTGGGCTAAGTATAGGTATAAGTGCGAATATCTACGTGTAGCCTTAAAATGAGTCACCTAAGTGACTAAGGTAATATAACCAAATGGTGGCAGCTTGGGAGATTAACAGGTAACGTGGGGGTAATCAATTTGGGAGGGGAGGAGTCGTTTAAGGCTATCAATATAAGCTAAATTGGAGGCAAAAAATAGCTTTATCAAAAGCTAGCAAATATGAAAAAGAAAAACAAAGATTTAAAGAGAGGGGATAATGGGACTTTAGGAGTGAAGATACAAAATTTAAAAGGAAATAGGTTGCTTTAATGAAAGTTTAACCAAAATCATATAACGTGAAAACGCATCTCAACAACAAACAAACTTATGGTGTTTCGTTGGATCAGTAACTAAGATCATGCAGTGGTGATTCCAAAGCTGCACAATTTTATGCTATTGAAACCATTGTCCATTAATAATCCATACTATCTTGTTGCCTTACTGTCTGTGTCTCTCGGATATAGAATGTACATTGATATCGATCGATCAACTAAGACTTAATCCCAAAACTTCGATCAATCCAAAGCTCTTGATACAAAAAGTTGATACTTATGAATTCGAGTTTAGAGCCCTGGAAAGTTCCCAGTTAGTTATGATGGATTATGAAGGGGCAGATCTTTTCATCTTCATTGGAAATTTTTCAAGGTATGTTAAGGAAAATATTTTCTTCTTTTGGCATGTTCTAAGTACGAAACGTAAACGTAATATTGTCTCATAAATGATTCTACTCTTAGTAGTTAAGAATGTTCATATTATTCATTCCTATTGTCAAAGCATGTCTAAATATGTTCCTAAATCTTTATTGAGGTATATGGAAAAGATGTTAGTATTCATAATGTTAATCGGAGGTAAAGCGATATTACACCACTCTGATAAATTTATAGTGTCTTATTATCATATCATTCATGCATTATATTCATGTACATACCTTGACCTCAGAGGAGTTATATACTCTACTATATGTATGCATAATATATGTATGGTGCGTGGGAAAAAGGGATACAGTGTTATATACGCACACTACCTGCAGCTGGTACAGATATACACGATGATGATTATGCCCACAGAGGCCGATATGTATGATGGGATACCCATAGAGTCTTGATGGCGTTATATACTCATATATGCATGACCGCGTTGTGCATGGCATTTAGGCATATTATGGCCCTCAAAGACATTCTACACAGACATGATATTTATGCATATTATGGCCCTCAGAGGCATTCTGCACAGATATGATACTTAGGTATATTATGGCCTTCAGAGGCATTCTCTACTGGTTGGTTTTTTCTTTTCTCAGGTTACTTTCAGGTCTATATTACACTATTTTTCATGTCTGACATACTCAGTATAATATTCGTACTGACGTCCCTTTTGTCGGGGACGCTACGTTTCATGCCCGCATACTCAGGTAAAGAGTGTGACGGTTCGCACTAGTAGGTTGCTGGTTCGGCTGATATTGGAGCACTCTATTTGTTCCAGAGTTGTAGTTTAGTCGTGGTACGATATTTTGTTATGCATTGGGGTATGGCGGGGTCCTGTTCCGGCCTTGTGATGTCACGTACTCTTTAGAGGCTTGAAGACAGATGTCCTGTGTATGGTAGTCGTGTATGGCCTTGTCGGCCTTGGTATGTATATGTATATAGGTTGGGTCCTTCTGTTTATAGGATTTTACATAGCTCTTTTCCAGTTTACTATTTTCATATATCAGCAGGGTATATCATGGTGGCCCTAGTGGACCATGAGAAATTACGGTTATATGCCAAATATATGATTAGTGGTACTCGATAGGTAAGGTCCAGGTGCCCGTCATGACCCTCCGATTTGGATCGTGACAACTTTGGTATCAGAGCAGGTCTGTCCTAAGGAGTCCATAAGATGTGTCTAGTAGAGTCTTGTTTATGGGAGTGTTGTGCACCACACTTATATACAGGAGGCTATAGGGCATTTAGGGTGATAGTTACTTTCCTTTTTGATCTAGAATTGTTCTATAGAGCTGAGTTGTAAGAATTCTCTCTGTAAACGTTATTGTGTTTATGATTACAGCAATGCCTTTTTCCAATAGGGCTATGATTAGCAGGGAGATTAAGGTTGGATTGAGTGTAAATACGAGTAGTATGCTCTCTATTGAGACAGATACGTTAGAGGATATGAGTAAGTTTCTTTCCCAAGTATCGACAAATCTAGTAGTACCAGAGGAGTTGAGGGAAGCTCCCGTACCATCAGTCCTATCACCAGCTACGTCTAATAAAGATGTAAGAAGAGCGGTACTGGTATTGAATCAATTGGTTACCTCTCAGGCACGACTTCAGCCTAGAGCATCTGATAGAGATAGGCCCTTGAGGGGTCAGGGAGCTCATGACCCAGGGAGTTTAATAGTCAGGGATCGCCGATATTTTAAGGGTTCAAGGATGCCAATATCTCAGGGTCAAAGTTGTAAAGATCGAGTGAGACCGCTCCGACCATCTAGTAGTCAGTATGGTCGAGCGCATGCTAGATTATACCACAAAGGTACGGTACATAGGGTTGGTTTAGAGTGGCAGCCATGGCCACAACATTCCGAAGTATCTAAGTTGATGCGCAAAGGTAAGGATAAGATGATTATGAGTTGTGCAGATGAAAAGCAGAAGACATCATTGAAAGGTTTAGTAAGTTATGAAAATCTACACATTTTACAATGACTCGTTCTAATTAGAATTAGGGAATATGTTATGTATGTGTGACCTAAATTGTAATGTCTTACCTAGAATAAATTGGGAATTGTCCCAGGATATCATTAATGGGAATGGATTGCCACAACTGAATCATCTGAAGAATGACCATCAGTAAATTTAAGAAGATCACGTAAAGTGACGTACCCAGAATAGTGAGACCAAGACATATACAAGGATCGAGTTATCCACGGCAGTGGAAGGGGACATAAGCCTCTCGTCTGTGCGTAAAGGGCCAGATCACATAATATTGAGAATTACAAGTATTAATGTCAGTAATCTAAGGCATGCTATAGGTATTGGACTGGTGAGGTCTTCGGCTTCATTATGCAGCATGTTATAATTCTAAATAACCTCTGGATAATAATAGCTTGTTGGGGGCAATTGAGGATGAAAACTATGGAACAATCGAAGAATGGTTGTAAGAAATATGAAAACAATTAATAAGTAGGAATGGAATGGTATGATCAAGTATCAAGGCAGAAATGTTTTTTTTTAATTTTTCATTTAATGATAAGTAGAAGGAAGGATTACGATGAGAAGGATACAGGTAAATGAGATTATAGTTGTGCGGGTTTCACAAAGGTATGATTACTCCAGAACAACGTAATGACCAATGGTAGATGAGGGACAGTAAGAACTCTTTGACCAAACGTGACGAACCTTTGATGTTCAGGAAGATAGTATGAGAACCACTTTGAGATAAGAGACCTCCCCGAGGAAACTTGAGATGGAAATGTAAAGGTAAGACGAATGAGCATGTCACGACCCAAACCGGAGGGCCTTCGACGGGCACCCGGACCCTGGCCGCCGGGCACCACAAATACACTCTACCCTTAATCATATTTAAACACAGACTGAGCCGTGATAGATTATATAAAGTTTCAACCCAAAAGCCCCAACTTACACATTTATATACCAAGGCCGACCAGGCCATACATGACAACTAACCACATGACACCTATCTACAAGCCTCTAAAGAGTAAAACATACCACGACCAGACCGCAACTTCGAAACGAATAGAGTGCTTCAAATACCAGCTGAACCAGCAACCTACTAGGGTGAACTGTCACTCTCTCAATAAGAACCTGCGGCCATAAAATGCACCATCCCCCGACAAAAGGGATGTTAGTACGACTGATGTACTGAGTATGTCAGGCATAAGAAATAACATAGCAGAGATATATCATAGTCTGAAATAGAAACAACTGAACATCAGTAAATGCCTCTAAAGACCCTAATACATATGCCTAAATGTTATGCACAATGCAGTTTCCATATACATCAGCCTCATCGGGCATCTTCCTTACCATAACAGCCTCTGTGGGCATCATACCATATAATGGTTAATGAATGTATGCACAATGCAAATGCGGTATACTAATGTCCACACAGGAATCCTTCCATAACCGCCTCTGTGGGCATCAGGTTATATCGTCATACAAGGGCATCACATCATATTGGCCTCTTTGGACTCTTTTATGATAGTCTGTACCAGCTGCAGGTGGTGTGCGTATATAACGCCTTTTCCCCTTTCCCCAATTCCCATACATATATATATAATATTTACCATATAGTAATATGTATAGCACAAGTGGTCTATGGTAACATATGAATGCAATGCAAATGAAATGCATGAATAATAATAAAACATCTGGAGTGACATAATACCCTTTACACATTTGGTTAACATTGGGAACATCAACATTTTTTCCGGTGTGCCTTATTAAGGTCTTAGAGACATACTTGGACATTCTTTCAACATAGGAGTCAATGACTTGATCATTCCTAACTACTAAGATTAGAGTAATTTATGTAGCAACACGGTGGTTATGCTTCACAAATAGAATTATGTCAAAAGAAAGAAAGAGCATTGCATACCTTGTTGTCGAAATTATCTAAGTTCCGCGGATCCTTGTAAGCTTTATAAGTGATTATCTACACCATATGAATTATTTACATAATAATCGGATCAATATACTAGAAATCGCTTTATTGAGACATTCTAGCGAATACTTTGTACGCGTAGAATCTATACTTCTTCTATGTCGAAACCTATGCATATAACCACACAATCAGCTCTACTAACCTTTTTTCCTTACTTCTACAATACCCAAACAATTCAGCATATCAACAGCCCCAACAATACCCAACCAACTTAGTATTTTTAATACCCATCTTAGAACTAGTAAGAATCAGGTTCTATAATTCGTATGAACTTAGGAACAAGAAGGATTACCTCAATTAAAAGCAGCAATGAAACTCATCGGAAAGCCTTTCGCCCGTACCGAATTCCGACATACAGAACCAGAAGTACTGAAATCGACTTGCTCGAGCTTTGCCGAGACTCAAAGTCTCGGCTTGGTTTCTGAGACTTCAACCTTGCTTCAAGGTTTCAATTTTAATGGATTTTAGGGTCCAAAATGTCATGAATCTCTCCTTCCTTGATTATGCGAAAGCTTACAGAAAAATCCCCAATTTGGTCGAGAATTTCGGAGAGCTCACCAACTGAGATTTCCTCTTTCTGATAGAAGTGTTACCATTATTTCTCTATGGAAGGATTTCTTCAGAATCTTAAGGAGATGAAGATATTTAATGGCTAAGGATGAATGTCTTGAAGACTTATGAAGCTGCCAACAATCTCGTATAATGCGTTGTACTGTAACACGTAGTGCCCCACTATACATTGTCCCCCTTTTATAGCTAATTAATCCCATAATTAACTAATTATACACACAATTAATCTTTTGATCCTAATTCACTTAAATCCTGACGACTTATAAAACCTTCTTATACTCAATGTCATAATTCTTGTAATATGACACTAGCACATAACCTCTTTGGTACAATTATTATTATTGGTCCCCGTCGTCACACTTGTTAAATCCAAAATTATTTTGGGATCACATCCTTTCATATACTAATTTCCTTATTAGCATACGTGAGTGCAACATAAACTTCCCGGAGTCCGGTCTACTTGCCTACGTTTATATGTTCAACCATTACCCGAAAGTACGTGGTGTTACAGAGCACTCGATCGATGAGAGATTTAATAATGATAAGACAAGAAAGCTTGACAAGTCATGGGATCATGTCACACTGTGAATTGGATCTAAACATACGAAGCATCGGTTCCACAACAAATGCAGTCATATACATCTCAGAGAGTATGTAAAAGGAAGTAACAATGAGTAAAGCTCGAGATCGGCACCTAAACAGGTGAAAAGGGGGCTAATGACGCCTATGGATACAAGGTAGACATTAAAGATATATGTCATGAGATAATTATATTATAATGAAGATAAAATGGCAGGCGGATACAGATGTCTATGAGCATTTTTGAACTGATCAAAGGTTCTACGAGGTAGATGAAGTAATAGGTTTACAGCTTAACGATATCAAAGAAATCTTTTCCCAAAGCATCATGGACAGAAAGTCTTAGCCATGAGGCAAGTGAAGGAATTCGAATCTAAGTATAATGACCAGGTTTGAATATAGTAGGCCAACGTCATATAATGCAAATTCTTCAGAATTTTCCACGTACTGAATAAGAGAATAAGTTAGCAACACATCCTTTAAGGGTTGGTAACGCCAAGGATTAGAATCAGGAGCAATGTTTGAGATTACGTATGTATATCTTAATATTTTAGAACTAAGACGAGTACGACAAATAAGAAAATGAGTGAACAAGTGTCAAATGAAGTAAAAAATGAGGTTGTTTATAATTACGAGTAGTGAGAAAGTACAAAAAAAAGGGAAAATTCCTTTTAGACCATGAATGAGGGTTAACTGCGATGATACGCGCTTCTTAGATTCAATAACATTGTCCATAAAGTGTTCACGATAGAGATACTACAAATATAAAAGTTTCAGCACACCAGTTAGTAAACAAAACTAAGTTGACAATAGAATCATTCACCCACAAGCGACTTGACTAATGTGAGGAATAAGGAGAGGAGTTGATCTGAGGGAATGCATCAGTTAGTTAAGTGGGAGTCCGATTGGTGGGTTCGGATAGTGATAGCCCTATGACTCAGAATACAGCAGGGTCATCCCTCATATTAAAAACAATGAACGTCATGATGAATATCTCATTTTTAGAGATCGGGAAAGATATTTAATAAAAGAGAACCGCAACCTTCGAGTATAATGGGAGAGGGACCCTCAGGTGGAAGGTCCATTTGTGTATTCCCAATGTAGAAGAATTACGAGACAAGATAATGACAAAGGTCCATTACTCACGATATTCCATTCACCATGGATCTATTAAAGTATATCATGATCTCAAAGGTATGTATTGGTAGAACGACATGAAGAGGAACATTGCGGAGTTTGTAGCTTAGTGTCTTGATGGTCAATCAGTAAAAGTAGAGCACCAAAAATCCCATCGGCTTGACTCATAATATTGAAATTCCGACGTGAAAATGAAAAATGATTAATATGGATTTCATTATGGGTATATCTCGCTCTTATCATAAGTTTGATTCTATTTGGGTGATTGTTGATAGACTGACCAAATCAGTTCAATTCCTGGCGGTCAAAACTACCTACATAGCCGAAGACTCTGTAAAGTTATACGTTAAGGAGATTGTTCACCTTCATGGTATGCCTAGTTCTATTATATCTGACCGAGATGCGCAGTACATAGCTAATTTTTTGAGATCATTTCAAAAAGGTTTGGACACTCAAGTTAATCTTTGTACAACTTTCCACCCTCAGATGGACGGGCATGTCGAGTATATGATTCAAACGTTCGAAGGCATTCTACGAGCTCGTGTATTGGACTTCAAGGAAAGTTGGGATGATCATTTACCCGTTATTGAATTTGCATACAATAACAATTATCATGCCAGTATCAAAATGGATCCATATGAGGCTTTGTATAGATGGAGATGTAGATCTCCTATCGGATGGTTCGAAGTAGGCGAATCAGAATTATTTGGGCCTAACCTAGTGCACCAAGCCATATCATATGTGAAACTTATCCAAGAACGGTTGTTAACCGCTCAGAGTCGTCATATGTCGTATTCAGATGTGCGGCGGCGGGACCTAGAGTTCTAAGTGGATGATTGGGTCTTCTTGAAGATTTCTCCTATGAAGGGTGTAATGGATTTTGGAAAAAAAAGGGAAAGCTCAGTCCAAGTTACATTGGCCATATCGCATAATTTGGTGAATCGGCCAAGTGGCTTACAAATTGGACTTTCCTCCTTAGTTAGATTTTGTTCATCCGGTTTTCCATGTTTCTATATTAAGAACGTGTGTTGGCGATCCTTCTCGGATTGTACCGATTTATGAGGTGAAAGTTACAGAGGACCTATCATATGAAGAGGTTCCTATTGTTATCTTAGATAGACAAGTCCGCAAGTTGAGGACTAAAGAAGTAGCCTCCATGAAAGTTTTATGGCGGAATAAAAATACGGGAGGCGGAAGAGGAGATGAGACACAAATACCCTTACCTATTTCAGGCCAACGCCGAGGCTCCGAGAGAAGTATAGGGTGAGTTCTATTTCAGACTATTATCATTAATGCTTTATGACCATGTGAGGTCCGACATAAGGATAAATGTTATATTATATGGCACGTAAAACGTTGGATGCATTTTCTGACTACGTGATGGGAATTAGATATGTCACCATAACATTCGAGGATGAATGTTTCTAAGGGGGGATGAATGTAACATACCATACTTTCGGGCCATGGTTTGAATCGCTAGACATATCCAAGTAGACTTGAGGCCGAGGAAAAGGTATTCATATCAAGAGCTTAGTATATAAAAGGATGCGGTCCTGAACTAATTTAAGACATACCAAGTGGGAAAACAATGATTGGTTAAATGATGAATTATAATGGGGGACAAGATTAAGTGGGCTAAGTATAGGTATAAGTGGGAATATCTACGTGTAGCCTTAAAATGAGTCACCTAAGTAACTAAGGTAATATAACCAAATTATGGAAGCTTGGGAGATTAACAGGTAACGTGGGGTAATCAATATGGGAGGGGAGGAGCCGTTTAAGTCTATCAATATAAGCTAAATTGGAGGCAACAAATAGCTTTATCAAAAGCTAGCAAAAATGAAAAAGAAAAACAAAGATTTAAAGAGAGGGGATAATGGGCCTTTAGGAGTGAAGATACAAAATTTAAAAGGAAATAGGTTGTTGTAATGAATGTTTAACCAAAAACATATAAGGTGAAAAGGCATCTCAATAACAAATAAACTTATGGTGCTTCATTGAATCAGTAACTAAGATCGTGCAGTGGTGATTCCAAAGTTGCACAATTTCGTGCTATTGAAACCATGGTCCATTAATATTCCATACTATCTTGTTTCCTTACTGTCTATGTCTCTCGGATATAGAATGTACATTGATATCGATTGATGAACAAAGACTTAATCCCAAAACTACGATCAATCCAAAGCTTTGAGACGTGAAAAACTATTGATACAAAAAGTTGATACTTATGAATTCGAGTTTAGAGATTTGGTAAGTTCCCAGTTAGTTTTGATGGATTATGAAGGGGCGGATCTTGTCATCTTCATTGGAAATTGTTCAAGGTATGTTAAGGCAAATATTTTCTTCTTTTGGCATGTTCTAAGTACGAAACGTAAACGTAATATTGTCCCATAAATGATTCTACTCTTAGTAGTTAAGAATGTTCATGTTATTCATTCCTATTGTCAAAGAATGTCTAAATATGTTCCTAAATCCTTATTGAGGTATATGGAAAAGATGTTAGTATTCATAATGTTAATCGGAGGTAAAGCGATATTACATCACTCCGACAAATTTATAGTGTCTTATTATCATATCATCCATGCATTACATTCATGTACATACCTTGACCTCAAAAGAGTTATATACTCTACTATATGTATGCATTATATATGTATGGGGCATGGGAAAAGGGATACGACATTATATACGCACACCACCTGTAGCTGGTACAGATATACACGATGATGATTATGCCCACAGAGGCTTGATGGCATTATATACTCATATGTGCATGACCGCATTGTGCATGGAATTTAGGCATATTATGGCCCTCAGATGAATTCTACACAGACATGATACTTATGCATATTATGGACCTCAGGGGCATTCTGCACAGATATGATATTTATGCATATTATGGTCGTCAGAGGCATTCTCTACTGGTTGGTTATTTCTTGTCTTAGGTTACTTTCAGGTCTCTATTATGCTATTTTCATAACTGGCATACTCAGTACATTATTCGTATTGACGTCCATTTTGTCGGCGGACGCTGCGTTTCATGCGGTTTACACTAGTAGGTTGCTGGTTCAGCTGATATTGGAGCACTCTATTTGTTTCAGAGTTGCAGTTTAGTCATGGTACGATATTTTGTTATGCGTTGGGGTATGGTGGGGCCCTATCCCGACCTTGTGATATCACGTACTTTTTAGAGGCTTGTAGACAAATGTCATGTGTATAGTAGTCATGTATGGCCTTGTCGGCCTTGATATGTATATGTATATAGGTTGGGTCCTTCTGTTTACAGGATTTTACATAGCTCTTTTCCAGTTTACTATTTTCATATATCAGTAGGGTATATCATGGTGGCCCTCGTGGACCATGAGAAATTACAGTTATATGCTAAATATATGATTAGTGGTACTTGGCAGGTAAGGTCCAGGTGCCCGTCATGACCCTCTGATTTGGGTCGTGACAACTGTGGAGCCATGTCAATTATAGTATCTTTTTAATCTGTTATTGGCTCTTTTATAACTTCATTCACTTTGTTTTGAAAGAAAACCAACACCATGTCTAGAGATTAGTGTAATAACCAACTTGTTGAGAACCAAGATGACAGTGCATTGGCCCGACTTCAGAATAACCTTGATGTACCACCAGGTTTTTGGGGATAAAGCTTGCCAAAATCGGCACAAAAATAGTGATCGGACTCCGCTACATGGGGTGATGGATTCAGCAGTACTGTCATGATAAAAAATTCATAATCCATGAAGGCACTTACCTCCACCCGGTAAGTAAGCCAGACACTGATTATTAATCAATTAGTTAAATTACATAAGCGGAAAGTAAAGTGAAAACACGAATTATCCATAATCAAGTCGTTATATAATAATTAAAGTGCAACTGTAAAAAAATCCCCCATGACAGGTGTCGTGTTTACAAGAGCTACTACGAGTATCAAATACAAGTCTAAATAACTGAAATACATTATCTGAGAAAATAAATAAGACATAATGCATAAAAAGGATAGAGGGAGGATGTTGTTGCAGATCGGCCAAGCAGCTCACCAGGATCTCCAAATCAAAATCTCTCAGACCCAGCAAGCTCCACAGTGCCTACTCGTGCTGGGTAAAGAATTTGCACCACGAAGAGTGTAGCAATTGTAATATGAGTACGAGAAGCACATGTATTCAGTAAATCTCTTAGACCGACAACGATGAAGTAGGGATGACGTCTAATAAGAAAACATCTCATTTTATTCTAATCCAGCTTACCTTACTCCTGATCGTTCATCTAACAGAGTAGAGGATAAATCAATCATCAAGTAAGGTCAAATATGAAGTAGTCAAGTAAATCAGATAACCAGTTAAGGGTATGCCATGCAATGAAATGTCATTCGAGGCCATTTACTTTCCATAACATGTATATGCATGAAGCTCGACAGGAATGTATGGAAGAAGTGACCCATGGAGGACTCACGAGATACATATACTGTTAGAACCATTTTCATTCGGCATAAAAACATCCGTCGAAACCATTTTCATTCGGCATACCACAAATCCGTCGGAATCATTTCTAGTCGGCATATCACTTCAACCAAAATCAATCTAAAAATACATCGAGCCAAACCACGTGAACTATCATCAAATATGGATATGAATGATCACATAAACATGAATATCATATGCATTTCAAATATAGATATGAATTGTGCATGAGTACACTACTAGCTTGATTATCACAAGTAAACGGGTTAAATGGAGTGATATATGCACATAACAAGAAAATCTAGTCAATTAACTATCACCTTATGCCCACATGTTTTGGCATTCTCAAATTTCAATCTTTTTTTACATAATCACATAGTTTCCCATACATGGAACCAGTACTCATACCAATGTTTGTCATATTACGGGTACGAGACCCTCTTTTTACTTCCTAACCCCTTATTATTATTATTTTTAATATTTACTTATCATTACCATCCTTCAAATGAAGTCTAGAAATTCTTATCATACCTCAAGGCCGAGAAAATGAATCACAAAAGAGTCTTTCCCTTCTAAAGTGCCCTATAAAAAAATGTCAATGCATCTGATTTTAATGGTCATTTTACTGGACCTCGTCTCATACTAGGGGAATATGAGGCATTTCAGTTGAAGGTGCACTAGTGGGTGTGTTGTTATCTACATTAGTGGGTGTATCATCTAGATCATCATCTAAATTAAAGTCTTCTTGAGTTCTAGAAAATAGCTCCTCGTCTAAATCTAATGGTATTGTAGGAAAATGTTCAGTATCAACAAAATCATCATGTGTAGGAATATGATTTTGTCTAGAAATAGGATCATCGCCCTTATTGCCCCTACTAGAAGAAGCATGACCCCTACCCGTAATCATACATTTAAATCCTTTAATTATAAATTTATAATTATACTAATAAATAATTAAAGTAAATGAAATTAAGTGCGCTAAATAAAATAAACAGACAATAATAATTTAATGAATGAACAAATGTACCAAGCAAGCGTAACGTCGGCGTGTATGTCGAAGGTTGAAAATTGAAACTTTGCTCGATGGAAGATTCTCAAGCTAGTTGCCAACTTCACTCTCAATTCCCAAATGAATAAATAAAATTAAATATTTAGTAGACAATGTAGAGATAGATTGAGTATTGAGAGATTGTAGAAAGATTTGTGAGAAAAATGAAGAGAAAATGAGGTATTTATAGTTGAAAATTGGGTTAAAGTGTAAATATAATAACTTATGGGTTAAAAATAAATATTAAACGGGTAGGGGGAGCCCAAAATTGGCCCTTGCATAACGACCAAAATGTAAAATGGTCGTTGGTGCAACAGTTATATTTGCAAAAGGGGGGGGGTTTCGGGCGGGATCGGGATCGGGTCGGGACAGGCGGGCCTAGGGCGGGTCGGGATGAGACCATGTCCCATCCCGGTTCGAGTCCCGTTACTACGATTTTTTTAAAAAAATTGTCAGGTTCGGGGCGGGATCGGGCCAACCCGGCCCACTGGCCAGCCATAGGATAGACTAAGAAAGAGGAGGTGGAAGTCCGCTTGGGCAGCTCAATTGGTTTCAAGGGGGATATTTGGAATAAGAGACCAAGGATCGAATTCCGTCAGCGGCAGTGTGGGGGTTTCTTCTTGAAATAAAGGAGGGCCCCTTGTGCGCAGCGTGGTACTGGTCTAACCTTTGAAATCAATTGAGTCACCATGATTTACCTCCTTCACAGACCTGTCGGACCGGGGTGTGGGGGCTCCTGGGGTGGGAGATTCCACCTTTTGGAATAAGAAAGAGGAGGTGGAAGCTGGAAGGAGAGTGAATTGGAGAACAAATTGCCGAGTGCCAAAGGGCCTTTTATATCATTCGATGATTTGGAATTCAGTTATCAACCTAGAAATTGGTACCATTCTTCTTTGTGTACCACTTTGAAAATACACTCACTGCAGGTTTTGAAATTGTTGAATCTAGGTGTATGATTATGTTCTACAGTGTTCAGTAAACAAGATTTTGCTCTTTACTTTTGCTTTTTTGATTCTTAACCCCGAAAATTAAAATTTGAAAATACCGTTCCAGAATTGGGGTGTGACATTGCTGCCTATCGACTGCTCAAGGAAAAAAAGCGATTGTTGTAAAGTCCTTCATCGTCCCATTCCCTGGATGCACTTGTTCTCCATATAATTCACAACAATCTGTATGCAAGGTGAATGTGGAACGATCTTCTTCATCCAAGTCTAGCAGCAGCCATTTGATAAAGCTCTCCAAAATCATAACATTAAAGGCTCTCTACAAATAGAAAAAGAAAACTTCACTCAAATAACAACTTTTTAAAATGTTCAATAATTAACTTCATTCAGTGGAGGATGTTTCTGTGACAGTAATTAACTTCATTCTATATGCATTTTATTGTGTTCTCATAATAATATGGGCTTTCGAATCATCTCATTACTATTGGGGCTTTGCCTCCAATAGCAAGAATGGAAGGGAATTTTGTTATTGCTTAATATTTATGTGTAATGTTTTTTTATTAAATCAAAATACGAAAACAAATCGTCCAAAGACAGGCCCAAAACAAAAATAGGAAAGTGAAGTTTGGTCTTCCATTTGAGTTTTTGCCCTAACCATGGCTTCCTCTCTCTAGCTTGTCGGTGGTGTGAGTATGATGATAATCCAAAAATGGTGACGATGATCTCTGACCTTTACCACCTCCGATTTCTCCTTTTTTTCAGAGTCCACAGGTGATTTGTTGTTGTTGTTTTTCCCAGATCTCCACTTGTACCTCATTTTCAGCTACTAATGATTGTTAATTTTGCTTGCATGTGCTGGATTTTAAAGAGTGATTCTTTTCTTCTCCATATTTTGAGCTCCTTTCTGGTAATCCCGTGATGTTCTCTCATTCTTTGTTCCTTGTCTTGTATTTGTTTCTTCGTATGTTGTTGTGTTTAACCTGGCTGAATGTTGATGTTGTTTATGAAACCCCAAAATCTGACCTTGTATGTTCAAATCCTTTGGCTGACTTTGCATTTCATATTTCTTTTGTTCCTACTTTTGTGCATTCATTGTTGCCCTTTGTTCTTTTTGATTGTCATTGCATTTGTTGTGTTCATGTCCAGAATTGTTATCATCGGCAAAATAGAAAAAAAAAGAGTTAATAAATACCACCATGTTCTTCTCCTGATAGATTTGAACATGATGATATAAAAATCCCTCCTTCTCCTTATTCCCTTAGCCTTCTTCCACACCATCTCCCCTTTGTATACCTCCATTTATCCTTTAGCCCTGATTTTCAAATAGGGAATTTGTGACTTATAAATGGAGAGGTCATTCATTCATAGCAGAAAAAGCGCTCACTCACTCGCTCGCCCGACATCGGCCTCTTCACCCACCGGGATGGAACGACTCAACACGAGGTTGATGGACATTTTCTTTAGCCTCTCGGCTTTCAACTCAAAAAGTGCCCCTGCGGCAAGCATTATCCGGGAACGATTATCCAGGAACTGGAAGATGGTTGGCGTGACACGCCTAAATCCCCCACAATCAATCCACAAGGCTTCATCGGTCGTTCTAGCGGTAAGAGTCCTTCGGATGTTGAATGGTCTGGTCAACTCGTTCCGTTCCTGTGTAGAAAGGAAGTAACCCGTCAGACCAGCTCCGTCTAACTGCTCCTCTAGAAATTCTAGAATTTCACAACCACTCAGCCATCTCTCCAAAAGACTATTCTTATTTTATTCCTCCGAATAGAACATGGCCATAGGGGTGGATACCCCCACTATCACCTAGTCACTTAAATACCAAGTAATCTCAGGCATAAAGGGTAGTATTTGTAGTGGGTTCTAATGGGGAGGAATATCCCTCAATCTTTCTACTTGAGGTTTTCAATTCATGAAAAGATTGGCATTGAAAAGAAGCTCCATCTAGAGCCTCATTGGCCAATGAATCTGCCAACTTATTCCCTTCTCTATAAATATGCCTGAACTGTACATTCATGTTGTCGTTCAACTCTTTAATTTCTTCAATCCATATGGAAATTCCCCAAGGTGGCTTCCATCCTTCCTCCAAGATCTTATGCACTGCTTCTGAATCAGTGTATACCATTATATTATCTAGACCTTGTTCTTTGCAATATCTCATAGTTTCCAGACTAGCAATTGCTTCAACATCCATATTTGTTGTAATTCCAATCTCCCTTGCTTGTGCATAGATCAAATTCCCTTCTGAATTCCTTAGGCAAAAACCATAGGAGCTCCTACTTGGATTACCTCTGGAAGCCCCATTTGTATTGCACATGATCCACCCTGTAGGAGGGAAATTCCATATCACCTTAGTGATTCTAAGTGTTGCTATCCCTTCTTCCAATAGTTTAATCAGATTCTCCCATTTATGAGGACAAATTTTAATTGAGGGATTTCTTATCTGAACTAGCCTCTGAATAATAGTGATTATTTGATATATCACTGTACCTATAGATCTAGTCTCTCCATGCTTTATACTATTCCTCCTTTTCCACAATTCCCAAAGTATTATGGTTGGTACTGCCTTAAATATCTGTTTGTTTCTCCCTGTTACTGGTACTTGCCACCACTTAACTATCAATAGTTGTTGCATCCCCTCCATATCAATTCCTGCTCTTGAACAAAAATAGTTTCATACTCTGTTCGCTACATATGATTTCATAAATAGAATGTTGAGTTGTTTCCTCTTTTGGAGTGTTACAACACCAACATCTAGAGGCAATGTTATATTTCATCTTCTTAAGCACATCATCTACTGGAACCTTGAATTTCCAGCATCTCCACATAAAGAAAGAAATTTTAAATGATATTTCATTTATCCACATATGCTTGTAAGTATTCATCTCCTGACTCCTCAATCTCACATTATTCCAGGATGATTTTACAATAAACTCACCTTTATTATCCAACAACCACCAAGGTTTATCCATCCTTTTATCCTCTCTTGGTGGTGTAATTTTGCTTGTGATATATTGAATAATGTCTTCAGGTAGTAGTGTTTCCAGTCTGCTCACATCCCATTCTCCCCTGTCACCAATTCATTCACATTTTGTACCCTTGAATCATACACATCTCCTGGTACATCATAATAAAGAGTCCCCATGCCTGTCCAATTATCAAACCAGAATTGAGAGTTTTTCAATTTAGTTTGCCACCATATGTTATGTTCAATCAGTTTCCTTGCCTGAGCATCTTTTTCCAAGTTTGTGACCCACACTTTCACTGCACCGCCAGTTCATTCTCCTTTTTGCAATATTTATTGCTGAGGAAAGCACTCTACAGAGATGGTTTTGTTCTAAAATTTCACCAAAGCTTACAATATAAAGCCATAGAAACATCATGTAATGATCTGAAACCCACTCCTCCTTCAGTTGTAGGCAGACATAGATAATTCCAAGAAGCCCAATGTCTACTCTTTCCCTCTATATTATTATTCCAAAAGAATTGTGCAAACATCCTATGCATCTGAAATCTGGTGGATTGACTGCTGACAACAGATGTATTGTCATGATTTGCAAAACATGTTTGATTAAAATAGCCCTTTCACCAAATGACAGCATTTTACCTTTCCAACCTTGTAATATATTCATTTTTTGAGCAAAATTTCATTAAAGAAAACTTTTTTCCTTCTGCTATGAAAGATTGGGCAGCCTAGATATGTGAAAGGAAAATCTTCTCTCTATCCCAATAACAATCTCCACCGTGATACTTATGTCCCCCGGGACATTTTGATGCATGTACGCAAATCTTAACTCTAATTATTAAACAAAAAAAATAATTATTGAAATAAAATCCAGGTAGCCGTAATCAAGGGTGTCTTTATGATAAATCTTTTAAATAAAACTCAATTTACGCGTTTGCCTAAATCAACCCACGTTCTGGTAAGTGTTTTGAAAGGCAGTTTCAGAACTCGTCACGGGGCTCGCCTCAGGGCGGAACCCTAGTAAAATGTCCTAGGGCTCACGTGCGGAGCTTAGTTTCTGTGAGGCTTACACCTTAAGCGTCGATTGTACGCCCTAAACACGCCTAACGCCCAACGCTCGGGGTCGCCTTACAGTTCTTACACAAATTATATGTTAAATTCTTTAATTAAAATCGTAGACCCTCATAATTCTTTAACAAATGAATGATACTTAATAGTTTTTTTAGAAATAAGAAGATTGGGTATAACTCAAATAACAAGTCGTAGTATTGCATATTTATTATTTGAGAAAATCGTGAGGGTGAATCACTTAATATTTCTTTTAAATATACATAGCTGAATTGTACATTTTCACTTGTTATTGGTCTTTTTTCCTATGTATCAAAATTATCATATTTTATTATTTCGCTATTTGAAAGTAATTTTATTTTTATTCATGAAGGAGTTACGTTTTAATTATAATACTGATAAAGTTTATTGATTATTTGTTTATAGGGAGATAAAATGAATAGTATGATAGTAATATCGTTTTAAGAAAATTTGATTTTTTCATTGTTTGAAAGTTAATATCTTAGAGTTGATTTGCATTTCATAACAACTTTTGTGTTTACAAGTTGTAAGTGACGTATAATGCATTGCCTTGATTAGTTTTTTTTTAAGATCAAGCAAGCGCGCACACACACAAACACACACACACACACACACACATATATATATATATATATGATAAAATTGCTATATCTAATTTAATCTAATGGACAATTAGCTTGGTAAGAAGCAATCGTAGTGAGAGGAAGAGAGCAGTAGTTGTGGAATTGGAAAATGTTATTGAATGAATGAATTACAAGCTCCTATATATCACTGACTAACTTGACACCTATAACTACCTTCATTAAATATCTAACCGACTCTGCTAATGACTTCTAACTAACTAACAACCTCACATAATTAATTACATAATTGCCACTGATCTATCTCTTAACACTCCCCTTCAAGTTAGGTGGTGCAAATAAATTCAACATCCCTAGCTTGTTTAAGATATATGCATGTTGTGCCTTTTCAAGTGCTTTGGTGAACAAATTTGTCTCTTGATCATTAGACACTACATGTATTGTCTTGATTTTCCCATCTTGTATTCTTTCTCTGATGAAGTGCAAATCTATTTCTATGTGCTTTGTCCTCTCATGGAAGATAGGAATGACATCTATCTGAATAGCTGACTTACTGTCACTATATAAATCCACTGGTGTTTTGACATTCAAGCTTAACTCCTTACACAAACCAGTCAACCATATAACCTCTGCAATTGTTGTTGCAATAGCCCTATACTTTGCCTCTGCAGAACTCTTTGACACTGTGTTCTACTTCTTTGTTTTCCAAGATATTAATGAGTTTCCTAACTTCATTACATAGCCTATAATTGACCTTTTTGAATTTGGACAAACTGCTCAATCTGCATCACAATATGCAGTCAATTGTGATCCACCTTCAGAACTTAACAAGATGCACAAACCAGGCTCATTCTTCACATATCTTACAACCTTGATAGCAACTTCCCAGTGTTACTTCTTAGGCCTTTGCATGAACTGGCTGAGAACATGTACTGCATATCTAATGTCTGGCCTAGTCATAGTGAGATATAATAACTTCCCAACTAATATTTGATATAGGTTAGGATCATCTAGGATATCATCAATTTTGTTTCCCACATAGGCATCAAATTCCACTGATGTCAGTCTATGATTGCATTCCATGGGTGTGTTTGCAGGTTTGGATCTTGATAAGCCCATCTCTGTAATTAACTCAAGTGTAAACTTCCTCTGATTCATCAAGATTTCTTTCTTGGATCTGGCAATCTAAATGCCCAAAAAATACTTCATCTCACCCAAGTTTTTCATTTTGAACTTCTCCTGTAAAGCCATTTTTGCCTCAAGAATTAAGTCATGATCATTCCCTGTTATTAACAAGTCATCCACATATACAAAATCAAATTTTGTTCCACCTTCCTTGTGAATAAGGAATAGTCAAAATGACTTTGAGTGAAACCTGAATTGATAAGTGCCTCAGTAAGCTTCAAATTCCACTGTCTTGAAGCCTGTTTAAGCCCATAGAAGGACTTGTACAGTCTGCATACATGATTCTCCCCCTGATTGCCAAGATCATGAGGAGGGAGCATGTAAACTTTTTTAATTAAGTCTTCTTGTAAGGAAG
Organism: Anisodus acutangulus; assembly: GCA_029783415.1. Lineage (NCBI taxonomy): Eukaryota > Viridiplantae > Streptophyta > Magnoliopsida > Solanales > Solanaceae > Anisodus > Anisodus acutangulus. Next base: position 40,609,840 of record CM056493.1, read on the forward strand.
CATTTGAAACATCAATTTGGTGCAAACACCAACCACTAACAACAGCTAGAGCCAACACCACTCTTACAGTCACCATTTTACAACTGGTGAAAAAGTTTTGGTAATCTAACCCCTCCTTTCGGTTGTATCTCTTTTCTACCAACCTAGCCTTATATCTCTCAACATCACCATTTGAATTGTATTTGACTCTAAAAATCCACTTGCACGCGATGAGAATTTTTCCAAGTGGCAAAAACACAAGAGACCTTGTCTTATTGTCTTTTAGTGCCGCAAGTTCCTGCTCCATTTCTTCAATCCACAAGGGATCATTTATAGCTTCATTACATGATTGTGGTTCCTTGATGGAAGTCATGTTAGATAAAAAAGATTGGAATTGGGGGCTGACCCCAACAAAAGATAAGTAAGACTGCATAGGATAGACATAAGAGTTTGCTTTGGAATTAGGTAATGTGGTTTTGTCATGTATATAGTCTTGTAACCATGTATGAGTGGTTCTTTTCCTAACTGATCTCCTATGATTATCAATGGAGGAATAGGAGAGGTTTGCATTGGTGGTGAATCTGAAGATGAGGTAGGCATATTTAGTGACTCTGAGGATGAGGGCTCATGATGCTCAGTGACAGAAGATTGTCAACAGTAGGAATATCAATAGGTGGTGGAGGGCTAGTAGGAGTATTGATTGGAATTGATGATATAAGAGCAGAATCTTCCAATCGAGTGAACACTCCATTGGGGAATAATTGAAACATCTTTTCCCTGAGCATTTGGAAAGGAAATATGATTTCTTTGAAATGTACATTCCTGCTTACAAAGAATTTATTTATGAGTAGGCTAAACAATTTGTATCCCTTTTGGACTGATGAATATCCCATCATAACTGCATCTAATGATCTTGGTGAGAATTTATCCCCATCTACCAAACAAGTAGCATAGCATAAACAACCTACTTCTCTCATGTGTTGCATAGAAGGTACTCTACCATATATGTTCTCAAAAGGAGATTTTCCACCTAAGACTGATATGTGTAGTTTATTGATGATATAAGCTGCAGTATGAACACATTCAGACCAATATGTGAGAGGCAAGTGACCTTGTAACTTGAGAGCTCTAGCAACCTCCAAATATTTCTGTGTTATCTTTCCACCACCCAATTCTGTTGGAGTGTGTGAACATAAGAGCTTTGATGTATTATACCATTAGTTGTAAATAATTCAGTGCACAAGAAATTAAAAAATTCAATGCCATTATCACTTCTAAAGATCTTAACAGTAGCTGCAAACTGAGTCTTTATGAAAGCCAAAAATTCCTTCGGTACAACAATGACATCACTTTTGAGTCTAAGTAAGTACACCCAAGTCATTCTACTATAATCATCTACCAAAGTTAAGAATAATCTATAACCATCATGATTGTGCACTATATAGGGACCCCACACATTAGCATGAACATTTCAAAGGGAGTATTAAATCTACTTGTACTACTGAGAAACTTGATTCTTTTCTGCCTAGCTAAAGGACACACAGTGTTGTCCTTTATTCCTGCTTGTCCCTTCTTAAACTTCATGTTGGAGATCAACTTCAAAACTTTATTAGGAGCATGGCCAAGTCTGTTGTGCCAAACATCAATATCTTCCAACTTATCAACCATGTGAGTTATGGTGGCAGCTATAGCTACAACAACTACTGCATTATTGTTAAACATTGTTGAGATCATAAAAAGGCAAGTTTTAAGATTTTAAACAATATTTAAAAAAAATACTTATCACTTGAAGTTGGAAGATAAATTTTAAGATTTAAAATTTCTAAATTTTTAATAAATATATAATTAATATATTAATTTTAATTTGATAAGCATAAAGTTGTAACTACCTCTAGCATGCTATCGGGAGTAAAACGTGGAGATATATATGGTAACTTTTAAGAACAAAGTCTCCACACTCACTTTTATTCCTACACTTTTTATTCGTACTTTCTTTTTATCAATAAAATCGAAATAGTTAAATTAAGTCCTAATCCGTAAGTGAATTTTAGTTGCTATAAAAAAGGAATAAACATATTGTGGTTTAGTGGCTATAGGTATCTTGATGTAAATCATGAGTATAGCTTTGGACACATTTCTCTTTTACACTGCTTTCAAACAAATTAATTAAAAAAATCCTAGTGAACTTCATTTCTAAGGTAATTGTACCAACACGATTATGACTCATTTAACTATAACCTAAAAACGACATCTAAAGTCTTAATTTAAAGAGTCTACAAGAGCGGAAGAGTTAATAAAGCTCGAGCTTTGGAGCGAATCGACGTTCTTTGAAGCGAATTTATTTGCATCTATTGCAAAAACATATGTAACCGATCCTCTATTTTAGCCCCCATTTGCACCAACTTCTGATTACATATCTGCAAAAATAAAATAAAACTTGCTTCTTTTGAATGTAGTTACCCCTATTTGCTGGATGCGTATAATTCATGATTTTTGTTGCCCTCTTTACCCAAAATTTCGCTCATTACATGTTGATATATAGGACCATGACACCCTCTAAAATAAGGTACTATAGAAGAAGCTTGTTAGATACCTTAAGAGATTCAGGAGTATGTCCTTCTTGAAGCAATGTAATGTTTCTGTTTAGCCTGTTCTAGGGATAATCCCAGAACAGATGTGTCTACTGCCTGAACCACTTGTTGTCAAAATATTGCAACAACTTTTAAATTTAAAAAGCAGATTAAGCTCTGAGATCATCAAAGTTTCGAGAATTACCATTACTTCAAATCATGTCGATCCTTTTGGCTTTTCACTGAAGGACAGGACCCATCTTGTGTCATCAATTTTCATCAAACCAAAATCTGAAGCACGTCTATCATGAAAATATATAAGTGATTCAATAGAAGAAATTAAAGAATCATTAAAGAACGGATATAACAGATGGTCCAACTACATAACTTTTTCTTTTTCATTACTTCCATGGTCGTGCCTCGTGGCACGGCAGTCGCCTACATAACCTACCTCCCAGACCAAGGGAAGAAGGTGTTGGGATATTACAAAGGTTGCAGTAAACGGGAATTACAAGTAACTGCTAAAGTAAGAATTGAAATTACAATTCAACTAGAAATCTGAAAATTACAAAGATGAACTAGAAACTGAAAAACTGAAAAACTGCTTTGTTTGCTTCTTTGAGTCGAGTGTGGCACTCATTCTTAAGACAATATTGCCCCGTATGTATCCTTTATACGTCCTGGACAATTCGTCTCCCAAGATAAAACAGCAATGGAACACTTGAGCAAAGGAAACTCAAGAGCTACCTTGAAGAATATTGAGCAAGAAATGATGCAAGGAAGATGTAGGAAGAAAACTGTTTTGCTTGTGTATTTTCGTGTATATATCAAGTATATTTTCTGTGCTTCTCAACAATGGTGTAGGGGGTGTTTATATAGGTGAGGGAGGGTTGTTTAACTGCCTCCATAACATCCATTATTGGCCAAATAATGGCCATTATGGAGGTAGTAAAGTCACCAAAATAAATGGTGAAAAGACCAACGGATTTTGCCATTATAGGAGGAGTAATTCAGCCAAAATAAATGGCTGAATTGAGTGCTTTACGCTTGCATTCGACCGAAAAATTTCGTCTTCGGAAAACTTCAGGAACCAAACTGTACATCTTGAAACTTCAGGGACCAAACTGTACATCTGAAAGAATTCTGGTCCAAACTGTACTTCTGGGATCAAACTGTGGCAAAGTTTTCTGGCCCAAAAAGATAATATCAGAAGGCCCACAGCCGTGAACCCGAGAACCCTGAACCGGAACCTGAACCAGGATCGTGACGGGCGGCGGCAAGGCTGCAGGTGGTCTTTCCTCGAACCAAGCACATCTAGGTCCTCCTCCTTTAAACACATGGGATACCCCTTGGGGTCCCAAACCCCAAACCAATTTCGAGTCTTATATACACAACAATTCTTTCTTCCTCTACCGATGAGGGAGAATTGAACACAACACCACACTTTCCATGCTTCAAACACTTCACTTCGTGAACCAATATCTCTTTCATTTCTCAATGAAATTTGACGATTCTTGGCCCTACGGTTATCTACGTACTTAGTACATCATGCATGTGTGAAGAACTGGATTCTCCAACATACGTAACACTAGTGTTTAAGCCGTTAAAGTTGGTCGATCGCAACTCCCGCCAAAGGCTAATTTCCAACAATCCCCTCTTGAAAGAGATTTTGGCGCACTCATATGGTGTCTTTTTCATTTCCAGCAATATTTCAGCGGACCGATGTTGCATAAGGAGAGGTAGCATCAGCTTTGAACCTTCCATAGTTGAATACCATCGGACTTACTTACTGCGCGGTGAACGTGATGTCTTGAACCGTCAGTGTTTAGTGTAAGCCAAGTCAATGGTACTAACACAACAAATTCTCTTACTCTCTTCTTCGTAATGTTTTGTCCGTTTTGTCCATGGACAACGTCTTGGATTCTTAAGTGCGTTCATTTTGAGGCGGCCCGTCCTCGCACTTAAATAGGTGGTCTCCTACAAGGTATCCTGCTATACCCCACTTCACAAGTGTTAGGAACCATTAAAAGTTTCCCAAGAACCTAACCTCAACTGTTGAGGATCATTACAGGTTTTGAAAACTTAACTTTTACCCATACTGCAGATAGCACTTAACGTCTATCGCGAACGGCTTTGATTTGGTGTTTCTTTCGTAAATCACTATCCGAAGTGCTCATACTTCCACCGAAGCGGTCAATGAACCTTTACAACTTCGCTTTCCCATTGAACCAAATTACTGGGATCTCCAGTTCGTAAGGTTGGGTTACCACTGTATTGGTCCTTATATTTTGGGTTTTAAGCCCATTCCCCTAGACAGGCAAGCCATCTGATCTTTGGGTAAGCCCTTTGTCAATGGGTCTGCTATATTATCCTTTGACTTAATGTAATCAATGGATATTATACCCATGGTGATCAGTTGCCTAACGGTCTTATGCCTGCGTCGAATATGACGAGACTTGCCGTTGTACATTGCATTTCGTGCCCTTCCTAGAGCCGACTGACTGTCGCAGTGGATCATTACCGAAGGTACGGGTTTGTTCCAACACGGAACATCCTCTAAGAAGTCATGAAGCCACTCAGCTTCTTCTCCTGCTTTGTCTAAAGCGATAAACTCCGATTCCATTGTGGATCGGCCGATGCAAGTTTGCTTAGAGGATTTCCAAGACACAGCCCCACCACCAATTGTAAATATATACCCACTGGTGGACTTGGTGTTCTCTATATCAGATATCCAGTTTGCATCACTGTACCCTTCTAGTACAGCTGGATATCTCGAATAGTGCAGCTCGTAATTTAACGTGTATTTCAGGTATTGTAATACCCGATTCAACGCCTTCCAGTGATTATCACTCGGATTACGGGTGAACCTAGCCAACTTATTGACTGCGTAAGCAATATCAGGTCGGGTGCAGTTTGTTATATACATCAAACTACCGATCACCTGTGCATATCGCTCCTGGTATACCGGTGTACCAAGATTTTTATCAAGCTTTTGATTTGTATCCATTGGTGACTTTATCGGTGAACTGTCTAACATCTCAAACTTTCTCAAAACATCCTCGATGTAGTGAGACTGAGATAAGACGATCCGTCGACGTCTTAGAGATTTTAATCCCTAAGATGACATCTGCGATACCCATATCCTTCATGTCGAAGCATTGTTTCAACATGTTCTTAGTCTCTAGGATTACCCTAGGACTGCTTCCTGTGATTAACATGTCGTCTACATACAGGCATATCATAACAAATGAGTCAGAGTTACCTTTCATGTAAACACATTTATCACACGCATTAATGGCGAATCCTTTCGATAGTAGAGTACTATCAAATTTTTTGTGCCATTGTTTCGGAGCTTGTTTCAGCCCGTACAGAGATTTGATAAGTCGACAGACTTTCTTCTCTTGCCCTTGAACCACGTACCCCTCGGGTTGGTCCATATAGATTTCTTCTTCCAAATCGCCATTTAGGAAGGCTGTCTTAACATCCATCTGGTGTATCTCAAGGTCACGCAAAGCTGCGATCGCAATGAATACCCGTATGGATGTCATCCGGGATACCGGAGAGTATGTGTCAAAGTAGTCAAAGCCTTCTGTTTGCCGATAGCCCTTGACTACCAACCTGGCTTTGTACTTGTCTATCGACCCATCTGCTTTGTATTTTCGTTTGAGTATGCACTTACACCCCAACGGTTTATTTCCTGAAGGAAGATCAACCAACTCCCAAGTATGGTTATGCAGAATGGAGCTTATTTCACTCTCAATAGCTTCTTTCCAGAGCGGTGCTTCTGGAGTTGACAACGCCTTAGCAATTGTCCTTGGTTCATCATTAACCATATAAGCTACAAAGTCAAGACCGAAGGATTTATCCTTCCTGGCCCTTTTACTTCGCCTTAGATCCATCTCTGGAGTCTCCAAGTTCTGAGAGTCTGGAACACTAGATTCCGGATGTTCAGCCACCTCGAGATTCGCTAGATCTGAACCATTCAGATCCGGGCAGTCAAGGACTCCCGGTTCTTGAGAGCTTTGTGCATAACTTCATTTGAGAGAGGTTATGTCTTTTTCCTTTCTAGGAAAGGTACTTTCAAAGAATAGTGCATTCCTTGATTCCATTATTGTACCCTGGTGGATATCTGGAATATCTTACTTATTCACTAAGAAGCGATAAGCACTACTGTTATTTGCATATCCGATGAATATGCAATCTACAGTCTTAGGCCCAATCTTGACCTGCTTTGGCTTGGGTACTTCAACATTTGCCAAACAACCCCACACCTTAAAGTATTTGTAGGTGGGTTTCTTTCCCTTCCATGATTCATATGGAGTTTTGTCCTTACCCTTATGTGGGACTCTGTTAAGAATCGTCGTAGCGGTAAGGACGGCTTCTCCCCACATGTTTTGGGGAAGACCGGAATTGATAAGCAAGGCATTCATCATTTCCTTTAATGTGCGGTTCTTACGTTCCGCCACACCGTTTGATTGAGGTGAGTATGGAGCCGTCGTTTGATGAATAATGCCTTCTTGGGCACAGTATTCCTCAAAAGGCGCTACATATTCTCCCCCTCTATCGCTACGAATGGATTTAATCCGTAGGCTCAGTTGGTTCTCAACTTCTTCTTTGTAACGTCGGAACGCTTCAAAGGCTTCATCCTTACTTTTCAACAAGTAAAGGTAACAATACCTTGTGCTATCGTCAATGAAAGTCACAAAGTACTTGTTCCCCCCTCTAGTTTGTGCAAACTTCAAATCACATATATCTGTGTGAATAAGTTCTAGAGGAGCGGTATTCCTTTCGACGGATCGAAAAGGAAGCTTAGTAAGTTTTGCCTCTACGCACACCTCACACTTATGTTGAGGGTTTACGTCGATAGACGACAACAACTCCATCTTTACCAGCCTTTGAATAGACTTGTAGTTAACGTATCCTAATCTATGATGCCATAAATTAGAAGACTCAAGCAAATAAGAAGAAGGTTCAACTTTATTTCCTTGACGCAATACAGACATGGCATTCACTTTGAAGAGGCCTTCACAGACGAAGCCCCTCCCCACAAATGTGCCATTTTTAGTGAGTACAAATTTATTTGATTCAAACACTAGCCTAAAACCAGCATTAACCAATAAAGGTCCAGAAACTAGATTTCTTCTAATCTCTGGGACGTGCATCACTTCCTTCAGAGTGAGTTCCTTGCCGGAAGTCATCTTCAGGACCACCTTTCCAACCCCTAGCACGTCCGAGGAAGCGTTGTTGCCCATGAACAGCTTCTTGTCGGAGACCGGAGTGTACGTGGAGAAGGCATCTTTGTTGGAACAGATGTGTCTTGTTGCACCTGTGTCCACCCACCACTGCATCGGATTCTCAACCAAGTTGGCTTCTAGCACCACGGCCGAGAGATCCTCAATCATGTCATCCAGGAGCGTGTCCTTGACGACGTTAGCTTGAGCCTTGCCTTTCGACTTGGCTTTATGTTGTTGCTCAGTCTTGAGTTTGCGGCATTCCTTGATCCTATGACCAGGTTTCCCACAGTGATGACAGTTACCTCTGAACGTCTCCGCTGCGGGGGCTTTGCCGTCTTTGTGGAACTTCCGCTTGTTGCTTGTTTTCCCTTTGGCCTCAGCCAGATTTGCCTTTGCCTCAGAATGTTGTCTACCCTTTGGCAAGGTCTTCTTATTATCTTCCTGGATTTGCAGTTTGATAACAAGCTCTTCAAAGGTCATCTCCTTTGTCTAGAGTTTCAAGTAACTCATAAACTCATTCCACGAAGGAGATAACTTTTCAATCAGTGATGCAACCAAAAACTGCTCGTTTGGCTTCAGTCCTTCCAAATCCAGGTGATGTAAAATCATTTGGAATTCCTGGACTTGGGACATCACTGTCTTGCTGTCCACCATTTGGAATTTTAGAAATTTCCCAACGATGAACTTCTTAGTACCCGCATCTTGTGCGTTGTACTTCTTTTGCAGTTTTTCCCACAGCTCTTTGGCGGTGCCAACGGTAGAATATACCGTGTAGAGAGGGTCTGCCAAGCAGTTCAGTATATAGTTCTTGCACATGAAATCGCTATGATTCCACGCATCACGAACCATCTTCATGCCGTTAACGACATGGATACCAAGGCCCCCTTCACCCGTTTCAGCAGGCGAAGAGTTCATTTCATCTCCAGCTTGTGGAGGATCTTCCGTAAGGAACCGGGCCATGCCCATAACTGTTAAGTAGAACAACATTTTTTGCTGCCATCTTTTAAATTCTGATCCCATGAACTTTTCAGGGCGATCATAGTGGTGTGAAGAAGAGGGGGGAGCTCCAACAATGGGAAGGCAGCAGCAGCACGCCTTGAACGAGTAGCAGCAGCGAGAGTGAAGGCGGCGGGGTTATCGCCTTGGCCAAGAGACAGTGGGAAGGCAAAGAACGCGTTGCTCGAGAGGCAAAGCAGCGAGTAAAGAACTTCGTTCATATTTCCAGCCATGTTATTGCAGTTACCGTAAGCAAGATATTGTCTTAAGTTGTTGGGATATTACAAAGGTTGCAGTAAACGGGAATTACAAGTAACTGCTAAAGTAAGAATTGAAATTACAATTCAAGTAGAAATCTGAAAATTACAAAGATGAACTAGAAACTGAAAAACTGCTTTGTTTGCTTGCTGAGTCGAGTGTGGCACTCTGTCCTTAAGACAATATTGCCCCGTATGTATCCTTTATACGTCCTGGACAATTCGTCTCCCAAGATAAAACAGCAATGGAACACTTGAGCAAAGGAAACTCAAGAGCTACCTTGAAGAATATTGAGCAAGAAATGATGCAAGGAAGATGTAGGAAGAAAACTGTTTTGCTTGTGTATTTTCGTGTATATATCAAGTATATTTTCTGTGCTTCTCAACAATGGCGTAGGGGGTGTTTATATAGGTTAGGGAGGGCTGTTTAACTGCCTCCATAACAGCTATTATTGGCCAAATAATGGCCATTATGGAGGTAGTAAAGTCACCAAAATAAATGGTGAAAAGACCAACGGATTTTGCCATTATAGGAGGAGTAATTCAGCCAAAATAAATGGCTGAATTGAGTGCTTGGCATTTCTGTTCTGACCGTCGAAAATTCTGTCTTTCGGAAAACTTCATGGACCAAAATGTACATCTTGAAACTTCAGGGACCAAACTGTACATCTGAAAGAATTCTGGTCCAAACTGTACTTCTGAAACTTCTGGGATCAAACTGTACTTCTGGCAAAGTTTTCTGGCCCAAAAAGATAATATCAGAAGGCCCACAGCCCGTGAACCCGAGAACCCGGAACCCGGAACCGGAACCGGATCGTACGGGCGGGCGGCGGCGGCACGCGTGTGGTCTTTCCTCGAACCGAAGCACATCTAGGTCCTCCCTCCTTTAAACACATGGGATACCCCTTGGGGTCCCAAACCCCAAACCAATTTCGAGTCTTATATACACAACAATTCTTTCTTCCTCTACCGATGAGGGAGAATTGAATACAACACCACACTTTCCATGCTTCAAACACCTCACTTCGTGAACCAATATCTCTTTCATTTCTCAATGAAATTTGACGATTCTTGGCCCTACGGTTATCTACGTACTTAGTACATCATGCATGTGTGAAGAACCGGATTCTCCAACATACGTAACACTAGTGTTTAAGCCGTTAAAGTTGGTCGATCGCAACTCCCGCCAAAGGCTAATTTCCAACAGAAGGTATCAGATCACTTTTGAGAGCCCTTTTGTGAAACTAGTTCCTTTACTCTTTTTAAATGAAATTTTGATAGAGACGTTAGATCTGGAGGAAACATCTGGTCACATATCCCAAAACCTTCACGGGAAAGGAACGAACTCACTTGCCCTACTTCTAAAGATAGATAGAAAAGGTTAGGGAGTCCCAGCTGCTGAGGTGGCGTAGTGAGAGATGAGAGCAATAACAATAAAAGTAGCTACAGATCCTGCAGTAGTATATTCGGTTATTTGCGGTGGAATAGATTCAAGCGTCTGGGCCAGTAGATCCACAACAAATAGGCGTTGACTTAGTTGCTTTTGCGGTTGATTTTAATGCTGATGTTTTAAAATTGCAAAGAAGAAAGATAAAAGAGACAGTGTGTGACACACCGGGAGAGGCTTCTTTTAGTGGTCAAAGATTTAACTTCTCTGTGACTGTCATTTATATGGAATCAAATGAAGTTTTTTTTATCGTGGCATCAAAGGAAGTTATTCATGACATAATAGCATTTGTATCAATTACCGAAATGATAGGAGTCATTCAACCTTTATTGTTTGTGTTGATAATTTTGTTAATTCCCTATTATTTGTTTCAGATTATTTTTTTTCAAAAGTTAAATGAAATCATATAACGTAGTAAGATATTATCCTAAAATTGAGAAGTTGAGAAGATATGATTAAAAGAGTTACAAACGGTTACAATGACTTTTGTTTGTTTTGTATGGAACAAAAAAAGGGACAAAAAAAACTGTAAAAAAGATAAATGTGTATTCCTATATTTCAGCAGCTTATCTTGGGCAGTTTTTCATCAGAACGTGAATGGGAGAGGTGAAATTGTGGGTGTGGAATACTTTCAGTTTTTATTTTTTAAATTAATATTTTCAAACTCCAAATCTTTTGAGTCTTGTTTATAATTTTTAAAATTTCCAATATGAGATATTAATTATATTTTTAGATATTTTAATTAGTCTTTCCTCATTTAATGTTTTAATTGAAACGTGGCTTTTCAACAAAAAAAAGAGTCCAACTTCTCCACTATGATTTTTTCGTTTTAAACTCCAATTTGTTTGGAGGTTTGTTCTAAGTATATTAATATTAACTACTTAACTAATTATTAACCAATTATGACATATGATTTTTTATTAATGTGATGTTTTTTTCTTTGGCTTTAGATAATACATAGATTATTAACTTTTGATACGTTGGGCATCTTCAACCATATTATGACATGGTTTCGTACCTATATAGTATCTAGTCCTTCTTTCGTGTGAATATAGATCTCAAGACAAAAAAAAACAACATCAACAGAAACTTCTCCTCCCATATTATAGTATGCTGGGTTCATTTTGTAATTCTTTGTTAGATTGTTGCTCTTATTTTTATACTAGAAGAACTTGTTGAATTCTGGGGATATACCCATACCGGGTGAAATATATTTAAGGATAATGTCTTAATTGACATGCATCAAGCTTTCAAAAATTTCCAACAGTGTTCGTGATAGTATTTTTCATAAAATTTCCAACAAGTTACATAATGACTCCGCTCCCCTTATTTACTATATTTCCTCTAATTTTCTATAATAATAACAAAATCTAATAAGAACCTTTATCTTCTCATATATGTTCCTATTGAACTGCTTTGATTTGAATATTAATTCAAGATATTATAAAGTTTTGATGATTGACAAATATTATCCAAGTAATAATCAGAGTTCAAAAAGGATGGACAAACATGTATAATTATTAGATCTCCAATAGGAACATGTGAAGCTTGCAACATGGATGTAGAATTGTTGGAAGAACCATGTCCTTCAGACAAGAATTGGAGATTATTTGATCTATGCGGAAGAAGTTGTTCCACGTGCACAAAAAAGAACCTTGAAGAAATTAGGATAAAGGATCAATCTAATTCTACAAGGAACACAAGTTCAAGACATGAAAATTTTACCATAATTAAACACATGAAGTTAGCTTAGAATTAGGGTAAGTATCCTCCGGGAGAGGAGTTTGGTTTCAAACCCTAGTTTGAACAGGAGGAGTACGACATACTAATGTGCCCTTGCTTTCTTTTTGCTCATATTGTGTGTGACACTCCTTTCTCGTGGAGCGGCGTATTCGAAAAAAAAGAAAGCCTTATGGCGACTACTTTACTTAAGCAATTCTTCTTATTCTTATTCTTTATTAGTTGTAGTTCCTATATTGGTTTTTTTTTTTCTGGATTTCTTAGAGTCCTCCATCTTCAGAACGGTCCGCCTGACGACTATGAATGATTATTACGTCAATAGAGTAAGTTGTTCTTTAAGTTGTGCCCTTAATAACAAGAATTGAATTCTTAGATTCTTAAACCAAGTCTTGATTAGATTTGGAGAACTACAAGCGGCTATTCTACTCCCTTGAGATTAATAATTAGATTCTTGTTGTCCTTAACTGGACATTTCTTACATTCTTAGTGATTTGTATTAGGTGTTGGTTTTGAGTTGTAAAAGACTTCTTAGACCGGGTAAAGTTTATTGGGTTGCCTTAATCTCAATATAAATTATTTTGATATTGATATTATAGAGTTTTGATAATTGAAAACATTGTACAAGTGAAAATTTATGTACAAGAAAAAATGAACAGAGATGTGTTGGGTACTATTGTAAAGCAGTACGGGAAGTAAATAAATATTATAAGTGTTCGAAAGAATAAACAAATAGTTCAATGTTCAGAACTGCCGCAAGTTTGTTGTGTCTTGAATCTTGATAACTTGAAATCAAGAAACACTAAATCTGGATGGTTACAATTGTGTGCTGAGTCGAGTGATTGCACTCTGTCCTTAAGACAAGATTGCTCCGTATATATGTTTTTACGTTAACGGGCAATAGTCTCCCAAGATAAAACAACACTTTAATCTCAATACTACAAAGCAAATAGGTTGAGTCTGACGAAGAAAACAAATACGAATCGACTTGCTGAAGAAATGGAAAAGGAAGGAAGAGTTTCTATTTTCGTCCAACGTTTTTGGACTGACTTTCTCTTCTGTTTTGTCTCTGTGTATATAGTGTGTCTCTGTTGTGTATATCTTGTGTACATGTGTGTCTTTCCTCACTATTTTTCATGTATTTTCTGTCACGTTATTGAGCCAAAAAGGCATCAATATATAGCATGGATGAGGGACTCCTCAACTGACACAAACAAGGTTGTTAATAGCTATTAGTGAGGGTTGTTAATGGCCATTAGAGAGGTTGATTATGGTCATTGAAGGAGGGCTGTTTATGGAGGAGTTAACAGCCAAGTAATGGCTGGTTAATGCTCCAAAAAATAGCTCAAACGGTAGGCAGAAAGTTTCTGCCTTCCGTCATTCCCAAAATCAACTTTTCAGAAACTCTAGGGACCAAACTATAAATATTAAGCAATTTGGGGTCCCAAAAAGATAATATCAGAAAGTTCCCACAGCCCACGACCCGAGCCCGGACGGGACGGGCGGGCGGCGGCGGCGGGCGGCGGCGGCGGGCGGCGGCGGCGCGCGTGTGGGCTTAGCATTGAACCCAAGTACATCTAAGTCCTCTTTCCTTTAAATACATGGGATACCCCTTGGGGTCCCAAACCCTTAACCACTTTAGAGACTTATAAAGAGAGCAATTCTTCCTTTTTCCACCGATGTGGTAGATTTGTCCCACACCATATTTTCATGCCTCAAACGCCTTACTTCGTGGACCAATATCTCTTTCATTTCTCAATGAAATTTGATGATTCTTGGCCCTACGGTCATCTACTCACTTAGTAGATTATGCATGTGAGAAGAGACAAAGCCTCCAACATGCGGAACACTAGTATTTAATTCATTAAATATGGGTGGACGCACCTCCCCGCCAAAGACAAATTTCCAACAAGATGTACAAAAACCATGTCCTTATAGATATCCAAAAAGAATTATGAAGCAGGCAACACAAATGAAGGATTACTGAGAGAACCTGATCCTTTCAACAAGATCTGGAGATTGTTTGAAAAAAATTATTCCACTCGCATAAAAGAAATCTTGGAAATTGGGATTAAGGCCTATTCCAATTCTACAAGGTACTGAAGTTCAAGACATGAAAATTATCATAATTGCACAATATGGAATTAGCTTGAAATTAGGAGGAGTTGGTTATGTATGCGTGGAGTTCAAATCCGAGTCAAATAAGGGTTGATTTCAAATAATTAATTGAACCAAGGTCTACGTATACTCTACTCTTCACAGACCCCACTTATGAAATTACATTGAATATGTTGTTGTTGTTGTGGATATTATGAATTAATTCTGTAGGTAATTCTTTTAGGTAGGTATATGTTGTGTAAGTTGTAAGTAAACAATAAAATATATTGAAATTCCATGATAATAAGAGTGGATTAGTAATTATCTAGTCATTTATTGTTGTTACAATAAAATATATAAAAAGTTAGGATAAAAAACAAAAAAGATAAAAAGAGAAGAAAAATTATAATTGTGTTTCTTGCTTGTCTTGGTATCTTGTTTTAGTTGCTTTTAACTTGCTATTGTTGCTTTTATATTTTTTTTTATTGCACACAAGCTTCGATTTTATTTTCTTTTCTTTAGAGTCAAAGGTCTATTGAAAACAACCTTGTTGTAGAATATTCAAAATAATACAATGGAGTAACTTTATGCAAGATAAATTTATAAATAAAATTAAAGAGAGAAATCATGAACGAGAATTCACTAAAAATACGGAACAAATAGGTAAGGCGTTTTCAAGAAACTATCTTTAGGATAGTAATTTGCCCCACACAGTGCAAATGGTTAACGGGAAAGTGGCACTAAGCTTGGATAGAGAGTGGGATCAGAAACTGGCGCACCGTCACTGGCACTAAGCTTGGATTTTGAGTCCACCGGAGTTGGCATAATTTTACAATTTGCCATCTTAGCCTTGTACACTATCTCTTCTGCATACTTACGCTGACACAGGAACATAGTGGCTACAGATCTGGTCACCGATATACCCAAAAAATAACTTAGCTTGCCCAAGTCAGTCATAGCAAATTCAGTTTTGAGTAGAGCAATGATTTCATTCTTCAACCCGTCAGATGAGGCAGTAAGAACAATGTCATCGACATATAATAGCAAATATGCAGTGCTTCTACCTCAGTGAAAGGTGAAGAGAGAGTTATCACACCTGCTACATATAAACCCAATCTGCAGAAGATACCTGGCAAAATGATCATACCAAGCGCGGGGGTGCCTGTTTCAATCCATAAAGTGATTTCCTAAGACGACATACAAACTGCGGAATTGCCAGATGAACAAAGCCAGGGGGCTGATGCATGTATATAGTTTCTTTCAAATCCTCATGAAGAAATGCATTCTTGACATCGAGCTGATGAATCGGCTAATGCAAGCCCATAGCAATACTGAGAACATTCCGAATAGTGGCCGGTTTAACAACTGGACTAAATGTCTCACCACAATCAATACCCTCCTGCTGATTAGTGCCAGTTGCAACTACTCGTGCATTATACCTCTCTAAGTCACCGATGTCTCTAAACTTGTGATGAAATAGCCACATACACCGGATAACATTCACACCAGCTGGTCTAAGTACCAAATCCCAAGTGTTTTGCTTGGTTAAAGCGTTAAATTCCTCTCACATGGCCACATTCCAATTAGGGTCCAGTTTAGCTAATTTTGAATTCTTTGGAATGGGTGATAAGGTTTGTGTGGAGAGAATGAAGTGAACCTTGGGTTTGAAGATCCCGTGTTGTGCACGAATCTTCATGCGGTGAGAGGGCAGCAGTGGGAGGTCAGGACTAGTTGCTGGACTAGGAGGATGTGTATCTAATGGTTCTGGATTTGGAGGCAGCAAGGTTGCGGGACTGGTAGTGTCCAGACTGGGAAGTGCAGGAGACGCTATTGTGGGTGCAGGAGATATTGTCGGGGGTGCAGTAGACTGATAGCAGGGAACTGGAGGCAACAATGGTGGGGACTGGGCAGTGTCCACTGCCGGAACACATGGCAATGGTATTGTCCTTTGCCGGAGACACATCGACTGGAGTAGAGGAGACATAGGAGACTCATCGAGAAATGTGTAGTCCGTTGTTTGGAATTTTCGAAGGTTTGAAAAAAGAAAGGTTGTCTCATCAAAAGTGACGTGACGGGAGACGATGATTTTGCGAGTGGCAATGTCATAGCACAAGTAGCCCCGATGTTTAGGAGACAGACCAAGGAAGACACATGGTAGAGTGCGAGAGGCAAGTTTGTGAGGTGAAGTGGAGGCTATGTTGGGGTAGCATAAGCATCCAAAAATACGTAGGTGATCATATGATAGTAGCCTACGGTATAAGATTTCGGTAGGGGTCTTGTTGTGAAGTGTGCTAGTTGGCAAAATATTAAGAAGGGATTCTACCATTTTGACAACATAGACCCAAAAAGGCGGTGGTAGACAGGCATGAAACAGAAGTGTGCGAACCATGTTATTGATGGTACGTATAATTCGTTCAGCCTTTCCGTTTTGGGAAGAAGTATAGGGACAAGAAAAATGAAAAAACATGCCTTGTTTAGAACAGAAATTGTGAAATGCCGAGTTATTAAATTCAAGTCCATTATCACATTGGAATGATTTGATAGATTTTTCAAATTGTATTTTAATGAATTTTTGAAACTCGAGGAATTTTGCAAAAACTTCAGATTTGAATTTCAGAGGGTAAATCCAGACAAAATGTGAAAAATCATCCAAAAATACTAGATAGAATTTATGACCCAAAGAGCTAACAATCGGAGATGTCCACAAATCAGCATGAACAATATCAAATGGAGAAAAAGTAACACTGTTTGATGACATAAATGGAAGACGAGTATGTTTGCCTAGTGGGCAAGAAAAATAGCGTTGGGCAATTTTTCCATTATTACATTGAATACGCTTAGAGGTCCTAAGAAAAGTAAAAACTGTGTCTCCGGGGTGTCCGAGTCTATTGTGCCAAGTTGAGGGAGAGATCGCCGCAAGGGATAGGGGTACTTGCGGTCTGACATCAGAAGATTGAGTGAATAGGTAGAGATCTCCCACACTATTGCAGCGTGTAAGAATTTTCCCCGTATTGAGTTCTTTCACAGAAAAACCAAAAGGGTCAAATTCGACAGACACAGAATTATTTTTAGTGAATTTTCTAACAGAGATTAAGTTTTTAATGATGTTAGGAGTGTATAGGACGTGGTTTAGGGATAAAGGCGGGTGTGGATGTTTGGTGTGTGTGTTACCGTAACCTTCAATTGGAATGCGATAACCATTGCCGACAGTAATAAATTGAGGACACTTTAACTGAAGTAGTTGAGATAAGTTACCTGACGATCGGGTGAGGTGAGATGTGGCTCCGGTGTCCATGTACCAATTTTCGTCGGGCTGTTGAAGGTTCACGGTGTTGTAGGCCTGACCCAAATCAGTGGGGGCCAGGCTGTTGGGGTGCTGCTGCTGGACCGAAACCAAGTGGGCCTGCTGCTGCTGGGCCTACAGTGGTGGGCGGGGCCCAAGAATCTTTGATCGACCATGCGGTTCTTTGGAACTAGGCCCTCTGATCGAATGCGGGCATGCAGGCGAGGCCCAATTCTGCTGGTTGGGCCACTACTGCTGCTGGTTGGACCACTGCTACTGCTGGTTGGACCACTGCTGCTGCTGGTTCCAGAATTGCTGTTGTCCAGTGTTTGGACATGTTTGATGTCCAGCCCACTGGTTGTGTTGGCCCTTTCCGCGGCTCTTACCTTTGTTGTTGCGACCTCTGCCGCCACGACCTTCGCCATCGCCCCTGCCGCCGCTTTGGACATGCTGTGGTGGTCGTTCTTCCGCCGCAGGTGTTGTCATCCCGTCAACGGCTAATGCCTTTTGATTATGTTCCTCTTGTTTAGCACGTCTAGTTTCTTCCAACAATAGTTGTGAACGTGCCTTGTTGAAACTTGGGAGAGGGTCGGCTTGTTGAATCATTGTTGCGAGTGTGTCATATTCACCTTTCGGTAAACCCGCAACAAGTTGAAGCACCATCTTGGTTTCTGAAACAGAAGTCCCGACGTTGGATAGTTGACCGGTTATGAGTTTCAGTTGCTTACAATATTCGAACATGTTGTTAAAATTCTCGAGGCGGGTATTGTTGAATTGCTCTTCCAAATATACGACCCGAGTATTTTTATTGTCCTGAAAGATTTCTTCTAGCCGGACCCAAAGTTCACGTGCCGTAGCACATGTTTTCATGATAGTGCATAACAGGTCATTGGAGATGGTGCCGTAGATCCATTGTTTGACGATGGCGTCAAGACGACACCAGATTGAGTCTGTAACATCGGGGGGACGAGGAACAGATTCTTCAATATGATCGAGCACGTTGTATGCACATGCATGAATGTAGAATAGTTCCATCCACATGGAATATTGACAGTCTTCTTGGTCAAGAATTATAGGGATAAAATTCTTGATGTTGTTAACGGCGAATGCCGGATGAAAAGAAGATACTGAACGTTGAGAGGGGTTGTCAAGTGTGCCAGTGGATGAACCGAAATTTGTGGGGGAAGATATTGTTGAAGGGAAAATTCTGGCCGAGAAATTTCTAGTTTGGCCGAGAAAAATCTGCTGGTTTGGCCGAGAAAAGAGAGAGATAAAGAAGAAGAGTAGGGTTTAGGTTTTAGGCTCTTGATACCATGAAAGATAGAATAATTTTCCTTATGGATTTCTTTCATTATTCACAATATATATAGCTGTACGAAGGTTGATTTCTAATATAGTATGAATCCTAACTTACCTTACAAAGATTGATTCCTAATACAATTAGAATCATAAGTTACCCTAAATATACATCTATCATAATTACAAAATATACGGCGAATATTCGCTAATAAATATGATTTATCCAACTTAAATATTTCATAATGTTCCACAATTTGAAATTAAAATCCACGTACTAACAAATTACTATAAGCATGTCAACATCGTTGTCCATCTATTTCTATATTTATGAAATAAATTTCACAAACATTAGAAACTCATAAATAAGTGGAGTTAAAAAAGTAGAACCTGATTTTATTTCTACTTTATCCTTGAATTATCATCTTAATTAACCGTTGCTCTTACAGTTGTTGGGCTGCAACTTTTATATGTGAACAACACTTGTTAGAATATTCTCATGGCTCTTATGTGTACCATTTGTCTGGAATCAAAACACTGGATCCAAATTCCTTCTCTTTATTTGATATCAACAGAATCTAATCTCACTTCTGACACCATCATAGTGAAGTGTCGTATGACTGAACAACTCTTTTAATTAAAAAAATAATAGTGCCATCAAAAAAGTTTAAAGAAACAAATCTTTCGTGAGTCAAACTATAAAATATCTTTTTATGATCTCAACAATATTTTTGAGACAATCTATCTTAAAATATCTAACATTTATTTATATTTCATTTCATAAATCACAAAAGATAGAAAATTAAAATAAATTAGTAAAAAAAGTAGAACCCGATTTGCAGAGTTACTTTCTTCTAATCCATGCACCGCACCCCACTACCCCACCCATCCTCTACCACCCACCCCACATATGTCGGGTCAGTAAAAATGGAAAACTATTTGTAACCCCCACCCCCCTGCCTGGCCCCCCGCACCGAATTTTCTATTTCATCTATCTTATTTTACTTTTATAAAAAAATTATACAAAATAAGAAAAATTTCTTACCCGCACCCCCACCCTGCCCCCTACACCCTCATCCTCCCGGATTTTTTGTTTCATATTTTGTTTTACCTTTATAATTTTTTTATAAAAAATGGGATTGTTTTTGTTACCCACCCCCACCCCCACCAGCCCCTTTGAATTTTCTTTTTTCATATATTTTATTTTACTTTTATAAAAATTAATAATTCTTCTCTTACCCCCTCCTCCTAATTTTCTATTTCACATATTTTATTTTACTTTTTTTTTAAAATGAGAAATTATTCTTACCCCCTAACCCCACGCGAATTTTCTATTTCATATATTTAATTATAAATATATAAAAATATTAATTTAATTTGAGCAAAAAGATTATTTTTTTTTAAATATTACACTTGAAATAATATTACACTTATATAATATGGGCTAACCCATAATCAACCCGCCCACTTGACAGCCCACCCATTTTGTACCCACATGAAATAAGGGCGGATTGAAGCCCAACCCAATTTTGTTCAACTCGTTTTCAATTTGTCCAAATTTGATCCAACCTGTTCATTTACCACCGTAGACTTTACCCTAACTTTGTGGGGTAGAGAGGTTTGATATATAATGTCTCGCCTAGTCATAGTGAGATACAATAACTTCCCAACTAATATTTGATATAGGTTAGGATCATCTAGGATATCATCAATTTTGTTCCCCACATAGGCATCAAATTCCACTGATGTCAATCTATGATTCTATTCCATGGGTGTGTTTGCAGGTTTGGATCCTGATAAGTCCATCTCTGTAATTAACTCAAGTGTAAACTCCCTCTGATTCATCAAGATTTCTTTCTTGGATCTGGCAATCTAAATGCCCAAAAAATACTTCATCTCACCTAAGTTTTTCATTTTGAACTTCTCCTGTAAGTTAATCCGGAATTCTTATCAAGATGGATTCCTTATAGAGAATCCCAAAATTCAACCAAATTTATTATCTTATTTTTAAATTCTTTAAACCTATTTTTTAAATGGTTATTTATCTTTGAAATGATGTATTAGAATATGAAGTTCAAAATTCAAATTTCGATTACGTTCTTTTATTCAATGAACTTGAAATTGTTTTGAAATTTTAATATTTAATTTGAAAGCTATCAAGTTGAATTACTAATAAGTGATATGATCCTATTATTATAAGCCTATCCAATCGAGATATTTATCTATAAATGGACAATATTAAGAAATTAAATTTGAAGCTATAAAAGAAAAGATCTAAAAAAGTGTAGATCGAGTATACATATTATCGAAGAATAATATTTTTAAATTTGAATTGAAAGGTAATTGCTTCCGATATCGTAGGATAGAAAATTTGAATTGGAATTTAAATTAAAAGATATATTCGAATTGAGATAAAACTCTTATATTTGAATCTATGTTTCCACTATTGCATACGTATAAATAAATGGCATAAAGGTTTACGAATTCACTGTACATGATTTATCTCCATGATTTTTTTGATATTTGAAGCTTTAATCACTTTCCTTGAGCAACATATGTAGTTGGGATGTAAGTGGCTTTACATATCCTTCTTCTATAAAGTTATTCTCCCTAATTCCTTTATATGCTTCTATTTCTGGGTTGATGTTGCTGCTATATTTTTAACAATTGAACTTATTCTTCATATTTTTCACAGTTTAGATCTATATTTTTTTATTGTGGTGTGATATTTTTAATTACTTATTAACTAGACAGTAAATGGTTCCTTCCAATTTGTCATGCAGGTCTACTTGATTTTCCTAGAACTAACAGTTGAATTGATATTGGACGAATTTGTTAGGTGGGAGAGAAAATGTGAAACAAGTTTATGTTTAAAAGAATTCTTTTGCTATTTTGAGTCAGCAGGAGTAATTTTACATAGTAATTTTGGTTTGGCCTCAAAGTTTGCAGAGCACTAGATGCTTGCAGATCTTTGAATGATATTAATCATTCCAAGTCTTGACTATATTGTGTGAGTACATATTCTTTGAATTCAGTAGATTTTACTTATTTTAGTGACAGTTTTCTCTTCTAATATTATAAAATTTTAGTGGTGTAAAGGAATAAAATTTACATTAGCATTAAATAAAGTGGTTGACATTTAGAAAAATCATATAGGATCAAGTCGTAAGATGATCAATTTTTATGTAGTTCAAGTAAATAAATAAATTTATTATAGTTTTCATGTGCTTATATCTTAATATATGATTTTTTGACATACATAATTTCTACAATGGGTAAAAGGACTATAGGTCATGCACATCAAATTTCTCTGAATGATATTCAAGATATATGTAACGATCCGTCCGGTCGTTTTTAGCTAAAGACCCTTATTTGCTTGTTTGACCCTTTTCGTAGTCTCTATGTGGGGTTTGTGATGCGTGGAGATGGGTGTCACAGATCTCGAGGTCCATTTATATGAATTTTGGATGAAAAACCCAAAATCTAAAAACATAGAATTGGTTAGTTTGACTCAAAGTTGACTTTTGGTTAGATAGGTTCATTTCTGAATTCCGCCGCTTTCGGTAGTTTCGGAGGGTCATTTATGACTTAGTCGAGTCATTGATTCGCTTCACGAGGCAATCAGATGTGTTTTGTGGCTTTATTTGAGAAATTTGATTTTTTCAGACGATTCTTTAGAAAAGTATGTCTTAGCTCGGTTATTTGTAAAATTTGAGGGTACGAGCAAGTTCGTAGCACTGTTTACTATAAACGAACATGTATGGTTTGTGTCTGGGGGGTCTCGGGAGTGTTTCAGGGGTTTGATGGAAGGTTGGCTTATTTTCCAAATGGCTGGTGTCTGCCTCGGCTGCACCAGTGTCCCCTCTGGCATGTCTGCCTCGGCGGCACCAGTGTCCCCTCTGGCATGTCTGCCTCGGCGAGAGGTTGGTTCGCCGAAGCAGGAGTTTGGATAATTGTGAATTTTTGTCTTGGCAGAGGGTTTGTTCGCAGGGGCGAGTCCGCTCCTGCGGAGTTGAGTTTGTCGTGGCGCTGAGGCGTGGTGTCAAGTGACACCACCTAAACGGGTCCACTCCAGCAGAGTCAATTCCGTTGGGGATGAAGCATTGTTCAGGTGTCCTATATATTCTTTAGGTCTGAGTTTTATTTCCCCAAATAGCAAACCTCGAAACCAGCGCTGCCTTGGAGTAATTTCAGAACCCTAGGAGCAATTTCAATCTTTGGGTAAGAGTCTCTTTCATTTATTGACTTAAGTTTATGATTCTAAGTTCATTAATGGTGATGTAGTGTGTTATTAAGTTGGAAAAAAATGATTGTATGTTTCTATGAGACTAAGAGATCTATGCTATTGATTTTAATGGAGGGTTATGGATCAAATTGTGTTAATATCATGAATTAGGATTGGATTATGTTAGATTATCATGTTTTAAGTCTTAATTTGGTTGTAGAAACCTATTTTCAATTGGGAAATATTTCCAGGGTTGCAAATTGGGGATTTTCCATTATTGTTCAATTGAGAGTTCAAATGTGTATAGATTTCTAATAAATTTAAGGATATGATTACTTAGTATGTATTTATAATTTTTGTGTATTAAAGTTAGAGTCTTGGTTACGTGGGCCCGGGTTGGTATTGTAAAGTCTTGTTTGTAAGGTTTATATCATTGTATGTCGCGAAAACTTTATATTAACTAATAGAATATATGCGTGGATAGACTTTGACCGTCACAAGGTTCAAAGGAAGGGCAAGGTTGTCACTGAGGCTTGATCGTGTAGCACTCCTATTCAGCTTTGAGGTAGGCTATGATTTAGCTTTTCGAGACTTCGATAGAAATGTGTAATTAGTTATAAATATTGAGAGGTATTGGGCTTGTTTGGGGGTCCCACTCAGGTGGTTGTAATGAATGTCCGAATGGGTACCGGTGTTGAACTATGATGATGGGATAATTTGGAGAATCAACCTTATGCTTGTTTCGATTGCTGATTATTTGAGCTTGTCGCCATATGTGGGCTCGTCTCCATAGTTGATTGACTTGTGTAATCATCACATATGTTTTCGATATGATATCCTGATTGGTACTTGGATTGCTTATGTTTGGCGGTTTCGGCGGTAAAAATGGCAGTTTTTGAACGCCTATATGCTGAACTAGAGGACAAAGGCGGGGATAAAAAGTTATTCAGGCTAGCCAAGGCGAGAGAGAGGAGGACTCGTGATCTGGACCTAGTGAAGTGCATCAAGGACGAGGATGACAAAGTATTGGTGGAAGAAGCTCTCATTAGACGGAGATGGAAGTCATACTTTCATAAACTCTTGAACGGAGAAGGGGATAAAAACATTGTGTTGGGAGATTTGGAGTCCTCTTAGAGACGCCGTGATTTTGGGTAATGTAGAAGTATAAAGGTTGAGGAGGTTAAGGGTTTTGTTTGTAGGATGCGCAGGGGTAGAGCGATCGGGCCAGATGAGATTCCTGGGGAATTTTGGAAGAGTGCAGGCAGAGCAGGTTTGGAGTGGCTGACTAGGTTGTTTAATTTCATTTTTAAGATAGCGAAGATGCCTGAAGAATGGAGGTTGAGTACAATGCTTCATTTGTACAAGAACAAGGGCGACATTCAAAGTTGCAACAACTATAGAGATATCAAGCTGCTAAGCCACACTATGAAAATGTGGGAAAAAGTGGTGAAGATGAGGGTGACGAGAGGCGTGTGTATTTCAGAGAACCATTTTGGATTCATGCCAGGGCGTTCAACTACAAAGTCATTCATCTTGTAAGAACACTGGTGGAACAATATAGGGAGAGGAACATGGACCTGCATATGGTATTCATCGATATAGAAAAGGCTTACGATAAAGTGCCAAGGGAAGTTCTATGGAGATTCTTGGAGGCTAGAGGTGTACCTTTAGCATACATTAGGGCGATCAAGGATATGTATGATGGATCCAAGACCAGGGTAAGGACAGTGAGAGGAGACTCGAAGCACTTTCCAGTTGTGATGGGGTTGCAATAGGGATCAAGTCTTAGCCCATTTCTATTTGCCTTGGTGATGGATGAATTGACGCGGTGTATTCAAGGTGAGGTTCCATGGTGTATGTTATTCGCGGATGATATAGTCTTGATTGATGAGACTCGCAGCGGTGTCAACGCTAAGTTGGAGGGTTAGAGACAAACTCTGGAGTCTAACAGGTTTAAGTAGAGTAGGACCAAGACCGAGTACATGGAGTGCAAGTTCAATGATGTATTGCATGAGGCTGACGTGTAAGTGATGCTTGGTACCCAAGTCATCCAGAAGAAAGAAAGTTTTAAGTATCTTGGATCTATTATACAAGGGAATTAGGATATTCACAAGGATGTCACACACCATATTGGTGTAGGGTGGATGAAATGGAGGCTCGCTTCTGTAGTGCTGTGTGATAAGAAGGTGCCACCAAAATTTAAAGGCAAGTTCTACAAAGTGGTGGTTAGACTGACTCTGTTGTATGTGGCGGAGTGTTGGTCAGTCAAGAACTCTCACCTTCAAAAGATGAAAGTTGTGGAAATGAGAATGCTGCGATAGATGTGTGGGCGCACTAGTAGAGATAGGATTATGAATAAAGATATTTTGGACAAGGTGGGAGTGGCCTCGGTGGAGGACAAGATGCGGGAGGCGAGACTGAGATGATTTGGGCACGTGAAGAGAAGAGACACTAATGCCCCAGTGCGGAGGTATGAGAAGCTGTCTATGGACTGTTTCTGGAGAAGTAGAGGTAGGCCGAAGAAGTATTGGGAAGAGGTGACTAGACATGACATGGCTCCGTTCCAACTTACCGAGGACATAACCTTAGATAGGGGGTTATGGAGGACTCGTATTAGGGTAGTAGGCTAGTAGGTAACCCGCTTATCCTTTTGTACGGGTTGTCACCGTTTTCTCTTTAGTTTCTTGTCCTCTGGTTTATGATATTATATGTTATCCCTTGTACTTTGATTATCTTATTTATCTACGACTTATTTTTAGATTGCTTTATCATAGCTTTTTGTTTTCGCTATTTTCGTTTTCATACTGCTTTTTACTTTGAATTGCTTATCCGTATTTGACCATCTTTTTGCCATGCTTTCTCTTGAGCCGAGAGTCATTCAGAAACAACCTTCTTACTAAGGTAAGGGTACAGTCTGCGTACACTTTACCCTCCCCAGACCCCACATAGTGGGATTTTACTGGGTATGTTGTTGTTGTACTTGTATTACTTATGTCTATTGAATTTCTGAAGGCATGTGACATTTCACCTCTATACTTGTTGCATCTCATTATATCTTGATTCTTGCCTTATATATATCATTTGCATTCATACACTCATGGTTCTGATGATATTAATATTGGAGTGGTATAACTATGTTGTGGGTCCAAGGGAGTAGGAAAGGTAAGAACACTTATGAGACTATGGCAACACTGAGATGATATTGATATGCAGGGATCGGAGTCGAATGTCTGCAACATGATATTAATAAAGCCAAGAGCTGAGTTCCGTGATCCGATGAGTTATTCCAGAGCGGAGGGGTATTGTCACACCCTAACCTAAGGGGTATGGTTTACACTCGGTACCTTGCTAGGTCCGAGCGTACCAGACTGAACTCGAAGTACTTATACTGACAAACTTAATAAAACATTAAACGAGGGCTGACAAGGCCATTGACAAGGCCATTGACAAACTGTACATACTAAACCTGTGTCTACAAAGAGTCTAAAAATAACTGATATCAAACGTGGTCGGGACAGGGTCCCGACCTACCTATAGTCTGTACAAAAAGTCTGATACCTGACCTCTAGACTCAGCTGCGCTTTGAAAAAAATAGAGTCTTACCGATCATCCGCTGAACGTCATCCTTATCTACTAAGAAGGCTCGTCGAATTGAACAAGCACTTGCAGACATGAAATGCAGCGCCCCAGCAATGGGACGTCCATACAAAGAAATGTACCAAGTATGTAATGTAGAAAACAAGTTGTATATGTATATAAACTCTAACCTGAAGAACATGAATAAATATGCTGGAAATCTCTACTGAAAAGTAAGGGCAGGAGTGGACTTACCATCAACTCTAGATCGGCTTACCCGATCGTTATCACTTGGACCGCTTCACCCCCTTTGTCTACTTATACTACTTGTTCTATTATCGGCTCTGTATTATCTTTACTATCACTGATTCTGATCTTTATTACGTTATTATCTAGCATACAATCTGGAGACAATATTCCGACCTCACTAGGGATTCGGTGTGTAAGTGTGTGGCCCTGAAGGAAAGTGTATCTGAATAGACCCAAAGGCAATCAATAACTGTATAACTATAACACTCCGTAAATTCGGATTAGGTGTGAATATGTTTAATTAGTATTAATGTGACATTTTAGATATATGATGTTTTATCGAGATGATTTTGAGTGGAAATAGTTGACCTAAAATCAAGACGAATAGTGAAGTACGTAAAATTTGAGAAAACCCAAAACAGGAAAGTTGTAGATATTTGAAATACCGATCCAACCATATATGGTGGAGCGCAAATAGAGCTCTGTGCTAGGAGTTGTGCCCATTTTACTGAGACAATGTCATTACTATTGAAAAACGTAAAATTTTAACTAAGTGTAAAATGGACAAGGGAGCTCGCTCGGCGAAGCCCAGAGCAAGGTAACACCTTGCTATGGACCTCGCCCAGTGAGGTGGGAGGCCCAAAATGCGCAGGCCTATATATACGACCCTTAGACGACCCTATGTCATTTTTCACATTTCAGACTTCGTTCTAAACAGTCTTTTAGAGAGAAAACAACCCTAATGCCTCCCCAATCCTGTAAGGTAAGTTCTTGATCAATTCCTCTCATTACTACAATAATCTAACATCAAATTAACCTTAGTTCATCTCTCCAAACCTTCGATTCTTGAAAACTCAAGAGATGCGAAGGATGGACGTGTAGAACTTAGTGTAAAAGGTATGAACTTCAGTTTTCTAATTTCATTGATGACTTTTAGGCTAGTATAGATTATACTATGCGATTATAAGCAATAAGTTATTCATATGAGGTTCAAAAACAAGTTTTTAAGGCTTAGAAAAACTCTAGTTTTTAAAAATTAAGGAAAGCTCATAGAAATGATTAAAGTTCTAATATTTATCATCCTTATCAGTTGTAGAGCGATTATTGAATGTGGAGGAATATGTTTTCTAGCTTTTAGTGGAATCAAGGTATGTCTCTTTTAAAATCCTTTTTGACTATAAAGATGATTTTATGTCTCTTTTCAAACATACTTGTTCAACCTTTAAAAATGTTTTCTTTGGGAAGGTTTCATGTGCATGAGGGAAAAGCCCTCATGGAATGTTAGGTGTATCATACTATATATATATATGTATTTATGATTTTTCCTATCAAAGGATTATTGAAATTAAATTATAGAGCTTTAATCGTTGAATATGCTTTGCCCCTATAAGGGATGATTTAAACTTCTTTTCAAAAACTTGAAATTTAAACGTGTTTGCCCGTGCTATGGGATGATTAAAGTGACTTCTAAAGTGATAATCTTTAAACATGAGTTTTCCTACTATTGGATGATTGAACTTGGTTTCTAAAGCTTAAGTCTTTAATGTGTTTTGCCCTATTAACCGATTTTGTTGAAACTGAAACTTATTTAAGGACTTGAACATGGTTTCTCAACCTATTAATGACTTCACGTAACCCAATTAAAGGGATGATAAACATAATCCATAGTAAGTGATTTAACGTCTATGCTATGATTGTGATTCGACTTACTTACTATGATTTCTATTGTTTATGTTTGGCCTAGCTACTCGGGAGGAAGGGTAGTCACTATGGATCCTAGTGTGGTTTTCCTAGCTATTCGGGAGGAAGGATAGCCATTGAGGGATAATAGACTCGGTGTGGTTTGCCTAGCTATTCGGGAGGAAGGATAGCTATCGAGGGACAATAGCCTCAGTGGGGTTTGTCTAGATATTTGGGAGGAAGGATAGTCATCGAGGGATAATAGCCCCGATGTGGTTTGCCTATCTATTTGGGAGGAAGGATAGTCATCGAGGGACTATAGCCCCGGTGGGGGTTTGCCTAGCTATTCAGGAGGAAGGATAGTCATCGAGGATCAATAACCCTGATGTGGTTTTCCCTAGATATTCAGGAGGAAGGATATCCATCGAGGGTGACAACCCTAATGTGGTGCTTCTATGCGGTTTTAGGGAACCTTAATGGGCATCCATTCGTTTCATGGTTGGCCTATATTGGCATGATTGTGATTGCTCGTGAGTGAATTGATGTGGATCTTGAGTTCATAAATGGAAGACTTAATCTTTATAAAATGGTATAATGGATTGAAAGTGATTTAATTATCTTTTAGTGGATTCTACTAATGGTTTCTCTAAGTTTAGTGAACTGTTTTATCTATGAATTTTGAACTGATTTACTTACATTGTTTTACTGCTTATTATTATATTATTTTATTATTAACTCTTATCCCGGAGACACTTACTGAGTACCCAGTACTCAGGCATACCATTGTTGTTTTTTGATGGTATGTTTGGTAACGAAGAAGAGCAGGTTCGTGATATATGTATGTAGTAGGAGAACTTGTTGCTTTCCAGACTTATTGGTGTGCCCACATGCTTGTTCGTAGGACACCCCTCTATCTTTATTTATTTATTTATTTATTTATTTATTTTAGTTTTCAGGTTGCATCCTGAAGTTAGTCAATTCATTTGTTTATCTTAGAAGCTCCTTAGATAGTCGTCAAATTGTGGGTAGATGTCTAATGTCTCGTATGACTTATTGAGGCGTTGCCACATTTTATAATTGATTATTCATTTTTGACTTCCGCTGATTTATTTTTTAAGTGAGAACATGATTTCAGTTAGCCTGAAATGACTTGTATTATATAAATGTTGAAAGATTATTAAAATAAATTAGACGTTTATTAATTTTATAAGGTGTTTTCGGTGTTGTTCATAGCATCGGATGCCTGTTGCATCCAGGGTGGGTTTTGGGGCGTGAAAATAGCCCTGAAGGCAAGCGCGCATCTGTATTGCCATGAAGGCACTCTATATGGCAAATAGCCCCGAAGGCAGTGTCAATAGCCTCTAAGGCAACATCATAGCTCCGAAGGCAAGTGCATACATACACAAAAAGCAAACAATCTGTAACAAAGTGTTTGCATAGTTAACTCATAGCTCGTCTAGTACTTTCTATAATTCACAGCTCGCCCTTACTAGTTCTTGATCTCATTTCTTTAGCCATTAGAGAACTTGAACTATCTTTGGTCACATCCGACCTATCTTGTTATATTACTCATCCTATCCTGATGATTTACATATCTCTACTTGAAGTTTGGGGAGTAACTTGCGCTACTCATGTTATATATTCTTCTAAGTGACTCATCCCGTCGTACTTCGTATTCTATTTCTCTTAGCTTTAGGGAGTCTCTTAGTCCTCCTCGAACATGCGCACACGATCATCGTTCTAAGCTACTACACTCTCATATTCTAGCTAATATAACCTCATCCTTTCTTTACTTATGCGCTGTTACTAGTTTATTAACTCATTTCTTCGGATCTCTTTCTAATCGAAACTCTTAACGTATATGTGGACAACTTACGAATGTCTTGTTACTAGCTCTACTTCTTAGGACTTACATGATATCTCTACTCAATATTGATTCCTTAACTCTTCGACGGTCTTAATCCATCAGTAAGAACATAGAGACGAACTAGCCCCATTCGGCTTCTAATAAAAAGGGACATACTACAGATTCATGCCAGAAAGAAAGAAAGGATAGCCTTTACATACCTTTAAAAGGAGCCTTCGATGATAACGATGCGCTCTGCCCCTTCATCATCCATCGACAACAACAAATAACACCCATGTCAACAAGAAGGGGCATAACACTGGCTATCGAGCGACAAGCTCATTTCACAGCAAATCGAACAACATCTCCCCCGTACTCTTACCTCCTCCATATCAGGAACAATCTCCACAAAACAACAACAACAACAACAAATACAACTTAGGTTTTAAAATTTTCAGCCACCCAATATCAAGGAATTACTCTCAAACAACTCATACTTTTACTAACATGAAACTCAACTTTTACATGCTTTCTAGTTACTTTTTTCTTTAGCTTGTGATGAAATTATTAACCTTCAATATAAATACTTAGAAAAGCACCACAACATCATAAACATAATATCTAAGCTAATTTTCATTGATTTCAACTACTACAAGTTATGGTTATTTCTACAAAACAGTCCAACCACAAGACAACTCCATCTTCTCTTTTCTCAAGTTCTAGTTCAGGATTCTTTATCCAAAAAACTCATCTAACACAAGATTTATCTTAAAAACAACCAAGAGGGTATTATACATACCTTACATAGAAGATTCAACTTGAAATCCAAGCTCCACCTAGCTCACAGCAATCCTTAACTTCATATGAGCACTACATAAGCTTCTTCTTCTTCTGATTTCCAACATCTTCATGATAAACTTGGGTTGATTTACTTTGGAATCGCTCTTGGATCTTAAAATTATGTTAGGGGACCTCATAGGGAGTGAATGGACTTATCCTGGTAAAAAATAATGAAAAATGAGGCTTTCACCGCTTAAATAAGTAAAGAAGGTCGGCCATCGCCTCTCATCTGCAATGCCATATGCGTTGCATATGGACATATGCAAGTCCATAAGCGACCGCATTCCTTTCCAAAAAAATTCCTCAACTTTGGCTTCTCTTTTACGGCCCCATCTATGAGGCGGGTCCCATCCGCGATGCGAAACGTTTAGAGTATCACTCTAACTTCGTCGAACATCATCAAGGGATGGTTCCTTCAATCCCAATGACTTCCAATATTCGGCACACCCTCATAACATCTATCTAAGTCGTAAAGGACCCTCGGAAAAGTTCTCAAATCACCGACTCATGCCGTCTAACTTATGCTCTCATTCGCGTATCAAATTCCGGAGTGTAACAGATATATGGACTTCGCGGGTCCCTCATGGATAAATTTTATATGGCAAATCCCTATAAAGTGTGTCTACCGGTTGATGAAAAGGTACCTGACATATGCATTGCATTCATATCATACATTTATATGCCATATCATTGATTACTTGGGAATGGACTTGTATTTGAAGTGATTGTTGATGACTTGACTAAGTTGTGAACATGAAAGGATTATACTTGTTTCTTGATACTTGAGTTTTCTAGAACTCCTTGTAACGGAATGATGGAAGTATATACGGATTGGTATTGAATTAAGGAAACACGTGACCTTTGTGAATAATTATGTAGATTATGTGACTTACTTGGATTATTGGACTGTGTAGTATAGGATTACTTGATGTCAACTTGATATTTATCTCTGATTAGGTACTTCCGTCGTTGTCAGACTATGATGTCTATGGGGGTACGATGTGTACTCATGCTACACTTGCCGCATCTGTCCTTGATGCAGATATAGACTCGATGACTAGCTCGAGACCGCGTGGCTGAGTTCGAGTGGTTGATCCCTAGCTGTCAGGGTAATGATGCCTTCTCCAACATGCCCTGGATTTCTTATCTCCTTTACTGTCTTTATATTTTGACCTAGAGACATGACTTCAGTATTATGTATTCGGTTTGGCACATGATGCCATTGATATTCATACTATATTGCTATATTAGAGCTCTTGTACTCACATGCTAGATCACTCGGGGATATTTTGGATGTATCAGACTTATCATTTTCTTCCGCATTATATTATGAGACAACTTTCGTAGTGTTTGCATTTCTTCCGCTTTTACTTATATCTTATCATGTTTAGTGAGTTGGAAGTGGTTCGCGTACGTGATGGGATTATGTAGGTGCCACCACGATTCATGAGAAGGGATCGTGACATTATATTTTTATGGTTAATTTAACTTCATTATTGATGTTATTTTGTAGTTAATTACAATTAACTTTACATTCATCTTTTGTCACTGGTGTAACTAAGGAATCTGAAGTTTCGATAGATTTACAACAACAACATACCTAGTGTAATTTCAGAAGTGTAAAAGTTTCAATAGATTTTATATATATAAATATCTCACAAATGCGAAAATGAACATTTGATAAATAAACAAGTACGATGGATGACTAAAATATATGAAGGGGTTTTACCAAATCAATCATGGAAGAAATGAGTGTTCAAATATTATGAATGTACGAGTAGGGGTGAGCACGGGCACAGGGTACCCATATACCCGACCGGAACCGACACTAACGGGTAGGTTTCGGGTAGATATATTATAATAACGGGTAGGGTCCGGGTAGTAAAATTAGGAACCGATCAATGTCGGGTCCGGTTCCGGTTCCAAGAATAGAGACAGTGGTACCCTAATTCTAACCGATACCCTAACCTATAAAATATTAAATATTTTACTTTTTTAAAAACATTTGGACTACTTTTAACTTTCTCCAAAATTGTTTGTTGCACGCTCGCATTACTGATTTTCCCCACCCCAAGACGTAAATATTTTAGCTTTTTCACTCCTTTATTCTAGAATGCTCTTTGTGCCCTAAGAGAAAACACCCAAAACTCTCTCAATAACAATGACGTTTTAGCTACACCACCGAGCTTCATCGTCGTCGTTGTTGAAGCTTTCTCTCAGGTACTTTCATCGTTGTCGTCATTGAAGCTTCACCTTTGCCTCTTTCTCTCCTTTGGTTGTGTTCACGTCATTCCTAAAATGCATATGAGTTCATATCTAACTCTTCAATTTCTTTTTAATATCATATGCTTCTGTTCTATTTCAGGCGATACTCATCTTCAATTTGTATTACTTTTTTATTTGAAATGTAAATCTATTTTTAAAATTTGTGTATATTTTTGTAGTTGTGAAGATGAAATTTAGGAATTTACTAGTATAATAAAGCTTTTGTTTTGTATCGAAGAGCTTATGAACACGAAAATAAGTTTAATTCAGATATTTTCAAATTTATTTTGAAATCAACACGTTCAATTAATTGAGTGTCAAATTTGGCTTGCAATTTTAGGTTTTGGTAACAGAATTAGCTTTTCTACAATGAATAAGTTTTCTAAAACTTCTTATAAGGGTACTAAAAACTCCGATTATGTGCTAAAAACTACTTGATGAAATTATTTTAGAACTCTTTTTATTCTCATAGGCTTAAAAATTGTTGCTTAATTTGTGTTTTTATTTCTTGTAGTGCAGGAACCTACCGGACCCGCAGGTCAGGTAGGTTCAGGTAATGATTGCTACGGGTATGGTCCGGGTAGTAAATTTAGGAACTGATCTTTTACCGGATAGGGTCCGGGTAGTTAAAAAATGTTAGGGTACCCGGACCCGCTCACCCCTATGTACGAGAGTTCTTTTTTCACTAACTCAAGAGTAATGCGCAAATAAAAATTTATTTGTGTTATGTTATTTTGTTTGATTTTCTCTCTCTTTGGAACACTAATGTGTATGACTATTATAATTGCAAGTATATATATACACATACATATTAGAGAGAGAGAGAGATATGCAGCCTAATCTAATAAATAAAAAGAAAACGGAGGTATATTAGATACAGTTGAAGCGTAGAAAACTGTAGATTAGATACAGTTGAAGCATTAATTTATTTTAAATCATGTAATATTTCATGTTGTTTTTGTGGTAATTATATGGTATTTAGTGAAGTGAACATTGGTTGTTAATACTTTAGTTAAATATTTTATTTGTATTATACTGAAAAATTTTATGACTTCCTTTGCTTATTTTATGTTTGTTTGCAATTTTCAGAAACCTTAGTCTCATCCGGTATTAATTCTGAGGTTAATGATGAAGCCTTAATAATTAAGGTATGGTTTAGTCAGTAATTTAAAAGACAGTTTCAAGACTCGCTCCGTGGAGGGGCACTGGCAAAGCGTCATGGGGTTCATGTTCGGGGCTTAGTTCATATGAGGCTTACGCCCTAAGCGCCTAAACACGTCTAACGTCCAACGCTCGGGGCTCGCCTAACAGTTCTTACACAAATTATATGTTAAATTTCTTAATTAAAATCGTCGACCCTCATAATTCTTTAACAAATGAATGATACTTAATAATTTTTCATCTATAGAAATAAAAGATTGGTTGTAACTCAAATAACAAGCTGTAGTATTGCATATTTACTATTTGAAAACATCGTGAGGATGAATATCACTTAATATTTTAAAAAAAAAAATACATAGTCGAATTATACATTTTCAGTTATCATGGTCTTTTGTCCTATGTATCAAAATTATCATATTTTATTATTTCGCTATTTGAAAGTAATATATTTCTATTCATGAAGGAGTTACATTTTAATCATAATACTGATAAATTTATTGATTATTTGTCTATAGGGAGATAAAATGAATAGTATGATAGTAATATTGTTTTAAGAAATTGTGATTTTTTCATTGTTTGAAACTTAATATGTTAGAGTTGATTTGCATTTCATAATAGCTTTTATTTTACCGTATTATTTATACTTATAAAATTATGTGTAAGTGATGTATAATGGATTGCTTTGATTAATATTTTTGTGAAGATCAAGTGCGCGCGCCCACACACACACACACACACACACACACACACATATATATATATATATATATATCATTTATTTATATTTTTTTTATTTTTATGTCATTTTACCTATTTAAAAATATTTATTGTAGTTATATTATTTTATGAAATATTAAAAATTAAATATTTATAGGGCTTACGCCTCGCCGAAGTATATGTAAAACGTCTCGCCTTTTAAAATACTGAATTTAGTAAACATTAAGCCTTGTAAATCGTTAAATATTATGCGGCTTTGCGCATTACTTTTATGTGTTATCCCGTTAGTTTTGTTGCTTTTACTTTTATGTTAATATATTTTACTAACCCATTTGATTTTTTTGACTTTAGGAGTCTCAACAAGATGTCAGGCCATTGAATGAAGACGTGTATGAGCATAAGAATGCGTTAAGAGGCTAATATACCAACTATTTTGTACGATTATGGGCCATCTCAAGTTTATTATTGGAAAGTTAGAAGTAAAACTTTATTTCGTGTTGTATATGATTTTAATATAATATTTTAAAATATCAATATAATTTATAAAATAATAATAAATCAAATCTCTGTTTATAAGTTACAAAAATTAAGTAAAGTCCTACTAAAAAATTGTTAAATTATTACGTTGAGATGTCATCAGTATTTTTAAGTCTATTATTGATTACATTATTTATGGCGGTCAAAATATATCTTTTATAAATGAAAATAATGAAGCAACTTTGAGTAATAAAATAAGAGTTTTAAAACAATTTAGATTTAAGGAGTACAACAAATTTATTTATATTATATTACAAGAGGAGCAACAAGAAAAGACATAAGTGGAAAACTAATAGACAATCGTATAAGTACTTAAAAATGAAAGCACTACAAATATGGAATAAGAATAAGAAACAAGAAAAATTATATAAATACAAAATTATAGTGTAGAAACATATATATATATATATATATATATATATATATATATATATATATATATATATAGTAGGACAAGGAATATTTAAGTTTGATATGAAAAAAGTTTTTGAATACGAGAAAAATTATATTCTACGGATAAGGTCATATAACTAAAATCTTAATAGTACTGAATAAAAACAAATACTATAATTTAAATTCATGTGTAGGTAATATCAATTAAAATTAAATATATCATATTGAAAGAAAATATAAGTAGTTCAAAATTATTATTTTAATTATAGGTAAAATACTAAATAAAAAAATTAACTAAAAATATTTTAATAAGAAAATGCATACAAGAGGATAATAGGGATAGTATGAGCATATTTATAATTTTGATTAATATACAAAATAAATAAAGTAAATAATTAAATAGTGCTAAAATTTATGGTTAACAAATTTAGATAATGAACTAAGCTTAAATATTGGTTTGTTATTCATAAGTATTAACTATTATAACCCGCGAAGGTGCTAAATATGCTAGCATTCTCTCATATAGGCTTTACAATATCATTTTACAACAAAGTAATTTGAAATTGTTCAATAAACATGTATATTCATTATTATGTTTATCAACTGATCGCGTATCACGCGAGTACATATACTAGATTTCATTAAAGGAGAAATAGGGACAAAAAATTAAAGACTAGCAATTTGAGAGGCAAAAATTAAAGATCAGTCCATATTAAGGGTAATCCGTGCAGTTTTTTTATTAAAAATTAGATTGAAGTTCACATTTATCCAACGGAGATATAAGTGATCCAACTTATAGAATATTATAAATCTCTTTGATGGAGTTCTCTTATTAATGTGATATATATAGAGTATACAATTGTAGTCCTAATAGAATTACGATCTCTATTTAACATGAATTACACTAAATATTAATTACATAATATATTGTGATCACACCCCCTCAGTCGAAGCGGGAGGAGGCCGGACGTTGAGACTGAATCTGAAGTCGGAGCGAGAGGAGGCCGGAAGGAACATGCAACACCCTAACGTGACCCATTGCAACCTTCTCACGAACAAAGTGAATATCCATCTTAATATGCTTGGTTCGCTGATGCTGAACCGGGTTATGAGATAAGTAGACGACATATATGTTATCACAGTAAACCAAAGATGCCTTACAAATGGGACAATGAAGCTCAATAAGGAGATTTCGCAGCCAACATAGCTCGGCAACAACGTTCGCAATGCCTCAATATTCTTCTTCTGTACTCGAACGGGAAAGCGTGGCTTACCACTTGGCAGACCACGATATAATATTATCCCCCAAAAATACATAATAGCCGGACGTAGAGCGACGGGTGTCTGGACAACCTACCCAATCTGCGTCTGTGTGAGAAAGCAATCTAGTCGGTGTGGAGGGATATAAATGAAGTCCATAGTCAAGAGTGCCCTTCACGTACCGAATGATACGCTTAAAAGCTGTAAAGTGATGCTTCCTAGGAGCATGCATGAACAAACACACCTGTTGAACCGCATATGCAATATCTGGCCGAGTGAAGGTGAGATACTGAAGAGCACCTGTGAGACTCCTATAAAGAGAGGGATCGCTGACCGAATCCCCATCATCCGCACTGAGTTTGGACTTAGAGTCGATGGGAGTGGACATGATCTTGCAATTTGACATTTTAGCCCT
This sequence comes from Anisodus acutangulus, assembly GCA_029783415.1. NCBI lineage: Eukaryota > Viridiplantae > Streptophyta > Magnoliopsida > Solanales > Solanaceae > Anisodus > Anisodus acutangulus. The sequence goes on from CM056493.1 coordinate 40,647,900, forward strand.
GTAGACAATCTCCTCTGCATACTTACGCTGACACAAGAACATGACATGTGCGGATCTGATCACTGATATCCCCAAAAAATAACTCAGCTTACCCAAGTCAGTCATAGCAAATTCGGACTTGAGTAAAGCAATGATCTCATGCTTCAGTCCATCTGAAGAAACTGTCAGAACAATATCATCCACATATAACAAAAGATAAGCTATGTTAGTACCTTGATGAAAAATGAATAATGAATGGTCACGCTTGCTGCACACGAAGCCGATCTGTATGATGTAAATGGCAAATCGCTCATACCAAGCCATGTGGGCTTGTTTCAACCCATTTAGCGACTTATGAAGACGACAAACATGCTAAGGAGCCTCCGGATACACAAGTCCTGGCGGTTGATACATATAAAAGGTTTCTTTCAAATACACATATAAGAAAGTATTCATCATATCAAGCTGGTGAATAGGCAAATTCTTCCCCATAGCAATGCTCAAAACTGTGCCGGTAGTAGCTGATTTAACCACTGGACTGAAAGTCTCACCACAATCAACACCCTCATGTTGCCCTATGCCATTTTCCACAAGTCTGGCCTTGTTACGTTCAAGGGCACCATTATTTCTGAACTTATGACGAAATAGCCACATACAATGGATTACATTCACCCCCTCATGTCGTGGAACAAGATCCCAAGTGCGCTGTGAAATAAACACATTAAACTTCTCATGCATGGCCGCATTCCAATTCGGGTCAAGTTTGGCTAAGTTTGGGTTTTTAGGTAGCGGGGAGATGGTTTGAGTGGACAAATTAAAGTGTACTTTTGGTTTGAAAATCTCGTGCTGTGCATGGGTTTCCATACGGTGGGTTGGGGGCTAGATCGGGTGTAAGGGGCGAGAGGTGGGGACTGCGGGTTGGGCTGGTTAGTGGTAGGACTGGGCCGTGAGGTATGGGGCTAGGCAGTTTCATCACTGGGTTGGATGGTGGGACTGGGCCGTGAGGTATTGGGCTGGGCAGTATTGTAACTGGGCTGGATAGTGTGGGAATTTGGCTGGGCAGTGGGTCTATTGGGCTGAGCAGTTGCGGTAATGGGCGACGGGGCAGAGCGGGTTAGACCGGGTGCAGCGGGTGGGGCCGACGGGATGGGTGGCGTGGCAGTGGGGTCTGTAACTGGGGCAGTGGGTGACGGGTTGGTATTTTGCCAATATAGTACATTTTGAAGTAGAGGGAAGGTGTCTGAGTCATCAAGTAATCCGTAATCAGTGACTCGAAATTTTTAGATATTGGCAAACGGGAAAACATACTCATCAAATGTGACATGGCATGAGATTAGGATTTTGTCTGTGGATAACTCATAGCACAAGTAGCCCCTATGGTTCGACGGAAAACCTAAGAAGACGCAAGGAGTGGAGCGAGGTGCTAATTTGTGAGGGACCGTGGAGGCAAGATTTGGGTAACAAAGACAACCGAAAATTGTAAGGGGATCATAGGAAGGAATCTGAGAGAATTTCGGTAGGTTTCCTATTTTGGATCGTACGGGTAGGTAAGATGTTAAGAATGTGTTCTGCCACTTTTAATACATATTCCCAAAAGGTAGGGGGGAGAGACACATGAAAAATAAAGGTATAAATCATATTGCTAATAGTGCAGACCATTTTGAGGGGAAGTATGGGGGCAAGAGAAATGAAAAACTATGCCATTAGCCGCACAAAAATTATGAAAAATGAGTTATTGAACTCACAACCATTATCACATTGAAATATTTTGATGTCTTTTTCAAATTACATTTTAACTAATGTACGAAATTCAAGGAATTTGGAGTAAACTTGAGACTTAAGTTTAAGCGGATAGACCCAAAGGAAGTGAGAAAAGTCATCCAAAAATACCAAATAATATTTATGACCTAGGTTGCTAGTTATAGGAGATGTCCATAAATCCGCATGAATAATATCAAGTGAGAGAAAGTAATACTTAAAGAAGACGTAAACGGAAGTCTAACATATTTTCCTAGATGATAAGAGGAGAAACTATGGGAAAGTTTCCCTTTATTACATTGAATTAAATTGCGGTTTCTAAGAGAATAGAAAACATGAGATCTCGGATGACCAAGTCTACTATGCCATGTTGATGGAGATATGGTTGCTAAAACGGTGGGTGGAGTGACATGTGCAGCGGACGTGGATAGGAAAGGATAGAGGTCCCCATATTATTTCATCTCGTAAGAAGTCTCCTCGTACGTAGGTCCTATACAGAAAACCAAACGGGTCGAAATCAATGGATACATAATTATCAGTGGCAAATTTTAGAACAGAGATTAGGTTCTTGATAATGTTAGGGGCATATAGGACGTGTTTAAGGGAGTAATGGGGTTGCGGTGGTGGAGTTAGTGTGTGGCCAAACTCTTGAATTGGAATGCGATGACCATTTCTGACCATAATAGATTGAGGAGTATTTAAATTGCGTAGTTGAAGAATATTATCAGAATTGTTGGTGAGGTGAGATGTGACGCCCGTATCCATATACCATGCATCATCGAGCTGCTGGGCTGATGTGTAATGGGCCTGATGGCTTGGTCCTGTCCGACGAGCCGTTAGATGGGCTCCCAAGATGTTGGGCCTCGGCTGAGCCCACTGAAATTGCTGCTTTTGGGCCTCTGGAACGCTAAGGGTTTTTAGGCTCTTGATACCTTGTAGAATATTGTAAATCTCCTTGATGGAGTTCTCTAATTAATATGATATATATAGAGTATACAATTGTAGTCCTAATAGAATTATTATCTCTATTTTATATTAATTACATTAAATATTAACTACACAATATATTGTGAATATATATGGAATACATTCACTATTACACTTCATTAACGACTGATTTTATAAATATGGCCTGAAATGCCAGCTTCAGCAGAAACGTTTAGATTATGCTAAATGACTTTACCATTTTACGTATTTGATCTTCTTTGTCAGATTTTTTTGTCTTTTTATCTAATTCGCTTAATAACAAATTCAATGTATTCGTAAGGTTACAATGGAATTTATTGTTAATTAATTCTAAGAATAGTTGTTACTTTCCAACCTTTCCAATTTCGTAACTTGGAGGAAGAAGAATCCCTACAATCACTGGACTTAAATATATACCACCATTAAGGATATCTGGATATGTAACAATGAAAAATGTGAATCAACTAGAAACTTCACATCGATATATTTATATAATTTTGGTCTTATAAGAGATTAAGTGGCACCTTTCTTGGACCAGGAATGCCATTTATTTTTCTCTCTCGTCATTTTAGCTTTTTTTCTTATTTTTTTTTTCTATATTTTATTTTGAATAGTACTCTAAAAGTTGTGTACATTCATTACTCAGTTAATGTAGAAAGCTTAAAAGAAATGAAAAATAAAAGCCGTTTCAAGACCTTTAATTTTTCCGAACAGTTACGACCGTTAGCAAGTGATAGTTGCAGGTAAATAACAACAATATAAGGAGAAGGAAAATTGAAAGAGCAAACCCACATCCATAATATTGTAGGATAATATATAATAGCCAGATTATTAAGCAACACCAGTTACTCGGATCATCTATCAGCAAGCTTTTGAATCGGGACGTCACAAAAAACCTTCAAACACACAAGCGTCACAAAGGTCAGTATAATGCTGAATATCGATATTACCTCAGTCGTTCCCAGAAGCAATGGTCGGGATAAAATTCATTTTTAATAGTAATATTATTGAAGATATTTATTTATTTTCCTTGTATTGTAATTAATATATGTAATAGTCAGTTAGTGTACTAGTTAGATATTTTCTCATCTTTTCTAGCTGTGACCAGCTCATTAGTTAGCTTAGCAGTTAGTCGGTTACTATGTGTATAAGTAACAAATTTGTACTGTAGCTATTCAGTTTTGCAGTTATTTCATTTTCAACCCGGCCAACTGGAAGCTTCTCTCCAAAGTTACATGTTGCCATCTTCAATCTCCATTTCTCAACTGCAATTAGTCGATCATATTTAGTTCTTGTCATGGTATTAGAGCATAGGCCTCTATTCTCGATCCATTTATGTTGTTGAAGGTACGAATTACTTAATTGTTGATCCATTGTCATCAATTGCATCAATGGTGGTTAATACTGAAGATAACCCTAGAATTGAGGAAACCACTCTAGATTCAACCAATCCGTTGTACACGCATCCTTCTGAAGGCGCAGGACCTGTGTTAGTGCCAGTAGTTTTTGATGGTAGTGGATATAGATTCTAGAAAAAGGGAGTACTTAGGGCTATTTCGGTGAAGAACAAGTTAGGATTTATTAATGGAAAGTGTAAGAAGCCTGACCCCGACTCACCAATTTTTAATCAATAGGAACGTTGGGATGACATTGTAACCTCATAGATTTTGAATTCACTTTCTAAAGTGTTAGCAGATAGCTTTCAGTATGTTAACAGTGTGAAGGAGTTATGGGAAGAGTTTGAAGATCGATACGATAAAATAAATGAGGCAAAATTGTATCAGTTGCAAAGGGAGATTAATGAGCTGAGTCAAGGCACATGGATATCATTGGTTACTACATTAGAATGAAGAAATTATGGGAGGAACAAAGCACTCTCAATGCTGATGCTCAGTGCACTTGTAATTGTACTTGTGGAGCAAAGACTAAGATGCATAAGGCATAGCAAGATAGACGATTGATTCAATTTCTCACGGGGCTAAACGAGCTATACACTAATGTGAGAGGTAGTATTTTGATGATGAATCCACTCTCCAACATTGCACAAACTTTCTATATTTTGATCCAAGAGGAGAAACAGAGGGAGGTTAGGCCACAAGGCCATTTTGATATAGGTTCCACATCCTTGAATTTTTCTTTAAAATAAATTATACCCATCTGGGCTTTTTATTAATCCAGAAAATGAAATAAAACAAAGGTCCATAAACTACGCCCAAAATGGCCCAGTCCAAAAATCCAAGTAATAAATGAAATGCAAAAAAGGAAATAACAACAAAAATAAGAAATACAAACAACAAATCGTTGTCTACATTTGAACCCTAGATTTACGCTTGGTTCTCTCTCTAGCAACAACCCATCTCTATCTTGTAATCTTCAATCGAAGGTGTGAATATGGTGAAATTAGCTGAGTTTTTGTGTTATCCCCTTCGTGCATGTGAGCTGAAACTGATTCGCATTGTTGGTTGAGAATATGAGCTCCATTATCATCAACTTGTCAATCTGTTGCTCTGTAATTATTCTTATTCACTTGTTCGATCTTGCTTCCTTGCATTTCTGTGTTTTGTTGTTTTAATGTTGTTCTCATTTGTTGCATAAATCAATTCTAAGTACATGACCCATCGATCTGATTTGATGACGAACTGTAAGGACCTCCGTGCTTATCAGGTACAAATTCCTTCCCTTGAGTTCTTAAAACTGAATAGTTGTTGTGCATATTACCCTTTCCTGAAATATTATTGATTTTTCCTTTTATTTCTTGTTGTAAATGCCTTAACATGCCTCCACTCTTATATATGGTAGTAGTGTCTAATCACTATTCAAAGTCTTCTTCAATCCTACTTCTATGTCCTTGAAAGATTCATATATGATTGTTCCTCCTTTGTCTAGGATCAAATTAGCTTAGAAATATGCTAATTTATTTCCTTCCATTAGGATGTGACTATATAGATCATGTTTCCCTTCCAATAACATCTTGATTTCCTCTATCCAACCCACTATGGCCCATGGTGGCTTCCAATCCCCAACTAAAATTCTCTGTACCAGTTGTGAATCAGTTTAGATGATAATCTTGTCAATGTGTATGATTTTGCACCATTTGGATGCTTCCAGTATTGTAATTTCCTCAGCCTCAGTGTTAGTAACCCAACCTATTTCCTCTGCCTGAGTATGGACTAGATTACCCTCCTCATTCATCACACAAAAACTATATGATCCTCTTCCAGGGTTGCCTCTTGATGCTCCATATGTGTTGCACAAGATCCAACCCTCAGGAGGAGGATACTATATCAGTTCTCTAAATTTTACCCTTGGTATATAACCTTCCATCACTTGAATTAATTCTCCCCAACTGTTAGGTATTTGTTGCATTGATGAATTTCTGACCTTCACCATCATTTGTATAGTAACAAAAATCTGGTAGATATATCTTCCAATAGATTTCTTCTCTCCATGTTTGTAGGCATTTGTTATTTTCCACAACTCCCATACAACTATAGCAGGTATAGCCTGAAGGAGTGGTTTTAGCCTATCATTGACGGGCTGTTTCCACCATTTCACTATAATCTACTGAAATTGTAATCTTGTAATGTTAATACCTATAAAAGAAGAAAAACAGGACCATGTCTTGTTAGAAGAAAAAGACTTAGCAAATAAGTGTTGAATTATCTCCTCCCTTGGATTTGAAAAAACACTAACACCTAGATGCTAAGTTAATATTCATCTTCTGCAACACCTCATCCAATGTTAATTTAAACTTCCAACACCTCCACATAAGAAAAGATATCTTAAATGGCAATCCATTTATCCGCATATACTTGTAAATTTCATTCTCCTGACCCCTCAACCTTAGATAGTCCTAAGAAGACTTGAATGTGAAGTCTCCCCCATTACTTAAAACCCATCAAGGTACATCTACCTCTATATCATTAGTTGGTGGCTTCACATTATCTACTATATGCTGTATAATGTCCCTGTCTAAGAGTCCTTCTAATATGTTGATGTCCTAATTCCCATTTACCACCATTTAATTCACATTTTGAATAATGTCATGATAATAATCCTGCTGAGCAACATAATATAAAGCATTCAAACCTGTCCAGTTGTCATACCAAAAGAGTGAATTGCCCATTTTGGTTTTCCACCATATATGTTATTCTATCATGTCCCTAGCTTGAAGCATCTTCTTCCAATTCTGAGACCCATACTTCCACTGCACAATTACTTAATTGCTCTTCTTACAGTACTTGTTGCTCATGAATGCACTCCATACGGATGGAGTGGATCTGAAGTTCCACCAAATTTTACAGTATAATGCCATAGAGACATCATGTAGTGATCTAAAACCAAATCCTCCTTCCTTCTCTGGTATACATAAATGTGTCCAAGAAGCCCAATGTCTGCTTTCCCCCCTATTGTATTACTCTAAAAGAACTGGGCAAATATTCTATGCATCTACCTAATCACAAAATCAGGTGGATTAAGTGTTGATAAAAGATGTATGGGCATTCCTTGAAGCACATGTTTAATCAGTACTGCCCTACCCCCAAAGGATAACATTTTAGTTTTCCAAGACTGTAATCTGTTCATGATCTTCACCAAGTTTGTACTGTAATAATCCTTCTTTATTCTACTATAAAAAATTGGGCATCTCAAATAGGTAAAAGGAAAGTCCTTTCTTCCTATTCCTGTAGTTATCTCCACAATAATGTTTATATCCCCTAGCACATTAAGATGCAAATACACAACACTCTTTTCTTTATTCACCTCCTGTCCAATGTTTCCTCATACTTTTGTAAAACCTCCATTATTAATTTCAAATACATGATGTCTGCTGAAGAAAAGATAATCATATCATCTGCATATGCAAGATGATTCACCTTAGGACTCAATTTAGGAAAACCAAACCCCTTAAATTATGATACCTGATGCAAATGATTCATATTTTTAGACAATACCTCTGCAGCCAAGATAAGCAGTGTATGTGATAGTGGATCACCCTGTTTCACACTCCTAGAGGATAGAAAGAAACCATGTTCTTGTCTATTTATCAGTATTGAGTACCAATTATTACTAATGATTCTGAAGACCGTATCAATCAATCTCTCTTCAAAGCCAATTTTCCTCAGAACCTTAGTCAAACAATCCAAAATACCCTATCATATGCCTTTGCCATATGAATCTTCATGACCACATTTGCAGTCTTGGTCCTCAGCCTTATATTTGATACAATCTCTTGAGTTAATAAGATATTCCTAATTTAAAGAAATCAAATCATTCAACACCCCTGCCAATCTGTCATGTATCAATCTTGAGAAAATCTTATTCATAAAATTACTCAAACTTATTGATCTCATATCAGAAAAGTTATTGGCAATATCCTTTTTTGGTAGTAAGACCAGATTAGTATGAGTTATGAATTCAGGTAATTCAGCTCCACAGAAAAAAACTCTTATCATACTAGTAACATCATCCCCTATAATACTCCAACATGACTGATAAACAGTCTAGTAAATCTATCAGGGCCCCCAGCACTTTCCCCATTTAGACTAAAAACAATATTCCTCACCTCTTCTTGTGTTGGCATTTCAGTGAAAATATTGTTCTGTTCTGCAGAAATTATTTTTGGTACATGGTCAATAATTTCAAATTTACTAGGATCTACCTCCTTAGTAAATTGATCGTGAAAAAATCTGATTGTTTCTGATGCTATCTCACCTTCCTCTTCTAACCACATACTATGTTGATTCTAGATTCTTCTCAACTGTAGCCTTTTTCTCCTTCATTGAACATAAAAGTGAAAGAACTTTGTGTTTCTATCCCCATATTGGAACCATTGCATACCTGCCTTTTATTTTCAGAACTGCTCCTCCAAATGCAAGTATCTATTCAAATTAGTCTGAACTTTATGCAGATTTTCCCTATTAATAGGAGTAGGATTCAATTCAAAATGTACTTCATGAACTTTGATAACATCTTCTAGAGCTTCAACCTCCTGAAAAATATTACCAGTTGTGCTTTTACTCCATTGAACCAATGCAGCCTTCACTTTCTTTAATTTGTGATGGAAGATAATGAAGGGATTATCCATAAAATCAGCATGTCAATGTTCTCTAATAGTATCCAAGAAGCTATCATTCTTAGTTCAAAAATTAAGAAATTTGAAAGGCTTCTTAATTGGGCCAGTGCTTCCAAAATAAGATATCAACAAAGGGGCATGATCATAACCATTTCTAATCAAATATTGAATTTCAATGCTAGGATATAGCCCCTGAATACTTTGATTTTCAAAGCATCTATCTAGCCTTTTGAAAATACAATCCTCTCCACTCTGTCCATTACACTAAGTATATTTACTTCCTTAAAAACCCAAATCAAACACTCCACAATTTTGTATACAAGATTTGAAATCCTATATTTCACTTGCTCTAACAGGAAGGCCCCCATATTTCTTTTCTTCAGAAGTTATCATATTAAAATCACCCCCTATCATCCATGAATTTGTCAAACCATCAGCTAAATCTTCTAAACTTTCCCACAGATCAAGTTGTTTACCCTGTGTACACTTAACATATACAATTGTGATTAACAAATCCTGTTGTAACATTTGGCTTCTGAGTTTGATTGTGTAATGCTGCATATGACCCACAACCAAATCCACGTCAAACATAACCTCCACAAAAATCCATATATTCCCAGATACATGCAGTATTAATGTTCAATCTTCTTCTATATTCTTTAATTTCATTTGGGTCTTGGAATAGTTCTAACAAACCAATAAATCCAAAATGATATTTGAGATGCATTTTTGTCAGTCTTTGAAATGCTTCCATAGTATTCATTGACCTAATGTTCTATATTAGTGCATTCATCAGGAAACATTTGGTTTATTCATAGCTCTTCTAATTTGATATCCAGTTCCTAGAGGGACACTAGATTGTCTCTGTGTCTTCTTCTTTCCTTTTCCTGTCCCTTTGTGAAATTTGGGAGAAATATCCCATTCTCTCATAACAACCTGGAAATTTTCTTTTAATGACTTTCCATCCATGTCTGCCTGCTTCCTGTTTTTATGTCTCAATTTAACCTTTTCAAAAACCTTTGTGTTACACCTCATATTTCGGACGTCATTATCATTGTATGTTATCCGATGTAGGTCGGAGAGAGTGAGACCCCTCCACAAGGTTGCAAAAGGTTAAGGAAGTATTATTGGAGTTTCAAGTAAGTTTTGAGAAAGTTTGAGACTAATAACTTTGATTGTGTTTGTAGTTACTACTATGTTAGTACAATTGTTTGGATAAGAAACCACAAGGTAAAGCTTGAGGTAATTGGAGATATGATTGCTTTGATGTGAAATCTTATTGTTGAGTGTTGTTGGGCTGTTTTGTATGGATTAAAAGCGTAGTATGAAGTTTTTAGGATGTTGTTGTGCGATGGAGATAGAGGAAAGTAGTTGAAGGAGGTTTGTTGTGTTGAGACATATATGAATTTCCATATAGAAAAGTACATGAAATCTATGCATGCTAGGTATTTGATGAAATGTTTCAATGAGTTACTTTATGAATTATGAGTATGTCATTGATACTAAACATTCATATATTGTATATAGTCGTTCTTAGAGCGTACAGGAGCTTGTGGGGGCCATATAGCTAAGGTGATAAGGTATGTAGGGCTTTCCTTCTTCTCTGTTATGGCATGATCCCTTCTATGACTATCGATAAGAACGTGTCCTCGAAAAGATTCTTTTCTTAGATAATTAAGAAGAAACTTAAGGGTAATCTACTCCTTGATTATGTATGTACCCGTCATTCATTAAGTTTACACTCCGTCATTGATATTGTTCCTTTCTATGGCTAAAACAAGAGTTAGTACTTCATGATTAAGAAATTAAGGTAAATAGTCTTCTTTCTGAATGATCGTCACGAAGTAAAAGAACATAAGAGTTCTCATAATAGTAGTCGGGGGTGCAATGACCTTACTTTACCCTGACTAATGGATGAGTCCTTCATAGGCTTGGTATGGCCCTTATATGTATATATCATGTACTTATATTACCCATAAAGGCCTATGGCGTTATATAAGTGATTATACAGATATGATACTGATGATATTACCTACATAGGCCTACGACATTACATATGCGATTTATTGTATACAAAATACTGCCCACAGAGGCCTAAGACATTATATACGCGATCGAATCCTTATATATACCCACAGAGGAGTTTAGTTGGACATTTATAAGGTTCCAGGTGGTATTTTTGACTTCTTCTTTGATTATTGTTGCTTCATTTTACTGTTGATTATGACCTACATATTCAGTATATCTTTCGTACTGATATTCCTTCTGGGGCACTGTGTTCATGCCCACATGTACATATAGGCAGGGCGGCGCTCCTCCCCAGTAGGTTGCTTGTCCAGCTGTGATCATCGCACTCTACTCCCTCGGAGTTGCTGTATAAGTGTCACTAGGTACTTGTACATATGACTAGTATTTTAGGGTATGGTGGGGCCCTATCCTGACCATTGATGTATTAGGCCACTCTTATAGGTTTGCAGACTTGTGTACAGTATGTATAGGTATGTTGTGGCCTAGGGGACCCTTTTGTTAGTGGTGTACTCACTTGGTGGACTTGTCGGCCTTGTATATCTATATATATGATGTTGGGACTCCTCTGTGCGCAGATTGTTGTCTATTATTGACTTATTTTGGTTAGATGGAGGCCTTGTCGGCCCAAGTTGCTCATTATAGGTCCCAGATACTACATACAGTCCGTTCAGGACTTCGGGTGCTGGGTGTCGGCCACACCCTCCAAGGTTGGGGTGTGACACTTTTTTGTGATATAATCTGCATGTTCTCCCCCTTTTTCTCGTTCTACTAATTGATATTAGTATTTTATTTCTCTCCAAGTTCCTCATGTGCTTGTCGAGTGTCCATGATCATAGCATTATCCCCTTGGCCTTTCTGTTGTTTCTTCAACTATTAATTGTTTTGTTGATGTCTGCACTCCTCTCCTTTGTATTAACATTGTCCCCTCCCCCTTATCCTTTCTTGTTTTGATTACTATCTGTGCTTGCTGGTGTTTTTACTATTTACTATGCATCTGCTTGGAACTATTCTATATTTTTCTAACTCTGGTGATGCATAATCTATCTCTATTACCTCCTCCCCATTGTCCTCTTCTTTCCCTTCCCCTTTATTTTGATAGTCTTACTTAACCTCTTCTAATTGAGATTCTATATCCATCTTCCCTATATCTTTCTCCCTTTTTTCAGTAGCAACTTTCTCTATATTATGCTCCCCTTGTTCTGATTGCTTTGTGCTTGGAAAGCTTTGTTCTACCCATTCTTTAGTGCTCCCATGTTCCCCCTTATTATGTTTGTCTTCCTTCTCTACATTAAGCACAACAAAAGCATTGTTTGTGCTCATTGTCTCCCCTTCTTTAGCTTTGTTCTTCCCATTATCATATATAATTCTTCCTGTCTTATCCTTATTATATTTATTCCTTCGTAACATCCATTCTTTCTTACCCTGCTGATTCCAACCTGATCTACATCTGTAATTTTCTGTAAGGACTTCTTCATTCTCTTTCTTCTCCTTTCTGATCTCTTCCCTTAACTTCTTTTCCAATTCTGGATTTAAAGCTCTACATTCACTTTCAGCATGACCTTGCAGTTTATAATGTTTTCAGTATTTTGGCAGTCATAGTTTATGGTTATCCATTTAGATTTAATTTTGCTAGTTATCTCATCTTCTTCAGCAATATTAATTCTCTTTGGATATGTTGCCATTAAATCTAATTCCACTCACCTTTGCACGGATGGGCCTGGTTCTGTTGGTTGTTGCAAGATCTATTGACAAGGGTTTTCCAACTGCAGTTGCTAGGGAAAATACTGCTTATTTGGCAAAGAAATTTGGTATTCTAGAAAATTTATCCATGCTATTGCCATTGATGTCTCCTCTTTTGGTTTAAACCAAGGTTCCCAAATCAAAGGTCTCATCTGACAATACCTATCATGTACCTTTAAATAATATGCAGGTGTGGACATCATTTTTATGTAATCTTCCAGCAGATTCTTCCTGATCAAGATGTGCCTCTCCCCAATTAGTCCGATTGTTGTTGTGCCTTTTATTTCACATTGTATTGGAATAATATTCCTCAGTTACTTAATATCAATGATGTCATATGAGAACTACCCTATCGCATCATACTGTAAATTCTCCTTGATTATTAATTGTTTCACTTATGTAGATTTCCACTTTATGTAAGGTTCTCCATCTACATATGTAATAGGTTTTGGTGGAACATTAATCTAGATTTCATTCACAATTGGTATATTGAGTTTTAATAAGTTGGCATATTTAAGTGATGAAATAGTTGTTTGGGTAGGAAAATTTTAGTTTCATCGGTATTTGGTATAGGTAAAGTTTCACTTGAACTAGGTATTTTGGATTTAGGTACGTTTGGGTGTATGTTGAGAGGGGAGGGGAATTAGCATCTGTGATATTCAGAGGTGGTGAAGAAAGAACAACCACCAAAGGAGGTTGTCCTCCGGAGGGATTGGCCATTCCGGCCAGCAAAGTGGCGGCTAGGGTTTGAAAAGTTTAGAGAGAAGAGAAAATTTCAAAACTTAACTTTTACTTCCAATTATTGATCTGATAGTGATTCCCTATCCTTGAATGTAGGTAAATCTAGGGGAAATAGTTTTAGGACAAACTACAATTACAACAATACTAGTTATAACAATGGTTCTGGTGGTAATAATGGATATAGGGGAAACACCACATACATAAATTCAGGCACAAGCCCTATTTGTGAACACTACAAGAAGCCAGGTCCCACCAAAGATAAATGTTACAAGATTCATCGTTATCCACAGACTCCTCATAGGTTCAACAACTCTTAGACCTACAAGAACTCTCAGAATATTAACAATAGAAACAACAACACATAAAACTTAAACAAGTTCAATAAAAAAGGGAAGGGAATCACAACAAACACTTATGGGACATAGAGTGATAATGGAGATCCCAGTGCTGATGCAGAGGAAGTCAACACTCAAGCTCAAAATTATGCTTTTCAAGACATGACTAAGGAGGAATATAGACAACTGTTGCACATCCTGAAGAACTTTCAACCTGGAAATGCAGGGGAACATTCAGGAGGAATCAATATGTCACACCCCAAATCCCACCATGGACGCAACAACCATCTGAAGCTACGAACAACACCGGAAGCACCTTATAAAATCAATAAACATCTAATCTATTTTAATATTTATTTAATATAAGCCATTTAAGACTAACTGAAATCGTGTTCACACTTATAGAATAAAATTAGCGGAAGTCTAATATAGATAATGAGTCATGAACGTGGCAACACCCAACAAGTCATACGATACTTCAACTATCTACCCACAACACAATGTCTAACTATGAAGCTTCTATGAAACATAAACAGAGTCTAACACATCAGGATGCAGCCGGAAACTAAAACAATAAAGCTAGTAGATAGGAGTGTCCCACGAATAAGGGTGTGGGCTCACCAATAAGTGTGGAAAGAAACAAGTTCTCTTACTCCGTACGCGTATTACGAACCTTCTCTTCTTCATTACCTAACATACAATCAAAACCAACAATGGTAGGCCTGAGTATTGGATACTCAGTGAGCGTCTCCGGGACAATAGTTAATAGCAAATCCATCATATTTCTCCAACTATAATTCAATAACTTATAGTCTCTAAATACTAATTACATAATTATATTCGATTGTAGGATGAAGGTCTTACCTTTTGATACCCAAATCTTGAATTTCGGATCTAGGACTTCTAATCCAAGATGAAGAATCAAGCAAGAATCTATGGGAAACTATGAATTCCCAAGGTTTAATCATGTTAAGAATCATGAATTCTCAAGGTTTAATCATGTTAAGACTCATGAATTTAATGCTAAAACTAATTAAGAATCATACGAATGACCTTACGTTGATGTGGAAAGTTGAGAGGAAGAGAGGAATTTTGTGCTAGGGTTTGAGGTTGTTTCTCTCTCTCAAAGTCGTCCAAAGAAAGTGTGAAATTGCTCTTAAAATTTCAAATTTTCGTACTTAATATACTTGCTTCAGCGTCGTCCGTCATAGCTCTCAATTTTCCGTTGCCGCTGCCCAAGGAATTTATTTGCACCGTCGCAGCGGTCAACTTTTGACTGCTGTGACGCTCGCTACTGATTTTTCCACAATCATTCTAATTATTTTCCAACCCATTCATTCCACTCCCAAACACTCATAATACCTCCAAACATAACCTTTTAAGTGTTGACAATTAATTTATCCATAATTAAGGAGTGAACACCTATGGGCTTTATGCCTATCGTAATGGATTCAAACCTGACCCGAATTTATGGAGTGTTACATTGTCCCCTCTCAGGATCATTCATCCTCGAATGAGAGTTATGGCCTAAGATTTTCACTAAACCTCAAATTTTTTTCCAGAATTCCTAGAGTTCTTTTGCAGGGCGAGCTATCACCCAAAGACAACATAACAACTAACTTCTCAACAATAGCGACATGGCTCTCACAAGGGTTCCCACGACTAGATCATTCAAGTCTAAACACAAAAATGAGGGATTCAAACCTTTAGTCTACATTTCGCAAGAATTTAATAAGATTCAACACATACATGCTTCAACACGGTGGCACATGAGATACCAATCTAAGTAATATACTTCGGTAAGGAGGTTGATTCACAACACACGATTCAAGCCTAAACTTAGATTATTCCAGTTCTCATTATGTAATAATATACCTCCTCACGCACAACATCTTACTTTTATAACTCTTAAGGTTTCATATTTATCTAATGTCTTAACCTTCATTCGCTCATTCATATAAAACCTACACATATCACACTCACACATTCACACATGTTGTAGATCATTGACTTGAGTTTCGTTATTCTCTATATCAAACCCACTAGACCAAATATAGTTTCTACTACTCTCATACTATAATTTTTCCACCAAGATGATTATTTTTTGTTCAAGCCTAAAATATGGTTCTCCCATCAAACATTGAAATAGCATCGATCCTTTAACCCAATAAGAATATATCCCTAATGTACAATAATACATAATCCACTACGAGAGACCCTCAAATGTTTCCTTCATCTTTATCTCCATTACTCTAAACGTATCACATCTTAATTATTCCCTTAGACGCACCAAAATTTTGGCAGAGTTTTCTCTGTAACTAGGAATATGACATTTTTATACCTGTGTCAAAATATCAATAACATGCCCTAAAATCACATATATATAGATACACACAAAATACCTACCATAGAATTCAAGCGGCTCTATACCAATCATCACACAATAAATTACAACTAATGTGCACTTTATAGCACCATTATTTACTAGGCTAGAAAATATAGCACGAGTTAAAGCCATCTCCTCAAGGAACGATTAACGAACACGTCAGAACAATCCTAATAGAAATTCAAGCTCTATTGAACTATCTAGAATCAAGAAATATGAGAAACACCTATAAATGTCCTTGTAGTCTTTAGATCATGCAGGTGATGTGGCTATACGAGGAAGACTCCACTAGACACAGCTCCACCGACACAGACACATCCTAGGACACATTTAAACCTAGGCTCTAATACTAAGCTTGTCACGCCCAAAAACCCACCTTGGATGCAACATGCATCTGATGCTATGAACAACACCGGAAACACCTTATAAAATCAATAAACGTCTAATCTCTTTTAATATTCTTTTAACATTTATTTAATAAAAGCCATTTAAGACTAACTAAAATCGTACTCACACTTATAGAATAAAATCAATGGAAGTCTAATATAGATAATGAGTCATGAACCTGGAAACGCCAAATAAGTCATACGAGACTTCAACTATCTACCCACAACAAAATGTCTAACTATGGTGCCTCTAATAAACATAAACAAAGTCTAACACGTCGGGATGCAATCCAGAAACTAAATCAATAAAGCTAGATGGATGGGGGTGTCCCATGAACATGGGTGTGGGCTGACCAATACGTTTAGAAAGCAGTAAGTTCTCCTACTCCGTACGCATATCACGAACCTTCTCTTATTTGATACCTAACATACCATTAAAATAACAATAATTTGCCTGGGTACTGGGTACTTAGTGAGTGTCTCCGAGACAATAGTTAATAGTAAACCTATCATATTTCCCAGCTATAATTCGATAAATTATAGTCTGTAAATACTAATTACAAAATTTTATTTGAGTGTTGGATGAAGGTATTACCTTTTGATATCCCAATCTTGAATTTTGAATTTTAGGCTTTCTTGTCCAAGATGAAGACTAAAGCAATAATCTATGAATTTCCAAGGTTTAATCATGTTAAGAATCATGAAATTAATGCTAAACTGATTAAGAATCATGGGAATGACCTTACCTTGATGTGGAAGGATGAGATTAAGAGAGGAATTTTGTGCTAGGGTTTCAGGTTATTTCTCTCTCTCAAAGTCGTCCAAAGAAAGTGTGAAATCGCTATTAAAAGTGATCCGACTGCATAAGGAAGACTCCACTAGACACAGCTCCACCGACACAGACACATCCTAGGACACATTCAAACCTAGGCTCTAATACCAAGCTTGTCACGCCCCAAAACCCACATTGGACATAACAGGCATCCGATGCTATGAACAACACCGAAAACACCTTCTAAAATCAATAAATGTATAACCTACTCTTCTTCATTACCTAACATACTATCAAAAATAACAATGGTATGTCTGAGTACTGAGTACTTAGTGAGTGTCTCCAGGACAATAGTTAATAGCAAAATATATAAGTAAGAAGTGTAATTGGAAACAGTATTGAGAAATAGTTCAAAACAAACGATAACATCTCATGAATATCCCATATAAGTCAGTGATGAAGAAATAATCAAATTGTATCCGTAAGTCATTCTAGTTACCTTAAGTTTTTTCAAAAACAACTCAAAATCCCAAAGATAGAGTAAGTCATTAACCTTAGTAAAATCATTAGTAAAAGCCAATAAACAGGAATACATCAGTTTCCAACTTATTATATCGTTCATCACGTTAAGTCCTTTCAATCATTAACTCAAGATCATCAACAAGCCACTCACAGGAAACCAACAGATCAACACATTCCAACTTACAAGCGAACAATCATTCAATACACCATGGCTATTATCCCACAAAGGATAATCGTCCTCTGAAATAGCACAATAGTAGATACACTGGAGTGATTTTTCCACGGAGGCTAATCATTTTCTAGACTAGCACAATAATAGATACATGGGCTACACGCCTCGGAGGTCAATCGCCCTCTAGAATAACATAGAAATGCTAAAAGTGATACATTAGGATCCATAATGGCTAATCATCCTCTAGACTAGCACAACTTGCCCATACATGCCCAAATACAAAAATGTACAAGTCATGTCATATTAGCCAAATCACAAATCATGGCATGGAAGCCGAATAGTTCATTATGAATTATGTTCATCATCCCATTAGTAGGTGTATATAAAGTCACTAATAGGTTTAGAAACCATGTTCAAGTCATTAAATAAGTTTCAACTTCAACAAAACCCGTTCATAGGATAAAACACATAAAATATCCAAGCTTTCGAAATCAAGTTTAAAACGTTCCTTATAGGGGTAAATCATGTTCAAAGTCCAAAGATTTATAAATTTGTTTCAACAATCCTTTGATAAGAAAAATCACAAATACATATATATAGCATGCTACACCTAAGGTTTCATGAGGGCTTGTCGCTCACGCACATGAAACCTTGCCAAAGAAACTATTTTAAAGGTTGGAAAGTATGTTCACAAAGATACATGCTTCAAATCCCGCTCTTTTAAGTGCACTACAATGTCGTCACCCTTTTCGACTTTAATCTATAGTAATATAAGTCAAATAGATTCAATATTAGTACTAATACTCATGATTTGGTCATTTAGGCATTTTATCAAACACTTGGTGGGCAAGAAGCTCCACAAGCTCTCATCAATGGAGTTTCAACACCCAAAATCTCTTCCCCTGGTTTCTAGATGATTCTACAATCTCATGATGATACAACTAACATCCTTCTTCATTACTCATAAGATATCAACAACCCAAACATATAATTGTTCATGCTTTTCTATCAAACCCATCATATTTTCCCAACTATAATTCGATAACTTATAGTCTCTAAATACTAATTACATAATTATATTTGAGTGTAGGATAAAGGTCTTACCTTTTGATTTTCAAATCTTGAATTTCAGGTTCTAGGGTTTCTTGTCTATGATGAAGACTCAAGCAAGAATCTATGAATTCCCAAGGTTTAATCATGTTAAGAATCATGAAATTAATGCTAAAACTAATTAAGAATCATAGGAATGACCTTACCTTGATGTGGAAGGATGAGATGAAGAGAGGAATTTTGTGCTAGGGTTTGGGGTTATTTTTCTCTCTCAAAGTCATCCAAAGAAAGTGTGAAATTGCTATTAAAATTTTGAATTTTCGTACTTAATATATTTTCTTCAGCGTCGTCGTCATAGCGGTTAAGTTTCGGTCACTACAGCAGTTGCCACTTCCTAACAAATTTATTTGCGCCGTCGCAGCGGTCGACTTTTGACCACTGCAACGCTCGCTACTAATTTTTTCCCAGTCATTCTAATTCATTTCAGACCCATGACATTCCACTCCCAAACACTCATAATACCTCCAAATATAACCTTTTAAGTGTTGAAAATTACTATAGCCATAATTAGGGAGTGAACACCTATGGGTTTACTCCTATCTTAATGGATTCAAAGCTGACCCGAATTTACGGTGTGTTACATTATCCATCTCTCAGGATCATTCGTACTAGAATGAGAGTTATGGCCTACGATTTTCACTAAACCTCAATTTGTTTTCCAGAATTCCTAGAGTTCTTTTGCAAGGCGACCTATCTCCCAAAGACAACATAACAAATAACTTCTCAACAATAGCGACATGGCCCTCACAAGGGTTCCCACGACTAGATCATTCAAGCCTAAACACAAAAATGGGGGATTCAAACCTCTACTCTACATTTCACAAGAATTTAATATGGTTCAACACATACGTGCTTCAACAAGGAGGAGCACGAGATACCAATCTAAGAAATATACTCCGACAAGGAGGTTGATTCAACAACACACGATTCAAACCTAAACTTACGTTACTTCCAGTTCTCATTTAATAATAATATGCCTCCTCACGCACAACATCTTACTCATACATATCACGCTCACACCTTCACACATGTCGTAGATCATTGACTTGAGTTTCATTATTCTCTATAGCAAACCCACTGAATCAAATATATTTTCTTCTACTCTAATACTATCATCCACCAAGATGATTTATTTTGTTCAAGCCTAAAATATGGTTCTCCCACCAAACATCGAAATATCATCGATCCTTTAACCAAAAAAGAATATAGCCCTAATGTACAATAATACGTAATACACTATGAGAGACCCTCAAATGTTTCCTTCATCTTAATCTCTAGTACTCTAAACATATCACATCTTAATTATTCCCTTAGACCCACTAAGATATTGAAATAGTTTTCTCTATAACTAGGACAATTCCATTTTTATACCTGTGTCAAAATATCAATAACACGCCATAACTTACAAAGATTTATATCAAGGGGATATACCTTGGGAATTTTTAAGGTATTTTGGGAATTTCAAATCATATGAACTGAATCATATGAGGGGTATTAGATCATATGAACTGAATCATATGAGGGGTATTTGATCTAACTAAAGGGGGTTTTCTTTAGATCTCTCACTTCTCTCTAAAATCTGAAAGCTTACGAGAGAAAAACTAGAAAAGAAAAGTTTGTCTAACTAAGGAAGAGGGGTCTCCTTTTATAGGAGTTTTACATGGAATTTCTGTAATTAAAAAGGAATCTAACTATTCATCCAAGTGGAGAATGACATCATCTATGACATCATTGACTTTGGCATTTTCTTGAATTATTGTTGATCTCTTTTGCATTTACTGTTTTCTTTTTGAAAGTATCTTTTTTGGACATTTTTTTGTCAGAATTTTATCTGAACTCTGCTCTGGGTATTTTGAATTCTTTTGGCAATTTTCTTCAGAATCCACTGTTGCCAAAAACCGGACTGCCTTCAATATCAATTTCTGGTTCTTCTTCTTCTAATGAAGAGCCTTGTTTTGATGAAGATGGTGCAAACTTCAGAATTATGGCTTGCATTTCTTCTGGATTTTTGGCCGCCGCAAGCATTGAGGCCATCTGGGATTTCTGTGAAAGGAACTGGGTGTGCTCCGGTGTTTGTAGTGGTGCGGGTGGTGTTTGTAGAGGCGCCTGTACCAGAATGGGTTTTCAGGCATTTAACCATTCCTGGACTTTTTGTGGTGTGAGACCTACTGGTATTTTAAAGTTGTCCCACCATCTGACTTTAAACCTCTTTCGGATTGTTGGAATTTTATTTTCTGAATAATCTACTAACCATGTGAATACTCATGGCAAGTGGAATTTGGTGTGAAAAAGTTGCAGTGGCAGAAATCTTTTTTCTTCCTAAGAAGGTTTATATTGGGATTTAAAGAGGCTAAAAGATTTAGTGACTTGGGGTTTTTGTATTTCAATGGTGGATCCAAATTGTTCCTACCATAAGTTTCACCATGTAGGGAACTGAGATGGAATACATGAGGTATCAAAATGAAAAAGCCAAGTATGGCGTTGGTTGATATTTTGAATGAAAAAGGAATTGAACCAAGCTTGTTGGTAATCCCAGTAATTAAATGGCATATTAAAAAACTCGGTATTTTTATGGGTATCAGGGAAATTTAGCAGTTGAGATAGATCATTCCCCCAATGGATTGGAGCAATTACGCTGAGTATTTTTGCAAATAGAGTAGGAGGGATCTGAGTTATTTTTATAATAATTTGTTTTTAATTGTGTTGATCCTGATATTTCAAGGATAGCCTGGTAAAAATACGAGGTTTTTAAAATATCACATGAATTGTAAAACCATCCTGGTCCAAAATAATTTTGCGATGCTAAAAAAGGGTCTTCATTAAAAAATCTTTTTTCAAGAGTCACAATACTTTGGAAAGAATGTTTTATGAAAAATTCAGGGGCAGGTTTTTTGGGGACTTGTGGTACCACAAGTTGGTTTTTTAAAAATTGTTTTTGAGAAAGGGTTTTTGAAGATTCTCCTTTCTCGGGTTTTGTAAATTTTTGAGAGGTTTTTTCCTTACCTGAGCTTTGAGCAACTTTTTGTTTGAGAATTTGAAGTTGTAACAATGCCTGTTGTAGTTCCAGGGATTTTGCAAGGAGTTGTAGAAGGTTCTCAATAGTTATTTCCTGTGCGGGAGTTGCAAGTGTTTTTTGCACAGATGCTGCAGCGTTTTCATTTTCTTCTTTCATACCATGTCAAGGATTTTCCGGTAGGAGTTTTGGCAGGGAATTTTTATTTTTCTTCTTTGGTTGGTTTGGAAGTGTTGGAGTTTATGGGTTTTTTGGGGGCCATGGAATTTGTTTGTTGTTGTGGTGCAACAACTGATGTATTTATTGCAGAGAAACCTCTTCCTTTCTCTTTTGGAGTAAGGCTCCACACATCATGTGGACACAGTATTGTCCGGATTCTCGCATGTTCTTCCTGGATATTTTGTCTTTGTAGCCCAAACAGTGGGGCAAGGGGCAATGATAGGACATTTTTGCGTTGCAACTAGCAGCTGCTAAAGTTTCATGGGTTTTTTCATGGAATTTTTCTGGTATTAACCATGTTTTTATGCAATTCAAATCTGCTCCCGTGTCAAAAAGAGCAATTGTAGTGATCCTAAAATTGTTTGGGAATTTAAGGGTTATTTTAACAAGGTATTTTCTTGACGTGATCCTTCTTAAGACAGTGATGAATTCTTTTGGTATTTCTTCTAGATTTTGCTTTGCTAAGTCTTCTTCTAGTTCTGTTGGATTTTCAGAATCAGAATCATTGGACTCAGAACTTTCTTGGAAATTTTTTGAAAGAATTGTTTTTATTAATAAAGAATCTTGTTCTTGTTTTTCTTTTAGAACCTTGATCTCTAGTTTTATTTGTTTTATCTCTTTTTGTAGTTCTAGAACTGGCGTTTCTTTGGATTTTTTCATCATTTTGCCCTTCTTCAGGATATTAGTCAAGTCATAGGTATTTTTGGAAGTATTTGGCAAAAATATATTTTTGTTATCCTTTTTTTCGTTAAGTAAAGGATTTGAGGAGTTTGGTCAAGTAATCCTTTTTGGTGTTGGATATATATGTGCTTAACCATATCTAACATGAATTCTTGGTCTTTGGTTAAAACACATATGGGTTTTCCCTTACCCTTATCAGATTTTCCAGATGAACTGGTCGTGAGCAATTCGTCTATTTGAAGGGCTTTATTGTCTTCTGAAAACAGAGAAACATAGTCAGGTTCTGACTCGGCGTTTGAATCGGAGGAATCTATGAGAAGATTGGAGATTTTTTGGGTTATCTCATCGTCTAGTTTCAGTTATTGTAATTTTTTATTCATTTTACAATATCCGAAGTATGGCCTTTTTTGTGGCATTAGTAACACGTAATATCTTTGTATTTGGAATCAATATTTTTTGGATTTGGTTTGCTTCTGGAATATCGAGTATTTTTATAAGGATTTTTATAATGCTCTTCGTTAGTCCTGCTGAAGTCCCTCTTTTTGTAACCTTTGAAGTACTCTTAAGGGATTTATGAGTCTTGCTACAGTTTTCTGTACAACTTGGGGAGGGTTTTGTGGAATTTGTATCAAACAGTTTGCAAAAAGTACCAAGTTCGCACCTAGTTCTTTTTAGCTTCAATTTGAGGTGTTTTTGTAATTTCTGATCTTAGCAGATGTTTAGACCTTCCTGTTGAGTTATACTGACTAGTTGTCCGTATGTAAAATCATTGTAAGGTATAATATATTTTCCACAATTCTCCTTGATTTTGTTCCTAACCTTTTCTCCTAAAAGGGTAGGTAGTCCGGCTAGGAATTTCTCTTTCCAAAATGGTTGGTTGGAATCTTTCCTAAGCATAACTCTGGTTAAGAAAGTATTCTTGTACCATTGGAAATCACTATGTTTTTTGCATTTGAGATTTGAAAGTAACTCGGCGTTTTTATCCTTCATATGCGAAGAATCTCCTATGAAGTTTAAAGAGATTGTGAGAATCAAGGTTGATACGACATCTTGTAGGGGTTCACCTTGTTCATCAAGGATTGGTATTCCTTATTCATCAGTTTTGATGGAATTGATGATGTCCTCTTTTTGTTGATCAGTGAGATAATTATCCCACCAACCTTTCAATTGACCAGAGAATCCTGCGATGAGCAGTTCTGCAATGGTCTTGTCTTGTGTACCATTCTGGGATTTATAGGCATTTACAGCCATGATTATTTGTTGGAGAATGCTGAGGATAATGTATTCAGTCATCCCATCTATGTTCCAATCATAAATGGAAGAGGCATTTAAACAGGATTGAGCTAGGGGTTTTACTATTCCTAGATCTGGAGCAGAAATAATATGTAATTATTGTTGTACTTGTTGTACGAGTTGTTTCCAATCCATTTTATTAACAAGTGGTGTATTATTTTGGAATTTCTCTAATGAATTATCATGATCGGAATCATATGTTAAAGTTGTTAATTTATTGGATGATATGGGGTATCTGGAACAATGTGGTCTATATTAGAACTGTTGGATGTCCTAATTTTGCTCAATTGATCTTGTATAGCCTGAATAAATTCATACTAATTTTGCTGGATGTTTTTGACACCATCTTTGGACACCTGAAAGGGTTTGAAGATTGGGCTTTGACTTTTCAATTTCATATCCTTAGTCATTCCTGGGGAATCTATAGTGACTAAAGGGTGGTTTTTGATGTGTTTTCCCACTCTATCTAGTTGTTTTCCTATGGTATTTAAACTGATATTGGTGAAATTGTTCTGTGCGAGGATATTCTTCATATTTGTTTTTTCATCCTCTGCTGGATTCTTAAGAGGAATCTCGTCTACAGGGCACCCATGAATGTTTAGCTTAATACCTTGTAGAATAGGGTGGTTGGACTGGACTTTCCTAGAATCAGCTCTGGTTTCCCACTCCGATGATTTGTTCCTAGTCGTAACGAAATTTACCATTTTAGAAAAGGGATATTCTATGGAATTTTCGGAGGAATAAATTTCAAACCAGTCAAAGAATAGGATGTTTATCCCATGTTCATTTACAAAATCATAGAATTTTTCCTGTATTTGTGTCGTAGTATTTAAAAAGGTTTTCAAGAACCAAATTCTTTTTTCTAGGTTGTATTTTTCATAAAAATCATTTTGTAGAAATTTCTTATCAATTTGGAATTCTTTTTCTAAAATACATATTTCGTTTACTATTTTCTCTGTAATCGGGAAAAATGTCGGACTAGTAGGTTCTTGGTCCTCTATTTTTCTCTAACAGTGGAATTTTAATAAACGACTCTAGGTATTTCGTTGGTGTAGTCTACGTTTCTTAGATTGAGTAAATCTGACGTAGAATGTATAGGTTTTATTTTGTAAGGAGTATTTATTACTGAAGAAATCTGTGAGACTCTTCCTAAGTCTAGGGTTTCTACGGAACTAGAATCATCGTATCTACTACTTGTAGATCTTCTATGGAACGATAGACTAACTCTACAATATTGGTATTGGGTTACTTCTCTAAGACAAGTATTTGGTTGGAAAATCTATATAGGTTCAGGTTTAACTACACCTTCCAGAATCTATTCTTCTGGTAGGGTAATATCCTTCCACCTAATAGGTCTTGGTATTACAGTGTTAGATATGGAAAGATCTATTTGTAAAAGAAGGGTTTCACCTTTTTTACTATGGTATCTGACTTTTGTGGCAAAAGCAGATGTCATAGCTTTGTAATGGATTATAAAAATTATTGCTACAGGAATAGATCCTTCAAGCATTTGGTAATTGTATGTCTTTATCTGTAAGACAATGGATTTTTGGATATTTTTATCATTGAGGGATACTGAGAAATTTGGGTAATAATAAAAAGATATTGGTCCTGTGCAGAGACTAAACTCAACATAACTCAATAGGGAATCTTCAAAATTTGTGAATCTGGCATCACGTAAGATAGCAAGGATTGATGTGTTTAATCCTTCCTTAGTTAGGGGTTTTATCCCTACTTGGACTAATCCAATATGGATGTATTTGTAATTTCTTTCTCTGTGTTTTTTCAAGGAATTTTGAGAAAGTAATTGGATTGTTTCGAAGGGTTGAGATAATTGGATATCTCTCTCCTCTCTTTTGATAGAGAACTCAGTTTTGAAGAATTGGTAACTGGACTTTTTGTAAATCTGATCTCGATTTCTCTCGGTATTTCCCAATTATTAATCGATTTTTCAAAATCTTGTAACACGATTTCTTCGGAGTTTATTATCTTCTTTGAATCCATGGAAGAAGATGAACCAAAATCACAAGAAATAGATCTGTTGAGAAACGGATCCATGTGTATAAAACTCCTGTAACAGAGCACCCGGATTCTTCCTACAATCAAAGGCGTTACACGGAGTCTGACTGCCTACACACCTGAGGACTTACTACCCCGGACCATCATAAGAAAAAAACCTCGGAAGAACCTGAACCTCTAACAAGGAATCTCATCTGATCTGGACATGTCTCTCTCTATCTCTACCCTTTATAGATTTGATACCAACCTTAGGTCGAGGATCTAAAGGGGATAACAGACAGGGAAGGAATTGAGATATAAGGGATTGAAGAATTAATGGATAAAGGAGATATACATAAAGAAAATTAAGATTAACTTACAATTAAGGTTCAAGTTATGAAAATCATAATCTTAAGGATCTGCAGAAATTTAAATCAAGTAGGCAGTAGAACCGACCAAGTATTTAATGCAGGAATTTATAGAATTTAAAAGCATGAAGTATTTAAAAGATTAGGAGGTAATACCATCCATAATCATATTTATTTAAAATATTAAAACTTACAAAGATTTTTATCAAGGAGATATACCTTGGGAATTTCTAAGGTATTTTGGATCATATGAACTAAATCATATGAGTCATATGAAGTGACTCATATGAGGGGTATTTTGATCTAACTAAAGGGGATTTTCTTTAGAGCTCCCACTTCTCTCTAAAATATGAAAGCTTATGAGAGAAAAACTAGAAAAGAAAAGCTTGTCTAACTAAGGGAGAGGGAGTCTCCATTACTATGAGTTTTACTTGGCATTTTGGTAATTAAAAAGGGATCTAACTATTCATCCGAGTGGAGAATGACGTCATCCATGACATCATTGACTTTAGCATTTTCTTGAATTATTGCTGATCTTTTTTCTTTTACTGTTTTCTTTTTGAAAGTATCTTTTTCGGGAACTTTCTTTTGTCGGAATTTTATCTGAACTCTAATCCGGGTATTTTGAATTCTTTTCGCAATTTTATTCGGAATCCACTCTTGCCAAAAACCGGACTATCTTCAATATCAATTTCTGGTTCTTCTCCTTCTGATGAAGAGCCTTGTTTTGATGAACATGGTGGAAACTTCAGAATTATGGCCTGCATTTCTTCTGGATTTTTGGCCGCCGCAAGCATTGAGGCCATCTGGGATTTATGTGAAAGGAACTGGGTGTGCTCCGGTGTTTGTAGTGGTGCCGATGGTGTTTGTAGAGGCGCCTGTACCTGAAAAGGATTTTCGGGCATTTAACCATTCCTGAAATTTTTGTGGTGTGAGACTTACTGGTATTTTAAAGCTGTCCCACCATCTAACTTTAAACCTCCTTCGGATCGTTGGAATTTTATTTTCTGAATAATCTACAAACCATGTGAATACCCATGGTAAGTGGAATTTGGTGTGAAAAAGTTGCAGTGGCACAAATCTCTTTTCTTCCTCAGTGGGTTTATATTGGGATTTAAAAAGGCTGAAAGATTTAGTGACTTGGGATTTTTGTATTTCAAGGGAGGATCCGAATTGTTCCAGCATGAATTCCACCATGTTGGAAATTGTGATGGATTACATGAGGTATCAAAATGGAAAAGCCAAGTGTGGCGTTGGTTGGTATTTTGAATAAAAAATGAATTGAATCAAACTTGTTGGTAATCCCAGTAATTAAAAAGAATATCAAAAAATGGTTCATTTTTATGGGTATCTGGGAAATTTAGGAGTTGAGACAGATCATTCCCCCAATCGCTTAGAGCAATTACGTTAAGTATTTTGCAAATAGAATAAGAGGGATCTGAGTTATTTTTATAATAATTATTTTTAATTGTTGTTGATCCTGATATTTCAAGGATAACTTGATAAAAATATAGAGTTTTAAAAATATTCCATGATTTGTAAAACCATCCTTGTCCAAAATAAATTTGTAATGCTAAAGAAGGGTCTTGGTCAAAAAATCCTTTTTCAATAATTACAATATTTTGAAAAAATAGTTTTATGAAGAATTCAGGCTAGGTTTTTTGGGGACTTGTGATACCACAAGTTGGGTTTTTGAAAATTATTTTTGAGAAAGGGTTGTTGAAGATTCTTCTTTCTCAAGTTGGGTTTTTGAAAATTGTTTTTGAGAAAGGGTTTTTGAAGATTCTCCTTTCCCGATTTTTGTAAAATTTTGAGAGGTTTTTTCCTCTCCTGAGCTTTGAGCAACTTCTTTTTTGGGAATTTGAAGTTGTATCAATGCCTGCTGTAGTTCCGGGGATTTTGCAAGGAGTTGTAGAAGATTCTCAGTAGTTATTTCCTGTGCGGGAGTTGTTGGTGTTTTCTGCACAGATGCTGCGGCATTTTCATTTTCTTCTTTCATAAATGCGTCATACCATGTCAGGGGTTTTTCGGTGGGAGTTTTGGCAGGGGATTTTTCTTTTTCTTCTTTGGAAGGATTTGTTGTTTTGGAAGTGGTGGAGTTTATGGGTTTTTTGGGAGCCATGGAATTTATTTGTTGTTGAGGTGAAACAACTGGTGTATTTATTGACAATGAAATTTCATCCTTTCTCTTTTGGAGTAAGGCTCCACACATCACATGGTGACAGTATTGTCCGGATTCTTGCATGTCCTTTCTCGATATCTTATCCTTGTAACCCAAACAGTGGGGTAAGGAATAGTGATATGACATTTTGGTATTGCAACCAGTATCAGGAATCTGTGGGTTCTTTCTCCTATTTTTGAAAAGGTCACTGGTTAAAAGTTTTTCCTTAAAGCAAAAATTGTCATGAATCAATTTGCAGAAAATATTTTTTAATGCAATATTTTTGAAATATTTTTGACATTGTAAATCATACTTTAAAAAAATTTCATATGCTAGGGTATCAATTAATTTGATAGGATAGATAGGAGACTCAGGTGTTTGTTCTAAAAGATCACTTCTTAATTCTTCTAAGTGATAGGAACAAGTTTTTATCAGATTGAGGTCTCTTACTTTTGGTTTTGTCAGAAAATGAAATTTTAAATTCTTTCTATTAAAATAAAAAGAAATGGAATTGTTATCTACCTTATAAGGGGTGGTAAGATTTATGAACGGTATTCCTAAGATGACGGAATTGTGTATGTCTTTTTACCAAAACAAACGAAGTTGCTATAGTAATTTCATCATTAATAATAGAAGCACTGGTGTGGGAATTGATCTCTAATCTAGGTATTGTTAGCAGCAACTAGAGTTTCGCGAGTCTTTTCGTGGAATTTTTCTGGTATTAGACCCATTTTTATGCAATTGAAATCTGCTCATGTGTCAAAAAGAGCAACAGTCGCGATCCTAAAGTTTTCTGGGAATCTAAGGTTATCTTAACAAGGTATTTCATGGATGTGATTTGTCTCAAGACGCTACAGAATTCTTATGGGATTTCTTCTAGATGCCAGATTTACAAATTTTGAAGATTCCCTATTGAGTTCTGTTGAGTCTAGTCTCTGCACAGGACCAATATATTTTGACTGTTACCAGAATTTCTCAGTTTCTTTAAATGATATAAATATCCAAAAATCCCCCGTCTTACAAATCAAGACTCACAATTACCAAATGCTTGAAGGTTCAATTTCGGTAGCTATAATTTTTAGAATCCATTACAAAGCTATGACTTCCGCTTTTGCTACAAAAGTCAGTTACCATAGTAAGAAAGGCGAAACCCTTTTTTTTTAAACAGATCTTTTCAGATCTAACACCGTAATACTAAGACCTATTAGGTGGAAGGACATTACCCTACCAGAATAATGGATCCTGGAAGGAGTAGTTAAACCTGAACCTATAGAGACTTCCCAACTGAATACATGTCTTAGAGAAGTAACCCAATACCAAGACGGTAGAGTTAGTCTATCATTCCATATAAGATCTACGAGTAGTAGATACGATGATTCTAGTTCCGTAGAAACCCTAGACTTAGGAAGAGTCTCACAGATTCCTTCAGTAATAAATACTCTTTACAAAACAAAACCTACACATTCTACATTAGATTTACCAATCTAAGAAACGTAGACGACACCAACGAAATACCTAGAGCCGTTTATGAAAATTCCACTGTTAGAGAAAAAATAGAGGACCAAGAACCTACTAGTCCGACATTTTCCTCGATTACAGAGAACATAGTAAACGAAATAGGTGTTTTAGAAAAAGAATTCCAAATTGATAAGAAATTCCTACAAAATGATTTTTATGAAAAATACAACCTAGAAAAGAATTTGGTTCTTGAAAACCTTTTTAAATACTATGACACAAATACAGGAAATATTCAATGATTTTGTAAATGAACATAGGATAAACATCTTATTCTTTGACTGGTTTGAAATTTATTCCTCCAAAAATTCCATAGAATATCCCTTCTGACTATTTTTCTCTGTCTTCAGATGTTAATAAACCCCTTCAAATAGATGAGTTAGTCACAACTAGTTCATCCGAAAATCCCGATGCTCATAAAAGAATTCGCATGTGTATTAACCAATGATCAAGAAAAAGAGAAAAAATCAAGCATAGAAATACCAGTTCAAGAACTACAAAAATAGATTAAACAAGTAAAAACAGATATAAAAGAATTGAAAGAAAAACAAAAATGAGATTATTTATTATTAAAACTAATCCTTTCAAAAACTAAACCACAAAACTCCGATTCTCATAATACGAAAGAATCCAATTCATAAAAAATCTCAGAGGACTTTCTAAGTATCTTACGACAAATCACGTCAAAAAGATACCTAATAAATATAACCCTTCAATTCTCAGACGACTTTAGAATTCAAACAATTGCACTTTTGACATAGGAGCAGATTTAAATCTGATAAAAACAGGTATAGTACCAGAAAAATTTAGAGAAAAAACTCGTGAGAAATTAGCAGCTGCTAATAGCACTAAAATCAAAAATTGATTCTAAAACCAGTGCGTCAATAGAAAATGACGGAGTTTCTATAGAAACATCATTTGTTTTAACAAATGATATACACAGTTCTGTCATCTTAGGAACACCGTTCATGAATCTTATCACCCCTTATAAGGTAGATAGTGATTTCGTATCTTTTAAATTCAATAAAAAGAAATTAAAATTTAGTTTCATAACAAAACCGAAAACAAGAAGTCTCAACCTAATGAGAGCTTGTTCAATACACGAAGATAGTATAAATGCAAAAATACAAGAAAATCATACCATCTACAAGAACTGAAAAAAGATTTTTCTTTTGAAAGATTAAAAACACAATTAGAATTACCTGGTGTTAAAGAAAAAATTTCTAAACTCCAAAATTCTTTTGAAACCGAAATATGTTTTGATATTCCAAATGCTTTCTGGAGTAGAAAGAAACATATCGTAGATCTTCCTTACGAAAAGGATTTTGACAAAAAACAAATCCCAACAAAAGCTAGACCAATCCAAATGAATAGTGATCTTGAACAACACTGCAGAAAAGAAATTCAAGATCTTGAAAATAAAAAACTATTTTCCAAATCTAGATCCCCTTGGAGTTTTGTTGCGTTCTATGTAGACAAAAATTCCGAAATAGAAAGAGGAACTCCTAGATTAGTAATTAATTACAAACCTTTAAATACAGCCCTAAAATGGATTAGATACCCAATTCCAAACAAAAAAGATTTATTACAGAAGTTACATTCTACCTTGATATTTTCAAAATTTGATATGAAGTCCGGTTTTTGGAAAATTCAAATTTCTGCAAAAGATCGTTACAAAACTGCCTTTACGGTCCCCTTTGGACATTATGAGTGGAATATAATGCCCTTTGGTCTAAAAAATGCGCCTTCTGAATTCCAGCGAATAAGGAATGACATCTTCAATGATTATTCCAAATTTTGAATTGTTTTTATTGATGATGTCTTAATTCTCTCAAATTATGTGGAAGAACATTTCAAACACCTCAAAAACTTTCTTCTATGTTACAAAGAAAAATGATTTGGTAGTTTCCAAATAAAAAATGAGTCTTTTTCAGACAAAGATAAGATTTCTAAGACATTATATATCCAAGGGGAAAATCACCCCTATAGAAAGATCCTTAGAATTCGCTAATAAATTCCCTGGTAAAATCCTTGATAAAACCCAATTACAGAGATTCCTAGGAATCCTAAACTATGTTTTAGATTTCTGTCCAGAGATTAATAAGATGGCAAAACTACTCCATGATAGACTAAAGAAAAACCCTGCTCCATGGACTAGTAACCATACTGCTTGTGTCCATAATATTAAAAAGAAAGTGTTAGAAATCCCGTGTCTTCGTTTAGCAGACCCTTAGTTACCTAAGATCGTAGAAACAGACGCCTCTGACTTAGGTTATGGAGGGATCCTAAAACAAAAATCGGGGTGAAAGAGTGTATAGTCCAGTATACTTCTACCCACTGGAATGATACCCAGAAAAACTATTCAACCATTAAAAAAAAATTTTGAGCATCGTCTTATGCATACAAAAATTTCAAAATAATTTACTAAATCAAAATTTTTTACTCAGAATTGATTGCAAAAGTGCTAGAGAGGTTTTACAAAAAGATGTTCAAAACCTTGCATCAAAACAGATTTTTGCATGATGGCAAGCGATTCTTAGCATTTTTTATTTCGATATTGACTATATTAAAGGAGAAACAAATTCTATTCCAGATTTATTAACCCGTGAATTCCTTCAAAATAGAGAAAAAACCTAGAAAACCCTCCAAGAAAGAATTACTAAACACCTCTCACTCCTTGAAAAATCACCAAAACTACAAAGGCGAGATTCGTAAACAGGAGATCATCCGGAAGATAAACGCACTCAAAATTTTATAAAATTAGAGAAAGAATTTTCATAACCCTTTCTCAAAAACATTTTTTGAAAAATCTATTTTCAAAAACCATTTCTTGAAATTCAATTTTCAAAATCCCAACTTGAGATATCACATGTCCCCAGAAAAACAATTTCTGAAATTTTCAATTAAAATACCCCATTTTATTTAATATTCCATTTAATTACAGGAATTACCAACAAGCTTTGTTCAATTCATTTTTTGTTAAAAATACCGATCGACGCCATACTTGGCTCTTTTATTTTGATACCTCGTGTATTCCATCTCAATTCCCAACATGGTGGAATTCATGGTGGGAACAATTTGGATCCACCCTTGAAATATAAAAACCCCAAGTCACTAAATCTTTTAGCCTCTTCAAATCCCTTTATAAACCCTCAGAGAACAAAAAAAGATTTGTGCCATTGCACTTTTTTCACGCCAAATTCCATTTACCATGGGTATTCACATGGTTTGTAGATTATTGTGAAAATAAAATTCCAACGATCCAAAGAAGGTTCAAAATCAGGTGGTGGGACAACTTTAAAATACTAGCAAGTCTCGCACCACACAAAGTTCAGGAATGGCTAGATACCCAGAAGTCCATTCAGGTATAGGTGCCACTACAAGCACCACTACAAACGCTGGAGCACACCCAATTCCTTTCACAATCCCAGATGGCCTCAATGCTTGCAGCGGCCAAAAATCCAGAATAAATGCAAGCCATAATTCTGAAGTTTGCACTGTCTTCATCAAAACAAGGTTCTTCATTAGAAGTAGAAGAACCAGAAATTGATATTGAAGACAGACATGTTTTTGGCAACAGCGGATTCTGAAAAAGGTTTCCAAAAGAAGATAAAATACCGGGAGCAAAGTTCAGACAAAATTCCGACAAAAGAAAATGCTCAAAAAAGATACTTTCAAAAAGAAAATAGTAAAAGCAAAAGAGATCAGCAATAATTCAAGAAAATGCCAAAGTC
Organism: Anisodus acutangulus; assembly: GCA_029783415.1. Lineage (NCBI taxonomy): Eukaryota > Viridiplantae > Streptophyta > Magnoliopsida > Solanales > Solanaceae > Anisodus > Anisodus acutangulus. The sequence goes on from CM056493.1 coordinate 40,681,850, forward strand.
AATGATGTCATGGATGACGTCATTCTCCACTTAGATGAATAGTCATTCTCCACTTGGATGATAAGTTAGATTCCCTTTTAATTATAGAAATGCCATGTAAAACTCCTATAAAAGGAGACCTCTCCCTTAGTTAGAAAAGCTTTTCTTTTCTAGTTTTTCTCTCGTAAGCTTTCAGATTTTAGAAAGAAGTGAGAGCTCTAAAGAAAATCCCCTTTAGTTAGATCAAAATACCCCTCATATGATTCAGTTCATATGATCCAATACTCAGCATATGATTCAGTTCTTACGATCCAATACTAGTCATATGATTCAGTTCATATGATCCGAAATTCCCAAAATACCATAGAAATTTCCAAGGTATATCTCCTTGATATAAATCTTTGTAAGTTTTAATATTTTAAATAAATATGATTATGGATGGTATTACCTCCTAATCTTTTAAATACTTCATGCCTTTAAATTCTTTAAATTCCTGCATTAAATACTTGGCTGGTTCTACCGCCTACTTGAATTAAATTCCTGCAGAACCTTTGAATTATGGTTTCCTTAAATGGAACCTTAATTTGTAAGTTAATCTTGACTTGCTTTCTGCATAACTCATTTATCCATTGATTCTTCAATCCCTTATATCTCAATTCCTTCTATGTCTGTTATCCCCTTTAGATCCTCGACATAAGTTTGATATATATATATATATATACACACACACACATAAAATACCTACCATATAATTCTAGCAGCTCTATACCACACACGATATATTACAACCAATGTGCACTTTATAGCACCATTGTTTACTAGGCTAGAAACTATAGCATGATTTAAAGACATCTCCTCAAGGCAAGATTAACGGACATGTCAGAACGATTCTAATAGAAATTCAAGCTCTATAGAACAATCTAGAATCAAGAAGAATGAAAAACACCTATAACATTCTTGGTAGTCTTTCGATCATGCAGGTGATCTGGCTACACGAGAAAGACTCCACTAGACACAACTCCACCGACACAGACACATCCTAGTACACATTCAAACCTAGGCTCTGATACCAAGCTTGTCAAACCCCAAAACACACCTTGGATGCAAGAGGCATCCGATGTTATGAACAACACTGGAAGCACCATAAAAAAATCAATAAACGTCTATCTTTTAATAATATTTTAACATTTATTTAATACAAGCCATTTAAGACTAACTGAAATCATATACACTTATTGAATAAAATCAGCGGAAGTCTAATATAGATAATAAGTCATGAACATAGCAACGCCCAACAAGTCATACGAGACTTCAACTATATATCAACAACATAACATCTAACTATGGAGCATATAAGAAACATAAATAAAGTCTAACACATCGGGACGCGGCCCGGAAACTAAAAAAATAAAGCTAGATAGATGGGGGTGTCCCAGAAACAAGGGTGTGGGCTCACCAATAAGTGTGGAAAGCAGAAAGTTGTCCTACTCTGTACACATATCACGAACATGCTCTTCTTCGTTACCTAACATACCATAAAAAAACACAATGGTATATCTGAGTATTGGGTACTTAGTGAGTGTCTCCGGGACAATAGTTAATAGCAAAATATATAAGTAATAAGTGTAATTGAAAATAGTATTGAGAAATAGTTCAAAACAAATGATAACATCTCATGAATATCCCGTATAAGTCAATGATGAAGAAATAATCAAATTGAATCCTTAAGTCGTTCTCTTTACCTTAAGTTCATTAAAAATAGTTCAAAATCCCAAAGATAGAGTAAGTCAGTAACCTTAGTAAAATCACCAGCAAAAGCCAATAAATAAGAATACATCAGTTTCCAACTCATTATATTGTTCATCACATTAAGTCCTTTCAATCATGAGCTCAATATCATCAACAAGCCTCTTACAGGCAACCAACAGATCAACATATGCCAAATTACAGGTGAACAATCATTCGATACACCTGGGATATTATCCCATAGAGGCTAATCATCTTCTAAACTAGAACAATAGTAGATACACCGGGGCTATTTTCCCATGGAGGAAAATCATTTTTTGGACTAGCACAACAATAGATGCACCTCGCTACATACCTCAGAGGTCAATCGTCCTCTACACTGACACAACAATTCTCAAAAGCGATATGTTAGGATCTATAATTGCTAATGATCTTCTAGACTAGCACATCTTGCCTATAGAGGCCCAAATACAGATATGTACAAGCCATGGAATATTAGACGAATCACAAATCATGGCATAGAAGTTGATTCTCAAATCATGGCATGGAAACCGAATAGTTCATTATGAATTATGTTTATCATCTCATTAGTAGGGGTATATCAAGTCATTAATAGGTTTAGAAACCATGTTCAAGTCATTATATAAGTTTCAACTTCAACAAAACCCGTTCATAGGACAAAACACATGAAATATCCAAGCTTTCAAACTCAAGTTTAAAACATTCCTTATAAGGGTAAATCATGTTCAAATTCCAAAGCTTTATAAGTTAGTTTCAACAATACTTTGATAAAAAAAAAATCAAGATACATATGTATAACATGATACACCTAAGGTTCCATGAGGGTTTGTCCCTCACGCACATGAAACTTTTCCAAAGAAACCATTTTTAAAGGTTGGAAAGTATGTTCGGAAAGAGACATACCTCAAATCCTACTCTTTTAAGCACGATTGGAAAGTATGTTCGGAAAGAGACATACCTCAAATCTTGTTCTTTTAAGCGCACTACAATGTCGTCACCCCTTTCAAATTTAATCTATAGCAATATAAGTTAAAGGGATTCAATATTACTAATAATACACATGATTTGGTCATCTAGGCATTTTATCAAATACTTGGTGGGCATGAAGCTCCACAAGCTCTCATCAATGGAGTTTCTACACCCAACAATTTATCCCTTAATTCTAGATGATTATACGATCTGATGATGATACAACTTAGATCCTTCTTCATTACTCATAAGAAAACAACAACCCAAACATATAATTGTTCATGCTTTTTTATCAAACCCGTCATATTTCCCCAACTATAATTCGATAACTTATAGTCTCTAAATACAAATTACATAAGTATATTCGAGTGTAGGATGAATGTCTTACCTTTTGATACTCAAATCTTAAATTTCATATTCTAGGGTTTTTTGTCTAGGATGAAGACTGAAGCAAGAATCTATGAATTCCCAAGGTTTAATCGTGTTAAGAATTATGAAGTTAATGATAAAACTGATTAAGAATCATAGAAATGACATTACCTTGATATGGAAGGATGAGAGGAAGAGAGGAACTTTGCTCTAGGGTTTGGGGTTGGTTTTCTCTCTCAAATTCGTCCAAAGAAAGTGGAATTTCTCTTAAAATTTTGAATTTTTGTACTTTATATATTTTCTTCAGTTTCGTACGTCGTAGCGGTTAATTTTTGGTCGCCGCCTAAAGAATTTATTTGCACCATCACAGCGGTCAACTTTTGACTGCTGCGATGCTCGCTATTGATTTTGCCCCAATTATTCTAAGTATTTTCCATCCCATTCCATTCCACTCGCAATCACTCATAATACCTCCAAACATAACCTTTTAAGTGTTGAAAATTACTTTAGCCATAATTAGGGAGTGAAAAACCATGGGCTTTACGCCTATATTAATGGATTCAAACTTGACCCGAATTTACAGTGTGTTATATTATCCCCCTCTTAGTATCATTCATACTTGAATGAGAGTTATGGCCTACAATTTTCACTAAACCTCAATTTTTCTAGAATTCCTAGAGTTCTTTTGCAAGGAGAGCTATCCCCCAAAGACAACATAACAACTAACTTCTCAACAATAGCGACATGGCCCTCAAAAGGATTCACACAACTAGATCATTCAAGCCTAAACACAAAAATGAGGGATTCAAACCTCTAGCCTATACTTCGTAGGAATTTAATACGGTTCAACACATACATGCTTCAACAAGGAGGCGCATGAGATACCAATCTAAGCAATATACTCCAGTAAGGAGGTTGATTCAACAACACACGATTCAAGCCTAAACTTACATTACTTTTAGTTCTCAACTTGTAATAATATACCTCCTCACGCACAACGTCCTACTTTTATAACTTTTATGAATTCACATTTATGTTGTTACGATCCGCTCTTACACTCGCATATAAATGCGTACCAATAACTTGACTCTTTGTTTGAACATCACCACCTAATGTTTATGGAATTAGGAAATCATTTTGAAAACCAGAGAAAGGGTAAGGGTTTTGATGATTTCGCGAGGAAGGTGTTAAGCACCTAAGAAAATCCACAAATGCGGTTACCGGCCGATTTAAACATTTTTGTGACTTAAAAGTGCAACTTTATTCAGGAAAATAATTTATTTAAATTCAAAGAAATGTGATTATTTTAATCAAAGAAAATCGGATCATGAATTTTACAAAATACTTAACCGTTTATATTATTTTCACTTTGTAAAACAATTCAATGTTTAACTACTCTAAGTAAAATTTCATCGTTTAATTGTACTTATCCGGGTTATGATTTTGAATTAATTCAATTTCGAATTAGATAAATACAATCATTTTAGAGTTCTTGTTTAATAACTTGAAAAGATATAAGAGAATCTTTAAGTTTTTCTCGCAAGTTCAGGACTATAATGACTCGAAGAGTCATTTTACCTGTTTTGCCTAGAAACCCTTCAATTACCCTTCCTGAGTCTTTCTACTTGTTTGTGACTTGTGGGGATGGGTTTCACGATTCCCAATGTGATCGGGTAGGTCTCAGATCCATATTGGTAGGTTTGAGAAATTTCAAGTTAAGAGAATAGAAGAGTTTGGCCTATAGTTAACTTTTGGGTAAACGCGCTCAATTCGTAGTTTCATCAGTTCCATTAGCTCTGAAACGACATTTATGACTTAGTCAAGACTTTGGTTTGGTTCCCAAGGCAGCCCGAAGAGTTTTGGGGGTTACATTGTAAAATTGAAAAATTAGAACTTAAAAGTTGACTTTAGTCAAACTCGAGCCTTAGAGACCTTTTTTGGAAATCCGAGTGCACAAGTAGGTCTGGAATGTATTTTTTGATAGGAATGCATGTTTGGTTTATCTCCAGGAGGTCCTAGGAGTATTTTGGGGGATTGACGAAGGTTTTGGTGTCTTTCGATTGCTGTTGGTTACGGGTGTTCGCACCAGCTACCATGCGTCCCCTCTACAGGTCTGCCTCTTTGAAGGTCAGGCTCGCAAAGCGAGACTGGACTTAGTGATGATAGTCCTCTTCTGCGGATGGGTTCCTCGCCGGGGTGTGTGCTCATCCACGGAGCTTGATCCCTCCATAGTGAGAGATAGGATTTTAAGTAGATTTGCCCAAATGAATCGAGATTCCGCCGAGGCGTATCCGCTCCAGCGGAATTGACTCCGCCGGAGTGGAAACGCTGTTCAGATTTAATAGAGTTATTTACCTTGAATTTTTTTCATTCTCCAAAAATATTCTCATTGGAACTTGAGCTCCATTTACTCATTTATATAAAACTCACACATATCACACTCACACCTTCACTCATGTCGTAGGTCATTGACATGAGTTTCGATACTCTCTATATAGAACTCACTAGATCAAATATAGTTTCTACTACTCTCATACTATCATTTTTCCACCAGGATGATTTTTTTTGTTCAAGCCTATAATATTGTTCTCCCACCAAACATCGAAACAACATCGATCTTTAACCCAATAAGAATATAGCCCTAATGTACAATAATACGTAATCCACTATGAATGACCTTAAAAATTTTCCTTCATCTTAATCTGCAATACTCTAAACAATCACATCTTAATTATTCCCTTAGACCCACCAAGATTTCGATTGAATTTTCTCTGTAGCTAGGACTATGCCATTTTTATACCTGTGTCAAAATATCAATAACACGCCCTAAAATCACATCTATATATATATACACACAAAATACCTACCATAGAATTCCAGCATCTCTATACCAATCATCACACGATACATTACAACTAATGTGCACTTTATAGCACTATTATTTACTAGGCTAGAAACTATAGCACGAGTTAAATCCATCTCCTCAAGGCATGATTAACGAACACGTTAGAACGATCCTAATAGAAATTGAAGCTCTATAGAACAATCTAGAATCAAGAAATATGAGAAATACCTATAAATGTCCTTGTAGTATTTAGATTATGCAGGTGATCCGACTGCACGAGGAAGACTCTACTAGATACAGCTCCACCGACACAGACACATCCTAGGACACATTAAAACCTAGGCTCTAATACCAAGCATATCACTGTCCTAAAACCCACCCTGGATGCAACAGGCATCCGATGTTATGAACAACACCGGAAGCATCTTATAAAATTAATAAATGTCTAATCTCCTTTAATAATATTTTAATATTTATTTAATACAAGTCATTAATAAAAACTTAAATTGTACTCATACTTATAGAATAAAATCAGCAGAAATCTAATATAGATAATGAGTCATGAATGTGGCAACGCCGAATAAGTCATACAAGACTTCAACTATCTACCCACAACACAACTATGGAGCTTCTAAGAAACATAAACAGACTCTAACACACCGGGACGTAGCCCGGAAACTAAAATAATAAAGCTAGATAGAATGGGGTGTCAGATGAACAAGGGTGTGGGCTCACCAATAAGTATTGAAAGCAGCAAGTTCTCCTACTCCGTACGCGTATCATGAACCTGCTCTTCTTTGTTTCCTAACATACCATCAAAAACAATAATGGTATGCCTGAGTACTAGGTACTCAGTGAGTATCTCCATACAACAGTTAATAGCAAACCCATCATATTTCCCCAACTATAATTCTATAACTTATAGTCTTTAAGTACTAATTACATAATTTTTTGAGTGTAGGATGAAGGTCTTACCTTTTGATACCCAAATCTTGAATTTCAGATTCTAGTGTTTCTTGTCCAAGATGAAGACTCAAGCAAGAATCTATGAATTCCCAAGGTTTAATCATGTTAAAAATCGTGAAATTAATGCTAAAATTGATTAAGAATCATAGGAATGAGCTTACCTTGACGTGGAAGGATGAGAGGAAGAGACACATTTTGTGCTAGGGTTTGGGGTTGTTTTTCTCTCTCAAAGTCATCCAAAGAAAGTGTGGAATTACTCTTAAAATTCAGAATTTTTTTACATAATAAATTTGCTTTAGCGTCGTCTGTCATAGCGGTCAATTTTTGGTCGCCAATGCCTAAAGAATTCATTTGCACCATCGCATCGGTCAACTTTTGATTGTTGCGATGCTCACTATTGATTCGCCCCACTCATTATAATTCTTTTCCAACCCATTCCACTCCACTCCTAAGAACCCACAATACTTCCATACTTAATTTTTTAAGTGTTGAAAATTACTTTAGCCATAATTAGTGAGTGAATACCTATGGGCTTTACCCCTAACTTTATGGATATCCGAATTTATGGAGTGTTATATTATCCCCCTCTCAGGATCATTCATCCTTGAATGAGAGCTATGGCCTAATATTTTCACTAAACCTCAATTTTGTTTTCCATAATTCCTAGAGTTCTTTTGCAAGGTGAGTTATCCCCCAAAGACAACATAACAACTAACTTCTCAACAATAGCGACATGGCCCTCACAAGGGGTTCCACGACTAGATCATTTAATCCTAAACACAAAAATGAGGTATTCAAACCACTATTCTACACTTCGCAAGAATTCAATAAGGTTCAACACATACGCGCTTCGACAAGAAGGCACACGAGTGTAATGACTCAAAAAGTCATTTTGCTTATTTTCCCCTGAAATCTCTAAATTACCTTTCTCGAGCTCTTATTTACTCGCTTGTGACTTGAGGGGATGGATGGCATAATTCTTGAGGTGATCGGATAGGTTTTGGATCCATTTTGGTAGGTTTGAGAAATTTCAAGTTAAGCGAATAGAAGAGTTTGACTCATAGTTGACTTTTAGGTAAAAGTGCTCGATTCAGAATTTTGTCAGTTCCATTAGCTCCAGAATGGTGTTTATCACTTAGTCGAGCCTTTGGTTCGGGTCCCAAGGTAACCAGGTGTGTTTTGGGGGTTTAGTCATAAAATTGTAGAATTAGAACTTAAGAGTTGACTTTAGTCAAATCCGAGCCTTAGTCCTTTTCCTGGAATTCTAAGTGCACGAGAAGATCTGGAATGTTCTTTCTAATAGAAATGCATATTTGGTTTGTGTCTGGGAGGTCCCGAGAGTGTTTCAGGTGATTGATGAGGTATTTGGTGTTCTTGGACTACTGCTGATTACTGGTGTTCGCTCCAGCGATCATGTGTCCGCTTCTGCAGGTCTGCCTCTGTGGAGGTCAGGCTCACCGAACCATGACTAGACTAAGTATTGAGAGTTTTCTTCTGCAGATAGGTTCCTTGTCAGGGCATGTGCGCCTCTACAGAGTTTGTTTTTGCCCTAGCAAGAGACGAGACTTTAAGTGACCTCACCTCAGCGGATATGTTTTCCACCGAAGCATGTCCGCACCAGCATAATCGATTCTGATGGAGCAGAAATACTGATCAAATTAAATGGAGTTAATGACCTAGAATCCATTTCATGCCCCAAAACTCAGTTTCCTTAAAACTAGAGATTGGGCAGTAGATTCTTGAAGACTCAATGGAATTGATCATCTAAGGTAACTTTCCTCCATTAATTATTATGTATTAGTTAGATTCCATCCTAATAATGATTCTTAAATGGGGAAATAAGAGGAGAACCTTGTTGAGAATAAGAGGGTTATGTTTGGGATATGGGGATTGGTTATTGGATTGTTGTTGTTGATATTGTAAACTAGTATTGTATTTGACTAGTGGGTGGTATTTGATTGATGAATTGCATGATATAAACCCTTTTGGAAATTGCGACAGATTCTAGGGTTAAAATTGGGGCTTTTTGTGAATTCATGAATCAAGGATTCATTTAAGCTTAGTTATTGAATTAACTTGAGATTATGACAATCCAGTATGTTATGATTCTATTGGGGTAGAAAAGTTTATATTTTGATAATTTAGGCTCATGGTTCCTTTGTAGTTTAACTTGGGGATTCTAGGTTGCCAATAGATATGGGTACCGTTAGACCCGTAATCTCATATAATTGATATGATTGACCAGGGTGGGTTCGTGATGAGGCTCAGTGAAAGGGGAAAGCTACTACGTGAGTTCTTCGGCTTCGATTCAGGCAAGTTAATACTTTCTAGACTCTAGTATAGCGTTTATGTGTTGGTATACTATTAATAAACTAAATAGGAGTAATGAGGAATTGGAGGTCCCGTATTAGTGAGGTGTTTAGCTGTAATACAGGAACCAGTGAACTTAACTTGGGTAATTAATGAATCAATTGATATTACTGAAGGAGTTTATGTGTTTTGCCTTCGGGCCAGGGCACGGCGCATAAATTTGCTTAGATTCGTATGATTGTTGTTTACTTGGGCTTGTAGCCACTATTGATATGGCATTTCTTGATTTGACTTGTCATGCATTCATCACTCTAAATCTCATCTAAATATTTGAAAAGAACTGATAAATACATGATTGTATTAATTATGTTGATTACATGGTGTACATATATCCATATCATTCATACATCCTATATTTAGCATTGAACTATTGAGATATTGCTGAGAGCGGCTTAGTATCTGAAAGTACCAACCCTCGCCACCGTTATAGCTAGTCGGTTGATGCTGCTGCTGAGTATACGTGTTTCCTATAGTCACTCTACGCTTGTTGCACTCTATATGTAGGTACTGAGTTGGGCGATGAATGAGCAGGGGGAGCATATCTTTGTTGGTGATCACTTGAGGAGTCCGGGGTGAGCCGTTGATGCATTCCCGACACTGGAACATTTTTATCTACTTTATAATTCTGTCATTTTACATTCAGACAGTACTGTTAGTTCACTTTCAAACTTTTATTCATATTTATAACTTTGTACTCATCACTACCAAATCATTGGGGGATTTCGTATAAACATGTATTAAGTCTTAAGACATGTTGATATTCCCTTTGTTATCTCTTTATTTTCCGCATTTACTTTTGCATTACCTATGTTGAATAATTGGGGTTCGCCTACAAGTTAGGGTAGGTTCCCTCACGTCATGATGAGATTTTGGATCATGATAAATTGGTATTAGAGTACTAGGTTAATGGTCTCATGAGTACATAAGCGATGTCTAGTACTGTCTTATGGATCGATACGAAGAGATTTGTACCTATCTACGAGAGGCTATAAGACATTTAGGAAATTTCATTTCTTTCATTCTTTTGTGCGTTTTGAATTATGATTGGATTCTAAATATCTTTGCTTCACTCTTTCTCAAAGATGGTGAGGACTAGCTCAGTCACAGGAAGAGATTAGGATCTCACACTTGTACCCACACCCGTTGTCATAGGTGGTGCACGGGGCAAGGGAGGTAGAGGCAGAAGTGTACCTTGAGTGGTAGCCCAAGGTCGAGCGCCTGCAGTTGCTAAGGCTCGTGATCGAGCAAAGTCTATGAGGACTAAGGCTATTTTAGAGGATGATGAGATTCAGATTGAGGAGGATGAGCAGGGTCAAGTGGATGGGGCAGGACCGGATCAGGTTCCCCAGGGTTTCATTAGTACGCCAGTACTTCAGGATACCTTAGTTCGTATGATGAACTTCTTGGAGACTATAGCTCAAGGTGTTCATCCGGTTACTTCTGAAGGATCTCATACTAGGGTCAGAGGTCAGACTCCTGACCATGCTGTTATGCCCAGATTTTGGACACCAGGGATTCGTCCATCACATGCTGCAGTTCCTCAGTTTCTTGGTGTGACTATACCTAGTCTTGCTACACCTCTAGCTGCATAGCCTGCTATGTCTATTGATGAGCAAAATATGTTCGAGAGGTTTAAGACGTTAGATCCTCCCATATATGATGGGATCCCAAGGATGACGCATATGAGTTCTTGATCTGCTGTCATGAGAGGTTGCACAACTTCGGATTAGTGGAGTCCCCTGGTGTTGATTATACTGCTTTCCAGATGGTTGGACCTGCCAAGCAGTGGTGAAGGTCTTATCTTGCGTCCAGACCAGCAGGGTTCCCTTCTATGACTTGAGTTTTATTTACCTAGATCATTTTAGAGAAATTCGTACCTCGCAGTGTCAGAGAGAGAAGACGGGATCAGTTTAAGAGGTTACGTCAGGGGCGTATGTCTGTGACTGAGTACGAGATGCGATTCCACGCATTGTCTCGCCATGCTCTGATGATTTTTCCTAATGTGGCAGAGAGGGTGAAGAGGTTCACCAATGGGTTGATATTCCTCTTCATTTGATTGCAGCAAAAATGGCTGTCATAGGTTCCACCTTCTAGTAGATTGTTGATGACGTGAGAGAGGCCAAGTTTATTCGGAGAGAGGATTATGAGGAGATGTTACGTCACAATGCTGAGGGACCTACCTCATCTGGAGGTAGTGGTTATTATGATAGAGTTCATTACCGTTCGAGTGCTAGGCCAGTTGTTGCTACTATGCCTATATCAGAGGGAGGCCAGTATTCACGTACTTCTCATAGATCAGGGCAGGTGACCCCTAGTCTTATTGGCCCTCTGGTCAATAACAACAACAACATACCTAGTGAAATCCCACAATGTGGGGTCTAGGGAAAGTAGAGTGTACACAAACCTTACCCCTACCAAGTTAAGGAGGTTGTTTCCGAAAGACCCTCGGCTCAAGACAAAGCATAAAAGATGTTAGATAAGGACAAGAAATTCAAAGCAGTACAAAAATGAAAATAACGAAAGCGACTAAGCCACAATAAAGCAGTTTGAAAAAGGGGAAGTAGCTACCACAGATAAAATGAGATAATTGAAGTACAAGAAATAATAAATAGTAGCAGAAATCAAAGCACAAGAAAATATAGAGCAACATTGCGACTACAAATACGAAAGGATACGTGAGACTACCTACTAGCCTTCTACCCTAGTCTCAATCCTCCATACCCTCCTATCTAAGGTCATGTCCTCGGTAAGATGTAGCGGTTCCATGTCATGTCTAATCATATCTCTCCAATACTTCTTCGGCCTACCCCTACCTCTTCTGAAACCATATCTCATTTTTACAAGTCCAAACCATATCAGTCTCGCCTCTCGCATATTGTCTTCCATCGAGGCCACTCCCACCTTAACCCGGATAGCCTCATTCTTAATCTTGTCTCTTCTAGTGTGCCTACACATCCATCGCACCATTCTCATCTCTGCAACTTTCACCTTTTGAACGTGAGAGATCTTAACTGGCCAACACTCCACCCCATAAAATATAGTCGGTCTAACACCTGGAGGTAGGGGTCATCATGGTAGAGGTCATTACCGTCCAAGTGCTAGGTCAATTGTTGTTGCTATGCCTATATCAGAGGGAGGACATCCTACACATACTTCTCATGGATCGAGGCAGGTCACCCCGAGTTCTTATTAGCCCTCTAGTTATAGTGGTCATTTTGGTGCCAGTTCTTTTTCTCAGCCATCGGCAGTTTCTAGAGGTTGTTTTAAGTGTGGTGATCTTGGGAACTTTAAGAGGGATTGGCCTACACTTAGGCATGAAAGTCAGTCTCAAGATTCTGGATCTAGAGCAGTGGGGCATCCATCTAGAGCTAGGTCCCAGGGTGCTCAAGGTGGTTCTTTGGGTAACAAGGGTGGCCCTCAGACAGGTCGAGATGGTGCTTAGTTCGGCCGAGGCGGTAGACGTAGGGGTGCTCAGACTACTTGTGATCATGGTTATTTCTATGCTTTTCCAAGCAGACGTGAGGTAGAGGCCTCTAATGTTGTGATCACAGGTACTCTTTCTGTTTGCCATCGACCTGCTATAGTTTTGTTTTATCCAGGATCTACATACTTTTATGTGTCTGCTTACTTTACTTTGAGTTTGGATTTCATGTGTGAGTCTCTAGACATGCCTATTCATGTTTCTAGATATGTTGAGGATTCTGTAGTGGTAGATCAGGCTTATTTGGGTTGTGTAGTTACCTTAATGGGGTATGATACTCATGTAGACTTGATAGTGTTGCATATGGTAGATTTTTATGTTATTCTGGGTATGGATTGGTTAGCTCTGTATCATGCTATCTTGGATTATTATGCCAAGACTGTTACCTTAGACATGTCGGGTATTTCTCAGTTAGTTTGAAAGGGTGCCCTTAATCAGTATCTAAAAAGGTTAGTCTCGTTTATTAAAGCTCATAAGATGATAGAGAAAGGGTGTCTTTCTTAATTAGCCTACATTCATGATACGAGTGTGGAGACTCCTCCCTTAGAGTCTGTTTCGGTTGTTCGGGAGTATCCAGACATATTTTCTACAGACCTTTACAATGCTACATCAGACCAGGATATCGTCTTTTGTATTGATATAGAATCGGGCACTCATCTCATTTTTATGGCTCTATATCGGATGGCACTGGCCGAGTTTAGGGAATTATAAGAACATTTGTATGATTTGTTGAGTAAGAGGTTTATTCAGCCCAATGTTTTGCCTTGGGGTGCTCTAGTATTGTTCGTAAAGAAAAAAGATGGTCTATGCATATGTGTATTGATTACCGATAACTGAACATGGTAACTATCAAGAATAAGTATATGATAATATGCATTGATGACTTATTTGATCAGCTACAGGGTGCTTCAGCCTTTTCTAAGATTGATTTGAGGTTCAAATAACATCAATTGAAGATCAGGGTTGAGGATGTTCCTAAGACAGCCTTTCAGACCAGATATGGGCATTATGAGTTTTTAGTGATGTCGATTAGGTTGACGAATGCACCTGGAGCCTTCATGGAGTTGATGAATGGGGTGTTCATACAGTACTTAGATTTGTTTGTGATTTTGTTTATTGTTGATATCTTGATATACTCACGGAGCGACGAGGAGCATGAACAACATTTGAGGATTGTGCTTGGTATTCTGAAGGAAAAACAACACTATGCGAAGTTTTCAGTGTGAATTCTGGCTTACAATGGTATCTTTCTTGGGGAATGTGGTGACTAAAGATGGTATTATGGTAGATCCCAAGAATATAGAGGCAGTTCGGGATTGTATCCAGCTTGCTTCAATTACCGAGGTTTGAAGTTTTATTGGCCTCGTAGGGTATTATCGGTGATTCGTGGAGGGATTTTCATCTAATGCAACTCCGTTGACAAGGTTGAGTCAAAGAGAAGTAGCTTTTCAGTGGTCTGATGCTTGTGAGGTGAGGAAGAGAGCTTTACTGTGTATGTGATGCTTCTAGATTGGGTCTTGGGTGTGTGTGGATGAAGAAAGGAAAAGTGATAGCCTATGGTTCGAGGCAATTGGAGGTTCATGAAATGAATTACCTCACCCATGACTTAGAATTGGCAGCGATCATGTTTGCCTTTGAAAATTTAGAGGCACTATCTCTATAGGGTGCATTGTGAGGTTTACACTGACCACAGTAGTCTTCAATACTTGTTTAATCAGAAGGATCTTAATTTGAGACATCGTAGGTGGTTGGAGCTTCTAAAAGATTATGACATGACTATTCGATATCACCCGGTCAAAGCAAATGTGGTAGCAGATCCCTTGAGTCGCAAGGCAGTGAGCATAGTTAGTTTGTCTATATTGCATGTGGGAGAACATCCTATGGATATGGACATTCAGTCTTTGGCAAATTGGTTTGTTAGATTGATATTTTGGATCTTGGTATGATGTTAGCTTTTCTAGAGGCATGGTCTTCCTTATTGGAGCAAATTAGATCCCAGTAATTTAATAATGTTCAGTTGTGCAAAATCCATGACAAGGTGTTGCAGGGAGAGGCAAAAGAGATTGTCATTGATAGTGATGGTGTTTTGAGGCTCAAGGGTCAGATTTGTGTTCCTATGGTAGGTGACTTGACTAGATTGATTATAGAGGAGGCCCATAGTTTGAAGTACTCTATTTACCCAGGGGCTACGAAGATGTACCGTGACTTAAGATAACATTATTGCTGGTGCAGGATGAAGAGAGACATAGTGGAGTTCGTGTCCTGGTGCTTGAATTTTCAGCAAGTGAAATATAAGCATCCGAGGCCTGGTGGTGTGCTTCAGATGATGCCCATTCCTAACTGGAAGTGGGGACTTCATGGTAGGATTACCCCATACCTTGGGCAAGTTTGATGCTATATGGGTTATTATGGACAGCCTAACCAAATCTACCCATTTCATTTCAGTTCAGACTACTAAAAATTAAGAGAAATTGGTCAGGATCTACATCTTAGAGATAGTCTGATTGCATGGGGTGCCTATTTCTATTATTTCTGATCAGGGTACGCAATTCACTTCTCACTTTTAGTGGTATATACAGAAGGAGTTAGGTACTAGAGGGGAGCTTAGTACAGCCTTTCACCCTCAGATCAATAGCCAGTCTGAGCGGACTATTCAAGTTCTCGAGGACATGTTCCGAGCTTGTGTGATTGACTTTGGTGGTAATTGGGACCAATTTCTACCCTTGGTGGAGCTTTCTTACAACAACAGTTACCATTTGAGCATTAAGATGGCACCGTTTTAGGCCTTTTATGGTAGGAGGTGTCATTCTCCTGTCGGGTGGTTTGATGATTTTGTGTTTCAACCTTGGGGTACTGATCTTTTGAGGGATTCGTTGGATAAGAGTTATGCAGATCGGAGGGTTCTTCCTTTTGCGTTTGTGGTTGGTGAGCGGGTTTTGCTGAAGGTTTCACCCATGAAGGGTGTGATGAGATTCGGGAAGAAAGGCAAGCTTAGCCCGAGGTTTATTATCCCTTTTGAGATAGTGGAGAGAGTTGGGGAGGTGGCTTTTGAGTTGGCTTTACCTCCTGGTTTATTTGGTGTGCACCTGGTATTTCATGTATCAATGATGAAGAAGTATGTTGTGGATGGTTCTCATGTTATTAGATGTGATTCGGTGATGCTGGACCGAACTTAGCTTATGTGGAGGAGCCTGTAGCTATTTTAGACAGGCATGTCCAAAAGTTATAGTCCAAAGAGATAGTTTCCGTTAAAGTGTAATAACAGAATTGCCCAGTGTAGGAGGCTACATTAGAGACTGAGTCCAATATGCCAGCTAACTACCCCGAGCTATTTGAGAGTCCAGGTATTTCCTTTGCTTTATCGTTCGAGGACGAACATTTATTTAAGTTGTACATGATGTAATGACTCAAAAAGTCATGTTGCTTATTTTTCCATGAAACCCCTAAATCACCCTTCCTGAGTCCTTATTTTCTTATTTGTGACTTGCGGGGAAGGTGGCACAATTCCCGAGGTGATCGGGTAGGTTTCAAATCCATTTTGGTAGGTTTGAGAAATTCAAAGTTAAGAGAATAGAAGAGTTTGACCTATAGTTGACTTTTGGGTAAACATACTTTGTTCATAGTTTCTTCTGTTTCATTAGCTCCAGAACGGTGTTTATGACTTATTTGAGCCTTTTTTTTGGGTCTTGAGGCAGCCGGGTTTGTTTCACGCCAGCAACCATGCATCCGCTTCCCCGAGTTTGCCTCTGTGGAGGTCAGGCTCATCGAAGCCAGACTGGACTAAGTATTGAGAGTTCGCTTCTGCAGATGGGTTCCTCATCGGGGCGTGTGTGCCTCTGCTGAGTTTGTTTCCGCCCCAGCAAGATATGAGACTTTAAGTGACCTCACCTCAGTGGATACGTTTTCCGCTGGAGCGTGTCTGCGCCAGCGGAATCGATTCCGTTGGAGCGAAAACACTATTTAGATTAGAAGGAGTTAATGACCTATAATCTATTTCATTCCCCAAAAATCATTCTTCTTGGAACTAGAGCTTGGGAAGTAGATTCTTGAAGACTTAAGGGAATTTGATCAGCTAAGGTGACTTTCCCTCATTAATTATTGTGTATTAGTTAGATTCCATCCTAAGCATGATTCTTAAATGGGGGAAATAAAAAGAGAACCTTGTTGACAATTAGAGGGTTATGTTTAGGATTTGGGGATTGGTTATTGGATTATTATTGTTGATATTTTAAACTAGTATTGTAGTCGACAAGTGGGTGGTATTTGATTGATCAATTGTATGATATAAACTCTTTTGGAAATTGGGGGAAATTCTAGGGTTAGAATTTGGGCTTTTTGCCAATTCATGAATTAAGGATTCACTTGAGCTTATTTATTAAATTAACTTGAGATTATGACTATCCAGTATGTTATGATTCTATTTGGGTAGAAAAGTTTGAGTTTTGATAGTGTGGGCCCGAGGTTCCTTTCTAGTTTAACTTGGGGATTCTAGTTTGCCTATAGATATGGTTACCGTTAGACCCGTAATCTCATATAATTGATATGATTGACTAGTGTGGGCTTGTGAGATGGCTTAGTGAAAGGGTAAATCTACTGTGTGAGTTCCTCAGCTTCGATTCAAGTATGTTGAGCCTTTCTAGACTCTAGTGTAGCTTTTATGTGTTAGTATGCTATTATGAACTAAATGGGACTAATGGGGAATTGGGGGTCCCATATTAGTGAGGTGACGAGCACTAATATGGGCATCGGTGAACTTAACTTGGGTAATTAATGAATCAGTTGATATATTTGAAGGAGTTTAAGTGTTTAGCCTTTGGCCCACCGGTGCGGTGTAAATTCGCTTAGATTGGTATGACTGTTGTTTACTTGGGCTTGTAGCCATGATTTATATGATATTTCTTAATTTGACTTGTCATGCATTCATCACTCGACATCTCTTCTAAATACTTGAAAAGTAACTGATAAATACATGATTGTATTTCTTATGTTGATTGCGTGGTGTACACATATCCATATCATTCATACATCATATATTTGGCATTGAACTATTGAGATAATGCTGAGAGCGGCTTGGGAAGTCGGTTATGGGATATAGTACATGATACGAGAGATGACTGTTTATGACACTTTAGTCACTGAGCTGGTATCCGATGGGATCGGATGGGTATATGGACTTCATGAGTCCCACATAGGTCACGTGACAGCTACTGCAGCACCTTGTGTATACTGAGTACATATGGCCACTTGCATTAATCCATATCATCTTGCATTGCATTCATTTATACCATGATATGTAACTGATGTTGTGTGTACTCGGTGATGAAATATGATATACTTGTGATCTTTGGCTGATAGAAGGAATACTGATAGTTTATACTTAACTCTATTGTGAGCTTTGAGTGGAATATCTCGATGGGTCTAGACGCCCTGAATGGGGTTTAGGCTGACTTATTGACTATTGGACTTAAAATTGTTATAAACCTGAGAATGATAGGATACTTGACGATGTTGTTGAGTACATGTGTTTTCCGTACTCACTCAATGCTTGATGCACTCTGTGAGCAAGTATCGAGCCGGACGACAGAGGATTTGGGAGAGCATAGCTTTATTGGTGATCGCTTGAGGAGTCCAGGGTGAGCTATTGATGCATTCCTGGCACTGGAACTCTTTTATCTACTTTATGATTATGTCATTTTACATTCAGACAGTACTGTTGTTTCACTTTCAGACGTGTATTCCTATTTAGAGTTTTGTACTCATGACTACCGGATCATTGGGGGATTTCTTTTAATCGTGTATTAAGTCTTAAGACTTGTTGATATTCCCTTTGTTATCTCTTTACTTTCTGCATTTACTTTCGCATTACTTATGTTGAATAATTTGGGTTCGCCTATGGGTTAGCGTAGGTGCCCTCACGGCACGATGGGATTTTGGGTCGTGACAACGAGATACCAATCTAAGCAATATACTCTGTCAAGGAGGTTGATTCAACAACACACGATTCAAGTCTAAACTTACATTACTTCCAGTTCTCATTTTGTAATAATATACCTTCTCATGCACAACATCTTACTTTTGTAACTCTTAAGGTTTCATACTTATCTAATACCTTAATCTCCATTCACTGATTCATATACTCAAACATATCACACTCACACCTTCACACATATAGTAGATCATTGACTTGTGTTTCGTTATTCTCTATATCAAACCCACTAGATCAAATATAGTTTCTACTACACTTATACTATCATTTTTCCACCACGATGATTATTTTTGTTCAAGCCTAAAATATGTGTCACATCCCAACCTTGGGGGGGTGTCAGGCACCCGGCACCCGAAGGTCCGAGCAAACCAACTATAGTACCTGGGAGATCTAACATGCAACTGGGGCCGACAAGGCCTCCAAATAATGATACAGGATAAAAAGGTTCCACCTTCAAACAGAAAATGGCCCAACAACACTGCTTATACATAACGAGGCCGATGAGGACATATCAAAAGTATAGACAATTGACAAGAAGGTCGACAAGTCAAAAACATCCTAGTACTTGTCTGCAAGCTTCTAAGGGTATCCAAAATACAAAAACATATGTACATAAATACCTAGCGACTCCAGACAGCAACTCCGGAGAAGTAGAGTGCAACTATCAACAACTGAAAATTGGCACCCTGCTGAGGAGGTACGTCCGTCGGTCTATCTGCACCTGTGGGCATGAACATAACACCCCAGAAAGGGGAATGTCAGTATGAAAGAATGTACTGAATATGTAGGGCATAATCGAAGTAAATAAAGAATCAATAATGGAAAGAGCATAAGAGATACCACCTGAAACTCATAAATGTCACCATGCATCAAACTGTGTAAGTGTGTATAATAATTGCGTATATAATGTTGTAGGCCTCTATGGGCAATATGATTAATGTCATATATGTATAAGCTACCATAGGCCTCTGTGGGCAATATCATCAATGTCATATATGTATAAGCTTCGTATATAACGCCACAGGCCTCTGAGGGTAATATAAGTGCATAATATATACGTATGAAGACCAACTGGAGGACACATGCTTACTAATCCCTTTCGGAATGATGTAAGATCGTTAAACCTCGGAATGTCCTTATGCGTATTACATACTAGTTTCTTTTCCCACATGAGTCAATATGAAAGTGTTACACCCCGTACTTTGGACGTCATTTTTCTTCATGGGTTAACTAATGTAAGCTTAGTAAGGTTGAGATCCCATAACAAGATTAAAAAAGGTTTAGATGAGTGTTAATTATGTTTCGTATAGAGTTTGGGGCTAAACAAATCAAAGAAAGTAAGCTCATTGAAATCCGGGAGAAACCGGGCAGAATTTCTGGACCTGATTTTTGGTTCAACTTCTCTGGCGTATATCCCCTAGTATATAAATAATTACGGATCCCATAACATATCTAAATTCAAGTTCAGAGCGTCTACGTTCTAATGCACCTGACTTTTCATCAATCTGAGAAGTATGGAAGATTGTACTGACTGTCAAACTTTATACGGCACATTTGACGAACCGTCAAATTGCGGTGTTGGAAATCTGGTTACGGGTTTGTATGTAATTTTCACGTTTTGCATCTCATTTTCCGTCAATCCCAAGCCCTGATAATCTCTCTAAACCCTCTCTAACATATCCTAACATCCCAATTCGAAATCAAAGCCAAATCACGTAAGGGTAACATGATAAAACCTGTGATTATCATAGTAATCTTCTTCTCCATACAAAGTTGGTTTTGGAAAACCCTTGAGTGTAAGCTAGCTTGCTGTTTTGAGGAGTTTAGAAGGCGTAAAGTTAAATTTTATCCACCTATACTTATATTTATGATTAATTAATTATTTGGAGAAAGTTGTGAAAAGATTTCCATAATTGAAACCCGTAAACCTATGAAATCATTGTATGATGATTTGTGGGCTGTTTTGCTAGAATTATGAGTTGAAATTGATTAGTCAATTGATTGTTGGTATTGTGAAACTTAGAAAGAATGTTTCGAAGGATCGTGAGATCAAATTACATAAGTACCCTTTGTTAAGTAGTCTACGAACCCTTTGTGAAGTCTCTTTATTGGATATGGATTCGATATTGATATCGACCCATTTTTTCTATAGATAATCATTCGTAAGGAGTACAAGGGTTCATAGAGCAACTTTGATGTATGTACGGAGGGCTTTAAGTAGGTAAAGGGTTCGGATCCTGATTGTACTCAGGTTGACCAGAAATGGCAAGGCAAGATTGGGGTTTCTCGGTCTCTCGGTAGGCCGGCAATGGGGTGTTGGGTGGTAATTTCGGGTGGGTGTGGGAGGAGTCGCATCAAGGAACTTTATGGAGTTGGCACAGGTGGGTCTCAGGATGATGCTCGGGATTTGGTGGAGATAAGGTTCGGAAGTGCACCAAGACAGTGAGGTGTGTGAGAAGGGAGTTTGGGTGGAACGTTGATATGTTTGGTGGTGTTTGCATGGGGATAAGGATATGTGCGGACAGTGGACTTTTGTGGAGATGTTTATGAAGTGTCGCGGGAGATAGAAATATGGAGAAACAAGTAATTGGAACACAGATTGTATACGGATTGTTGGAAACAATCCGAAACACAAACCAAGTCACAATTCAGTCGATATGGGTCCTTCGATGGTAACACGAGGAGTTAATTGCTCGTGTGGTCTCCAAGTATGTTGTGATCAATTTCACAAGGACTAAGTTTAGGTTTTTTGACCGTGAGGCTCAACAATAACCAAGCAAGGGTGATCGAAAACCTTAGACACAAGATAGATGACCCTCCCAGAGGATCCAACTAAGAGATTCAATCCCAGATTGAAAGACTTAGCCAAAATGAGTTAAACTCAAGTTTTTCATTCAACAACCTTCTAGAAAGAAAACATAACGACATAGACTACACACTTAGCCGATTAGGTGGGAAAGGTCCTCGGCTGAGGGGTGCTTCACGTCTAGATACAATGTTTTAGAACCCTGTTTGATGGCTTCCATACAGGGTTGGTCATCACTTGAATGAGCTCCTTGGAGTGTGTTGAGATGCATGCCCTTTGGCCGATTGTGAAGGGAGTAAATCGTTCAACCCTTCAGCTTCATCAATCTGCATCTTGATGTTCTCAATTGATGAAATCCATACACGGTTTATCCACTTGGAAGACCTCAACTTCTAGATGGCACATTCACTCATTTGATTCCGTACACGCTTGGCCATGTCACTATGTGATGAGGCTTCTCTCGGCTTCATCATCTTCCCCTCATTGAATGTGTCCTAGTGAGTCGCTAAGGGTTATTACATCCCTTTAATATGTCCTAAGTAACTAATACTTAACCTAAGAATTTAAATACAACAATTAAAAGCAAGGTCTCGGCCAAGACCAACACTTAAGGCCGAATAAATACAAATCCTTGAGACAATCAAGTATTGTCTCCTAGATCATTCCAAACTCCATACATTTCTAAGATTTTCGCCGGGTGTTCATGGCTAACCATTGGAATTCTTGGAAACTTACTTCTTATCTTTAATTGAGGGATCAAGCATGTGGTTTGATT
The DNA here is from genome assembly GCA_029783415.1 of Anisodus acutangulus. Taxonomy (NCBI): domain Eukaryota; kingdom Viridiplantae; phylum Streptophyta; class Magnoliopsida; order Solanales; family Solanaceae; genus Anisodus; species Anisodus acutangulus. The sequence goes on from CM056493.1 coordinate 40,704,163, forward strand.
TACATCAATCTCCCCTTCTTCGGAATAATTTGTCCTCAAATTCGCGGGGATCAAATGTGAGGACTCCTTACTACCAACCCACCTTGAATCTTTTCCTTTGTTCGGATCTTGTTCCTTGCACGAGATTTCTTGAATTTTGGCTAACCATTTGAAGGGATCATCCCTCAAGTATTCTCCCCACTTAGTCCACGAATCATATGTGAAAGTGTTAAGATGTACACCTACGACTTCTTATAGTAGGGAGCCTCGGATTCTTGCCTTAGTCCGGCATCAACCTCATACTCTTCTTGACACAACTCTTCAATGACTATGATAGAGGTAGTAACATTCTCATGGTCTCGGACTACATGAGGGTAGAAAAAAATTGAGCCATAATCCCGTGTAGCACTAGGACTCTTGAGTCGTCCTTGGTTAACCTCAGATGTTTCAAGGCAAAGTTCTTTACCCCCTTGGATCACCCATTCTAGTGGTGGGATTCCTATGGGAAAGGTCGAACCTCTACAAACTTTGAGTGAGCCTCCAAGTAGTGAGAGTTCACTATATTGTACCTTGATGACCAATTCTTGTGCACTCTTTTCTTGGGTCTCCCTTACTTGGGATCCATCCTTCCAAGCTATCTTAGGAAGGGATTCATCCATCCTCACTTCACTCCAACAAATAACTGTTCTTGGTATTAGTGGCGCATACCTCAAAACAAAGTGGAGGGTCTTAAGGCCATCAATGCTTATGTTCCAAATGTCATTCCCTTTTTGCACCAACGCCATCTGTGTCGTTACCGACACTTCTATTAGCCTCCCCTTCTTTAGTTCTTCCTTTTCTCTTTATTCTTCAATTAAGAGAGTCTCGGGTTCGTCCTTACACTTTTGCGCATTTTGGAGCTTCATCCTTCTTACTTGACTAGGTGATAAAGGTCGTAGCCGGAAATCCTTGCCATCTTTGTGGAAGGAGTAGGTGTTTTCCTCCCCATCATGAAATGTCCTTCGGTCGTATTTCCAGGGTCACCCCAACAAAATGTGACATGCATCCATAGGGATGACATCGCACCAAAACTCATCTACGTATTCGCCGATCCGAAAGTTAGCAAAGGCTTGCATTGTGATTGTGACCCTATTTCCTTTATTCACCTATCGAAGATAGCAAGATTTAGGATGCATGCGCATTGACAATTGCAATTCGCCGATTATCTCAATGGAAATCAAGTTGGCACTACTACCCCCGTCTATAATCATATTGTATATTTTCTCATTCACCTTGAAACAGGTGTAGAATATTTGTTCCCTTTAAGTTTCTTCATGCTCCCCCGGTTGGTTGTTTAATATGTGTTGGAGCATCAAACTCACGCCCGTTTGTAGGTCGAGGATAGGGTTTTCTCTATCAGAGTCCAGATGGACTTGATTGCTTATTTCATTTTATCTCTGCTCCTGGAAACAAATCAAGCGACCCCTGACTCATTGTACTAGTTACTGCTAAAGCTAGTGCTAGTGTTGTATTGGTGTATTGCTAGTGAACTTACAAAGCGAGATGTAAATGTAGAAAAAAAGGGAAGATTGGCGTGAGAACCCTCTAGATTAGGGAGATCCAAATAGGAGCTTCTTGCGAATGCCTAGGAAAGGACCTCATGCGGCGTGAGAAAGCCCACTTGACTTCGGAATGCCAACCTCCCTTAGCTTAGCCATTTACGACCTTTTTCGCCCTATCACTGCCATTCATCGGATAAGACTACATCACCTAAATTAAGAAAAAAAGGGAAGGCACTTTTTGGACGTTCCATGATTAAACCGACTAGCGGCACTTTCGAGATGCCACCTTGAAATATCAAAAAATAGGCTTTCTCATTCAATGTTATTCCGACCACGCTTGGTTAAAATGTCTTTCCAAACAGAGATCGACCCCGATCAGTGCAGTTAGATAGTTAGAGTTAGTAGTTTCTTCAACAATTCTAAAAAGAGGAGTTGCTCTTAGAGTTAGGGAGCGAGTGGAATAAATGAGTTCAATACGCTGGATAAGAAGCATAGTATATGAAGCGATCAGTAGAGCGAAGGGGTGTAATAGGCAGAAATGACTACTAGTTGTTGTACATGGATGCGATTCGCCAAGCTGGGGAAAAGAAAGTCATCCGGCCCTACCGGATTCTTTCTGGCTTGTTTAGTAAAGTCAATGTTTTAGCCTTATCTTATAGGTGACGACGACGTTGAGTTGATGGCAAGTTGTTCCAAAGGATCAAAACGTCCAGTTATTAATGGAATTCCTTATCGGTTGTTTCGGTGACCAGGAGAGTCAGCTAGAGAGAGGTCTGTGCTTTCGTCAGGGGGTAGCTCGTCAGTACCATGTGTTGATCAGTCATCCAAAAGAGAGGGGCTCTAAGGACCAGTTTGACATCTCATTCAAGAGAGGGTACAGATGTATGCTTGCGTAGGCAGTTACTGCAGCCGAGATCTGGACTGCTGAGTTCTTATGGGGGATCCATTTATCTACGGTCGACTGTGTATTAACACGGTAGGAAACATTGTGCCAGTTATTCTCCAGGGGGTGGGAGTACAAGAACTTCCCATAATGGTATTACTTTTTTTATCCAAGTAGGGGCCATAGACTTGAAGGATAGGTGGCAAACTCCATGAGATTATTTCCATGTCACGTGTAGCATCTCCCGTAGATGGTGGCATGGTTGTGATAACATTTGTGCACGCATTCTCCACAAATTTCTTTATGGTTTATTTCGGGCTCGCAACTCTAACCGTGTCTATTGAGAGGTCATTCTTGCCGATCAATGAGTCTAGAAGACTCCCCTTCTTGGGTTCCTCTTCTATCTTTTGTGCATCGACTAATAGCGCCCCGTCTTTGCGCTTCTTCGCCCTTCGGATTCTCATATCCTTTACTTCATTAGGCGTCATAGACAACAATCGAATCCTCCGGCCATTACTACGAAGAGAATAGCTATTCCTCTCATCATCATGTTGTGCCTTACGGTCAAGTTGCCATGATCGTCCTAATAAAATATGGCACACATCCATAGGTAGGATGTCATACCACACTTTATCTTCGTACCCTCCAATCTGAAAACTAACAAGAGTTTATCTTGTTATTCGTAGTTCTTCATCTTTGGTTGACCCTTGGAGAACATACGGCCGAGGATGGTTTCGGGAAGGTAGATCCAATTTGTTAACCATCTCGATTGAAGCCGTGTTGATACAACTCTTTCTATCAATGATCATGTTGAACACACGGTCTTTCACTTTACACCGAGTGTGAAAGAAATGTTCATTTTGCGTCTCTTCGTGTGCATCAAGTTGATTGCTTAGAACATGTCGGGGAATTGAGTTTTCATGTCCCTCTGCAAGAGTAACGTATTCCTCCTCATTTTCTTGATCATACAATGGATTAATAAAGGAGGTGTGGCTTTTTGCTTCGACATAATACAATGGGTTAGTGAACAAGGTACGACCTTGCTCTTCCTCTCCGAATTTCTCAACTTCGGTCTTTACCATATCCAAGGAATTCCCATAACCGTGGTATTATTTCTTTTCATATATTGGGTTGGCTTGTACAAACCTTATCTTAGCATTCTTACTCACGGCCTGATCCACAAGTTCCTTTTTCAAGGCTTGCAAGTGGTCAGCCAAAATGTTATACATAATCCTCCGTAATTCCTTTCTTGTGAGAGGCATAACATCAAAGAGTGGGACGGGATTGCCTTGCTATGATACCAATTTGTTGATGTATGTACGGAGGGCTGTGAGTAGATAAAGGGTTCAGATCCTGATTGTACTCGGGTTGACCCGAAATGGCAGGGCAAGATTAGCGTTTCTCGATCTCTCGGTAGACAGGAAATAGGGTGGTAATTTTAGGTGGGTGTGGGAAGAGTCGCGTCAAGGCACTTGGTGGAGTTGTCACAGGTGGGTAGATGGTCAGGATAATGCTCGGGGTTTAGTGGTTTGGTGGAGCTAAGGTTCAAAAGTTCACCAAGCCAGTGAGGGTGTGTGAGAAGGGAGTTTGGGTGGGACGTTGATATGTTTGGTGGTGTTTGCGTGGGGCTAAGGATATGTGCAGACATTGGACTTTTTTGCAGATGTTTATGAAGTGTTTCGGGAGATATATATGTGGAGAAATAAGTAATTGGAACACGGATTGTACACAAATTGTTGTAAACAATCCGATACACAAACTAAGTCACAATTCGGTCGATATGGGTCCTTGGATGGTAACACGAGGAGTTAATTGCTCGTGTGGTCTCCAAGTATGTTGTGATCAATTTCACAAGGACTAGGTTGAGTTTTTCTGACTGCGAGGTTCAACACTCACCAAGCAAGGGTGATCGAAAACCTTAGACACAAGATAGGTGACCCTCCCGGAGGATCCAACTATGAGATTCAATCCCGGATTGAAAGACTTAGCCAAAATGCATTAAACTCAAGTTTTTCATTCAACAACAACCACTTAATACAATATCCTAAGGTCTCCTTTTATAGTAGAGCAAAAAATCTTTTAGAAAGAAAACATGAAGACATAGACTACACACTTAGCCGCTTATGTGGGAAAGGTGGAGGGGAAAGGTCCTTGGCCGAGGGGTTCTTCACGTCTAGATACAGTGTTTTAGAACCCTCTTTGATGGCTTCCATACATGGCTAGTTAGCACTTGAATGAGCTCTTTGGAGTATGTTGAGATGCATGCCCTTTACCGATTGTGAAGGGAGTCGTTCAACCCTTCGGCTTCATCAATCCGCATCTTTATGTTCTCAATTGATGAAATCCATACACGGTTTATCCACTTGGAAGACCTCAACTTCTAGATGGCACATTCACTTCTTTTATTCCATGTACACGCTTGGACATGTCACTATGTGATGAGGCTTCTCTCGGCTTCATCATCTTCTCATCATTGAATGTGTCCTAGTGAGTCGCTAAGGGTTATTACATCCCTTTAATATGTCCTAAGTAACTAATACTTAACCTAAGAATTTAAATACAATAATTAAAAGAAAGGTCTCGGCCAAGACCCACACTTAAGGCCGAATAAAATACAACTCGTTGAGACAATCAAGTATTATCTCCTATGCCATTCCAAACTCCATACATTTCTAAGCTTTTCGCCGGGTGGTCATCGCTAACATTGGCATTCTTGGAAACTTACTTCTTATCTTGAATTGAGGGATCAAGAATGGGGTTTGATTTACATCAGACTTGTAGCTCAAGGACAAGGTATGTAAGGCTATTCTTTTCTTTCAAAAGCATGAAATTCAAAGAACTATCATTTTCAAAAATAAACGTCAAGAGCTTCACTCTATTGTATATCAAAATCTCTTGTCGGGAAGTGTTCATTGATTATTGCTATTATCAGGATCATTGTTGTTTGGTTACTAGTTTATCTTACATACATCTTCAAAAAGAAGCATCCTAGTTAGTTAATTGTCAAGTCGACTAAAAGTCATTCCAAGAGTAAAGTGAAAGAGTTTATGAGTTTCAAAATAGGCCAAAGAGTCATTGTTATCATAGTATGTTGTCCACACCACCGACTCTCATTGGTATTGATATATTTTTCATTGGCAGTTGATATCATGCATACAAATATATACATATATTGGATCGGGTTGCACGTTCTATAACATATACATATATTGGATTGGGTTGCATGTTCCGCAACATATACACATATTGGATCAGGTTGCACGTTCCGCAACATATACATATAATGGATCGGGTTGCGCATTCCATAACACATGCATAAATCGGTGTGCACATAGCATTGCATTGCATATCCATACATACACCTTAGAGTATACCTAAGGGTACTGACATGTTATACACCTCGCACTATAATACGAGGATAGTTTATACAGTAAAGGCATATCCAGACAGGTTGTATTGAGTTTCAGAGTTTCATTATTCGCCCCATGTGGCATCCAGGTTGCTTACTCTTTCCTTTACAGCTTATTGCTTCATATAACTCTTATGCCTTTCTTTACAGCTTATAGATTCATATGTCTATTCATGCTTTACATACTTGGTACATTATTTTGTACTGACATCCCTTTTGCCGGGGGCGCTATGTGTTCATGCCGCAGGTTCTGATAGAGACTCTGCTAGGCCACCACAGTAGGAGTTGTCGAGTTCAGCCGTCAGTAAGTAAGCTTCATCTCTCCCAGAGCTTTCTGGTCAGATATGGAGTACAGTTTGTCGGGTTATGTACAATAAAGGTAGGTCGAGGCCTTTTTCTGGCCACATATCAGTTCAGTTACTCGTAGAGGCTCACAAACTTATTTTGGTATGTATAGTGTTGATGTATATCCTTGACCTTATCGGTCCTGTTATGTATATATGTTAGGTTAATTCATCTTATCCAGTGTTGTTGGTGTGATATATCCCAGTACGATCTTGTCAGCCAAAAGTTCTACTCGTACAGAAGACTGGTCATTAGAGTGGTACGCTCGTGACAGCAAGGCACCGGGTGCCGGCCACACCCCCTAATTTAGGGTGTGAAAATTCTAGTCTAACTCATGCTTTACACAGTTTTAGTTCTGACAATAACTAGAAAGACCTCAGTTAACTTATATTCATAGCCAGCCTACTAAAGATTCTGGCCAAGATTATTGAGACGCCAAAGGTGCGAGTGTATTATTGAAATTTCAGAGTATAAATGATTGCCTCCTCCTTAGATATGAAAGAAGTGATGTAAGTTCGGGAAAATGAAGTACCAACTTTAGAAAGATAGAAAGCGTATGATAGTGGAGGTACAAATTTTGAAATGCGGAATATTGTAACAAGATCGGAATTCATATAGAATAATGAAACCTTTGTTGTTCCGTCTTCAGCAGTGATAGAACCACAGTGAGAATCGCTTATTTCTATTATTGATTTATTAATGTCAATGGACATAGTTTCACAAGAAGTGAGACCTCGAGATCTAGTAAGTATTTTGCATGATCCCCAGCATGGATGGTACCGAAGAATAGTAGGTTAGGTAGTAATACCCCTTTAGAGAACATGTACATAATGTGACTGGGAATTGTTAGCCAAATATGATCTCGAAAGGATTAAGAGACTATCGAGCCAAGAATGAAGCTCTTTTGTGCAGGAGGTAAACATTTCCCTCAGCAAGACTCCTGTCAAAAAATGGAGAAGAAGAGGACGTTAGACATAAGATAGGGTTATATCACGAAAATATAGACGAGGATAAGAGGTGAGTCACGTCGATGATTGACACCGACATTCTGGGAAGATATATGACTTTAAAATAAGGGTAATGGGAGCTTATAGGTTGTCTATGGGAGTATCGGAGTATATGGAAGTTGAATGGATCGAAGAATATATATTTGAAGAAAAATTTGCAGAATTTCAATTTGACGGCCAAAAGGATGAACCGTACAAAATTGTACGGACCGTCAAAAGTGGACCCTCACCATAATTTTGGAGGACAGATTGTAAAGCCCAGATTAACAGATCGAATAAAAATGTATGGACCGTTAAATTGAACCGTTAATTTGGTCGGTGGCCGACTTAGCTTCAGGTTTAAATGATTTTATGTCCATTTGTGATCAGAATAATGCAAAAGTAAATGAAACATTGGAATAAATGTATGAGAAGACGAAGAGTTATGAAATAAAGTATAGAAGAGTAGCCAGTTATGGCCAATAAAGATAGAAAGTGATAAAAGTAGTAACGGTCGGGACGTCGAAGGGAAAATGTTATAAGACCGAGCACCTATTATAAGATTTGAGTAAAAAGAAATCAACGGGATAGGCCGTCAAGATGATTTAGCCATTAAACTAAGGAACATTAATGTTGAGTCGATCCGTCAAATAGGGCGAGTTAAGAGTTGAGGGCTCCCAAAGGATAAAATAAGAGCGACTGCGGAATGGAAAATAAGTGAATATGCAGTAAAGAAGTACTCTGCAAGGAAGGACGATCCCTAAAGGTTGGTAAGAAATAAGCCCCCCACGGGGCTATTGTTTTTGTTACCGGAATTAAGCATGTCAGTCATGAACATGTGACACCTTACTTATGCGAGTGATTCAATGATCCTACTAGGGGTGTTTCTTCAACGTGAATTATGTCATTAAAGGGTTGTAGATTATGAAGAACATTGAGTTGACGACCTGATATCTTAAGATGGAAATTTCGAACACAAGAGAAGTAACACATAGAAGATGGTGCCAGAGATAACCGACATAAACTAGTACGATAATTCAGTAAGAAAATGCAAGGGTTACGATGGGAAGCTTTGCGAAGACAAATGTTGTGTTACCCAGATTTTGTGTATATACCATGAACCTCGATGGATAGGTACGTATTTATAGGGATATTATGAAAAGAGTGATAGTGGCCTCCCAAATAACAGAGGTAAAGCGATGGCAATGACAATTAATAGGAAGGGATTCACCCAGGAAAGCATGACGAATAATCAAACATAAAAGCATATGCAGGATCGAGAAGAGTATTCTGAATTTATGAATAAGAGGATAAGTCGAGTCTCATCGATAAAGGATGTATACGGAATCCAAAATGAGACAGGTTGAAAGGCCAGATAAACCATAAAACTATGGTAAACCTATGTTAAAGGACAATCTTAATAGTTGAGACGTTGATCTCGCAAGCTAATGATAGTGATTCTCAAGAAACATTGCCAACGGGAAATAATAGTATGAGGGGTTAATATAAGGTGACCAAGCTAAGGGGCTACAAAGCCCAAAAGTATAAGCCCACGGTTAAGGATGATGCTTATATTAAACGAAAGGAGATGTAATGGTTAGAAGGATAAGCGATAAAAGATTAGGGATATTCCAGATTCCACAAGATTATATGATTACAAAGTTGTTAAAAGAAAACGGATGGTAGAGATCTGCTGAGGACAAGAGAAGGATTTAATCTGCATACAGATGGGAATGACTCACCGTTAATAGAGATGGTTGGATAAGGATCAAGATTTGATGTCAAAGTACAGCGTAAGTATAGATAAAAAAAAGGAACCCCCGAATAACAGATATTGAGATTAGTCAATGCATTGCAAAGTGCTTACCTAGAGGAAATTAGAGGACAAGGTTGTTTACACCTAAAGCCCGGATAGGAAAGTTAAGCCAATTATTTAGGGTCGATAATAGCAAGCCCATGGTAGAAGTATAATCATGAGGATTTTTAGTGTAAAGTTGAAACGAGTTTCTCATACCAACAAGGGCACCCTCTTGGATGGGTCACAATGGTATAAAAAGTATGAGCCCCTTTAAAGGGAATAATGGTTCTTAACAAGAATGAGAAAGAAGTAAGTAAGAAAAGATAGATTCAGATAATGTTATAAGGTGTGCTCCCCCTTAAAGAGCAAGAGCTTTTGGAACTTAAACTTCAAGAAGTGGGTATCCCATAACTATGGTGGAAAGATAAGAACATAGCATTATTCCAGTCGACCGATTGAAAATCCGAACGTGGGACTAAATCAATGATAGAGGTGTTATATAGAACTCAGTGATATCCCTCCTTTAAGAGATGGATTTGAGGATAACCTTATACGGGTTCAATCCTATTATCTTTCGAAGAGTAAGATTGGCAGAACATCATAACAGTCTTCAATGTAACCTAAGACGGGGGATGTAAATGGTTTAGCCTATATCAAGGCCCAGAAAAAGAAAAGGGAAGGACTAAAAAAGGAGCGTCAGCAGATAGCAAGTTTAAAGATCCAATTTCAGGTCTCCAATGATAATATAATGATATACGAGGAATGTTAGTTTCACCCCAGTAGCAAAAAGAAAAAATGAATTCAACAAGGGAGAGTTGGAAGTTGATACCATTGGAAGATAGGGTTCCGTAGTAGTAGAGACAGTTCTAGAGATAAAATGAGACATAGTTCTCCAGCACTAAGTCAATCGTGTGTCCTAAGTTTCGCTGGGTTACGAGATAAGATTAAGAGCATAAGTGCATTGCTCCCTCTATTCAATCAGGGAGGACGTATTACGATACCAAAACAGGGATTTTTGTGTGGTAAGTAGAACAATGCCGAGTTTTGGAATAGCACCCTAGTGGTCAGCATGGAGAGACAATGCATTAAAGGGCCAGAAGGACTAGTACACAGAACTCAGATTCCCACCTACAAAGTATAGCATGGGTTAAGAATAAACCTCAGTATGGGTCTGTAGATGTTCTTATCAGAAATACTACTTTCAACGGCTGATAATCAACACATTTATAAGTTGACCCTATCCTTACTAAAACAAAAGCTATTCACGAGGTGAAGGATTTCTCTAGCTGTCCATCGACTGGTTATAGGATCCCAGGACATTTAAATACCATGTACCACAGGTATAAGGGGCTAGGTGCAGTTCAATTTCAAGATTCTCCAAGGAAAGATTAGAAGTGCAGAGAAAGCCCTTTTTAGTTCACTCCCATTCTGGTGGTCAATCCAAGCGCGCGATTTAGATGCTCGAAGATACGATACATGAAACCCTTAGAGTTGCGGAAGAAGAAAGTTCCTACAAGAGAAAGTGTCAATAGTCCAGAATTGCGAAATATTAATAGTCAGTCAATCATCCTCTGGACGGACACATCAATGTTCAAAAGTGATACATTAGGATCCATAATGGCTAATCGTCCTCTAGACTAGCATAGCTTGTCCATACATGCCCAAACACAAGCATGTACAAGTCATGACATATTAGCAGAATCACAAATTATAGAATGGAAGCTGAATCTCAAATCATGGCATGGAAACCGAATATTTCATTATGAATTATGTCCATCATCTCATTAGTATGAGTATATCAAGTCATTAATAGGTTTAGAAACCATGTTCAACTACTTAAATAAGTTTCAACTTCAACAAATACATAAAACATAAACTATCCAAGCTTTCGAAATAAAGTTTAAAATATTCTTTATAGGGGTAAATCATGTTGAAAGTCCAAAGCTTTATAAATCAGTTTCAACAATCCTTTGATAAGAAAAATGACGAATACATATTATAGAATGATAGACCTAACGCTTCATGAGGGATTGTCCCTCACGCACATGAAACCTTGCCAAAGAAACTATTTTTAAAGGTTGGAGAATATGTTCGAAAAGAGACATACCTCAAATCCCACTCTTTTAAGCGCACTACAATGTTCGTCATCCCTTTCGACATTAATATATAGAAATATAAGTCAAAGAGATTCAATATTATTAATAATACTCATAATTTGGTCATCTAGGCATTTTATCAAACTTGGTGGGCATGAAGCTCCACAAGCTCTCATCAATGGAGTTTCTACACCCAACAACTCATCCCCTGGTTTCGAGATGATTTTACAATCTTATAATGATACAACTAACATCCTTCTTCATTACTCATAAGATAACAACAATCCAAACATATAATTGTTCATACTTTTCTATCAAACTCATCATATTTCCCCAACTATAATTTGATAACTTATAGTCTCTAAATACTAAAATTAAGTTTGAGTGTAGGATGGAGATCTTACCTTTTGATACCCAATCTTTAATAATAGGATTCTAGGGTTTCTTATACAAGATGAAGACTCAAGCAAGAATCTACGAAATTCCAAGGTTTAATCATGATAAGAATCATGAAATTGATACTAAAACCGATTTAAAATCATAAAAATAACCTTACATTGACGTGGAAGGATGAGAGGAATAGAGGAAATTTGTGCTAGTGTTTGGGGTTGTTTTTCTCTCTCAAAGTCGTCCAAAGAAAGTGTGAAATTGCTCTTAAAATTCTAAATTTTTGTACTTAATATATTTACTTCAGTGTCGTCCGTCGCAGCAGTTAATTCATGGTCACTGCTACCTAAGGAATTTATTTTCACCGTCGTAGCGGTCAACATTTGACTGCTGCGAAGCTCGCTACTGATTTCGCCTCAATCATTCTAATTATTTTCCAACCCATTCTATTCCACTCCCGAACACTCATAATACCTCCAAACATAACCTTTTACGTGTTGAAATTACTTTAGCCATAATTGAGGAGTGAACACCTATGGACTTTACACATATCTTAATAGATTCAAACATGACCCGAATATACAGAGTGTTACACAACATGACTAATAGATCTACAAACTTTGCAGGTATTGTGATTTGTTTTACCTCTTTTGATGGTGATAAACAGTCTTGTAAAAATTTTAGACATGATGTTGATATTTGTATCATTGTTTCGGGGCAACACATCATATGACCTCCAATAAATCTTTACTTACCAATACTAAACCCTTAGTTTATCCCTTTCTTGTCTCCTTTCCCAATGGTTACAAAGTGAGAGTAACTCTGATAGGAGATGTAGTACTTAATTCCAAGTTCATTGTAAGAAATGTTCTTTTTGTGCCTAGTTTTAAATTCAACCTGATATATGTTCATTCTTTGACAGTTCAATTTAATTGTATTGTCATATTTACCAGATTTTCTTATCTTCTTCTACAGGCCCCTTTACAGAAGAGGCCTCTAGAAATTGGTAAAGTCAAGGATGGTCTATACTTCCAATTCTCAAGACTCAATTCAAACTTTTCTGCTCTTGTTATTTCTACTTTAGACCATATTGTTTATGTTTCTACCAGCTCCACTATTCCTTTTCAAGTGTGCACATACAACACCCTAAGTCATCATGTAGTATGAATGTCTCTGTAAATATTCCTATTGATAATAAAGCCGGTTGTTCATTGTCTTCTGAAATGTTTTTTTGTGATTGATGCACTTATCGGAAATGACCAATCTGTTGATTCACTTTGGCATAATTGATTAGGGCATGTCCCTTTTAGTAAAATGAAAAGCATATCCTCCATATCATACACCTTTGCACATAAACAACCTTTTACTTGTACAATTTGTCATATGGCAAGACAAGCCAGACTATCATTCCCACAAAGCACCACCAGTACTTCTAAACCTTTTGAGTTACTTCATGTTGACCTATGGGGACCCTATCATATTCCAACTCATGACCATTATAGATATTTTGTGACCATTGTGGATGACTACATCAAGTGTAGTTGGACACAATTAAAAAGATGTAAAAGCAACACTGCAAGTCATTAAATCCTTCTATGCCATGGTTCAAAACCAATTCAATACTAGAATTAAGTGTAATGGATTAGATTTCACTGGTTCAGAGACCACTTATTTCTTTCAAACCAAAGGAATACTTCACCAAAGAACATGTCCATACCTCAACAAAATGGCATACTTGAGAGAAAATATAAGTATCTACTTGAAACAGCAAGAGCTCTCTTATTTTAGTCCAAATTACCTTATCAATATTGGGGAGAATGTATGTTAACCTCCACATACCTTATAAACAGACTGCCTTCTTCTCTCATTCACAATAAATGCCCTTATAAACTGTTGTATAACCAGAAACCGTCTTATTCTCAGCTGAAGTGCATTAGTTGCCTTTTCTTCCCTACTATTCTTAAAACCCACAGAGATAAACTTGAACTGACATCCACACTGATTCAGAAGTGATCTGCAAAGGACAAGGTCTGTATAATATAACATTTCAAACTGATTCAGAAGTGGTCTGCAAAGGACAAGGTCTGTATAATATAACATTTCAAACTGATTCAGAAGTGGTCTACAAGATCTTGGAGGAATGATAGAAACCACCCTGGGGCATTATCATATGGATTGAGGAGATTAGAGAATTGAGCAATAACATGACAATAAAGTTCAGTCATATATTTAGGGAGGGAAATAAGTTGGCAGATGCTTTGGAAAATCAGGCACTCGATGATGATTCTTTTCATTGCCAATCTTTTCAGAATTTACAAATTACATGTAGAAAGATTCTCAATAGTGATAAATTACAAATTCAATATTTGAGAATCAGGGGTACAAGATAAATGGAGGAAATCAAAAGTGGGTTGGTGTGGAAGGAGCTCTTAATAGGAAGGAACGGGCTGGGAGAATAAGGAAAGGGAGGAAATTTTATATCATCATGTTTGAATCCATCAGGAGAAGAACATGGTGATATTTTCTAACTCAATTCTCTATTTTGCAAGTCTTTCTCTCTAATATAGAAGCACACATACAAGGAAATACTATCCTAGAACAAAACAAGTATATTAATAGATTAAATGTATGGAGTACAACAACAATTGCAAAAAATTGGGATTAGAAGATGCAGACTCATATTTATACTATGGATTCGGCAACACAGAGGCAAATCTTGGGGGTTAACAAACAAGACCAACATATCAACATAAAAATCATCACACGGGATTAAAAAAACATTGTTCAAACACACAAAAGAGTCAGAAAGCCAAGAGGTACGTGGAAGGAGGCGTACACGAAGAGTCAGTTACATGCACAATAAAATGGAAGAGACCATGCTCCATCATAGCAGAGTAACTACATGCACATCAAGAACAACTCATATCGGAGACCAATGAGATAAAATCATAAGCAATGAAGTCAAATAATTACCACATAACGGAAATGAAAGGATTCAAAGCAATTTCAACTATGAAAGGACAAATCAGAGGAGTATCAACAAATGGAAGACCAAGGCAAGGTGGTCAGCTCTGATCGATTCTCTGATCATCATTTTTGTCAAATGCGGCATAAATGGAAATGAAAGGAACCAACTGAAGAGAGAGAAGAGTGAAAATAGGGACATAATAGTAATCTAATATCAACCTTCAAGCATCATATCAATAAGGTAATATACTTATCAAAATCATAATTAGAAACACATAGTCAGAACACATACCTTTTAATCAGATATTCAGATCACCGAAATAGTCTCTACCCTCCTTTGGCCTGTATTTCCCCTTTGCCTTCCGCCGCGGGTACTCTGTCGCCTGGGAGCCTGGGAGCCAGTTACGGGTATCCTCTGATTATCCTTAAAAAGATATTGTGTTCTTACTAGTATGGTTCTAATCATAAGTTATCAAAGTATGATACTCTTATCCTTATGATACTAACTGGTGGATATTAAACTAATCTTATGTTGTTCTTAGATAATTGTTGATCTTATGATGTTTGGATTGCTGATAGGAGATTATAGACTCAAAATTAAAAAATGAAATTGAACTTTAGATTATCCCTCGGATTATTATATGATTATTATTTGATTAACTCTGAAAAAAGTTTTATTAAACCGATTACCGTCTATGTTCTAGCCTCTAGGGGTATATAGATGATGAAAAGATCCGCCGTGCAGCCCTCACAGAAATTGGTATCAGAGCTTGTAATTAGAACAAGCGTTTGAAAAATGAAAACACATCCATCGTTTAGACAAGTTAGAATGTTAACTCAGATTTTATGGAAATCTAGAAAGATTAAAGAATCGTTATTAGATATTCGAAAAGAAAATAAGATAATAACTGAATTCCAAGATAAATGGATAATAGAAAAAAGAGAAGCCGACGTAAATGTGCCAGAATTAGGATATACTGATAAACAATTAGAAGAGATTGATCAAGTGATTAATGAAAACATGCGAGCATATGAGAGGTTAGTAGAATTAAATACTCAGATATATGAGATGAATGAATTAATAGAGAATATAAAATCAGATTTAAGAATGGAGATAGAACACTATGGATGAAAATAGATTAAGACAACAACAAGAACAAAAGGTACAGTTTGAAAGAGTAGCAGAAAAACCGCTTACATATAATAGGGACATAAACCAACATATTATAAGTTGTAGAATAGGAATAAAAATTATTGAAGAACAGGAAAAACAGTTATTAGAACAACATATAACGATGAATAAACAGGAAGAAAAGATAACATTTTAAAGAAATTTATCAGCCCTAAGAGAAGAAAGAATTAGGCAGAAAGAAGAAGAAATTAAAAAAATTAGAGAGCAGAACTTAGCAAAAGAGATTAGTAGTGAAAATGAAATTAGAGATTTAAAAGATATTATACAAGAACAATATCGATACATCGATTTGCTAAAATATGGATAAGGAGAATAAATTAGAGCCTAAAGATCTTTATTATCAAATGAATACGTATGAAGGAGGAACTAGTCAAACATTAAGTTTTAAACCAGATACATATCAAAAGATTCAAGAAGAAAGAGATGAAGTATCAGTAAAAAAGATATTTAAAACAAAATGGTTTGAAAGAAATAAAGAGATAAGATATATTGCCCATAAACATGAGAATATAATAGATACTACCCGTACGAATGGAAGAACAAAGATTAATTTGATTAGTAGCTAAATTATCAAATAAAGAAGCAAAGAAATATAGGAATATTTACTTTGGAGGAGTAGAGTTCACGATAAAAGCATACTTTCAAAAGAATATTGACACACCAATACAGATCTACGTATTAGACGACAGAATACTAGGAAATTTGCAAGATGCATTAATATCAGTGATTAAAGGAAATTTAATATATCAGAAATTAAAATTTACTATACAACCAGACTTTAGTGTATCGTTAAAAGATGAACATAAGGATTTAGCTTTAACATTATAATATAAATTAGATGGAATAAACATTCCACCAGGAAGTAAAGTAATAAGTATAGAGACTAAAATGATATACGCCTTAACGGGAAACCACCATATAAGAAAATAACATGAGATGAATATCATAGTACCAAAGATGTATAAGGAAATACTTGAGCAAATTGAGCATAAGGAAAACTCTAAGATAACAATACCAGAAGAAATATTCATGGATTTTAAAACCAGAACATTAACACCTTCACGAAGATTAATTCCAAGGGTAGAAGGATCAAGATTGAGTATAACGAGAGAAATATCAAATAGTTTACCCAGAATAGAACCTAGAACCATTGACCTAATAAACATAGACTGTAATAGATTAAAAATCAAAGTTATTATATTTAAAAACATGATAACCATGGACGGAATAGCAGAAATAAATACTGGAGCAATTAAAAGTTTTATACATATAAGTAAGATAAATGAAAATGAGTGTAGCATAATAGAACCACGGACTTATAATTACCCAGAAAATGAAAGAGAAATAATAATTACTAAAAGTATAAACTTAAGATTCATGATTCAAGACCTAGAGTATAAGATCAATATAGGAGTAATAGAATATGATAGCTTGACTGAATTATTATTAGGAAGTGATTTTTTAACTATGATTACCTATAAGATAAACAATAACGGAATAGAGATAACTGACCAAGGAAAAACCAGATTTATAAATAAACTATGAATATACAACTAAAAATAATAAAGAAAAAACAAAAATTAAAGACTATAAAGACGGTCTTATCAGGAGAAATATACTGACCAATTAAAATACGGAGTACAACAAGAAAAGAAATGAAACTAGAAAAAGATATAGAACGATTAGAAAAACAATGCGAAAAGTTTAGTAAAATATGGATAGACATGGGTAACGGATGGAAGAAACGAATAAACAATCCTGACTAACCCAAGTGATAAAATAGAAGCATTATGGGAAGAGATTATATTAAAAGAAAAAATGAAAAGCGTTTTATTACTAATGGATGAGATAAGAGAAAACCAGAACAAGACACAACAATTGATTAGAGAAGAATTGACTAACTTATGGAATGTATCTGAAATACCAACGTTTAAATTAATACTTGAAAAACTGAATATGTTGTTAGAAGAAAAAGGTAAAGGAAAACAAATAGAAACTGATAATAAAGCAAGCACAGGCAAAGAAAGTACAATTACTAAAACAACTACCCATAAACCAGAATTAGTACCAATAGATGCATGGAGAAGAAGTAAGGTACCAATCATGGTAGATATTAGTAAAATGAAACCCAGATTATCAAAAGAAGTAACAGAAACCTTAGACGGATTAACAAAACTGAATAAAGAAGGAAAATTCTAATGGAACCTAGTGCGATTACATTCTTAAAGACTCATGGTAAAGATATTATAGAAAAAGAAAGATATAAATACGAGCCTATTAAATCAAAACCTGTAAAGGAAGAAAAATTATTGAGGTAAAGAGACCTGAAAAAGAAATAGAAAAAACTACTTATGAATACCTGAATCTAAGATTAGATAAACAAGAACAACAGATTAGTGAATTAAAGTTAGAAAATCTAAATTTAAAATCAAGCGATAATGCAGAATGGTATGACAAATATAGAAAGTATAAAGGAAAATATAAGAATACGCAAACCCTTCTAAAAGAAACTAAAGTAGAGCTAAAATAGACTAAGAAAGAACTAAAAGAAACAAAGGAAGAATTAAGAGAAGTAAAACAAGAACTATTAGAACTCAAAGAAGAAGTACAGTTCCTAAAAGAGCAATTAAAGGAATTAAAAGGAAAAAAGAAAGTACGAAGAGTAAAATTAAGTGATGAAAATACTTCAAGGAGTAATAGTACTGATGAAGAAAGGAATGAACAAACTGACCAAGAATTGCAAGTGGTAGAATTCATAGAAGAAGAAAACTCTGAAAACACAGAAATAGTAAAAGAAAATAGTCAAATAATAGAAGCCTTACAAAAAATGAAAAGAGTAAATGCTATAATAGAAGATGAACCAGATAGTGATATAGAAGATGATTACAACGGACAGATAGAAACCGAAATAGAATCAGAAAATATAATCAATGAAGATGCAGATGATTATCCATAGGAAGATTTAATAGACCCTAATTTGGAAGTAATAACCAGAAGAAATACAAGATTACCTGATCATATACCTATAGGACAACAAGCTGAATTTAAAGAATTCGTAGGATCAATGACCCAAGGAGTAAATTATAACGGATATTTTCTAGATTTAGATAATGTTTACGATGAACAAGAAGTAGGAAGAAGAATAACAGATTGGAACTTAGGTATGTATATTGCATTAATGAATAGTACTCAAATAGAAAACCTAGATTATATGTATGATATAATATCAAAAACTCTAATCGGAAAAGCAACATATTGGATAGAATCAATCGCATATCAGCTAAGAGGAGAAGTACTAAGTCATGCAACTGACTGGAAATCAATGTTAATGATATTTGATTTACTGTTAAAAATAGAATTCTTAGGTGAAAAATGGTTAGTAGCTAGAGAAAATGTACTAGCTGAAAGAAAAACTGAGATAATAATGAACTTGAATAATATGAAATGTTGTAAGATCAATAAGTTACCAGAATATATGATTAGCTTTAGTAAGTTCTTTTACGAAGCTAGATTCCTACCAGAAGAAGGAGTAATTTATCAACAATTATATTATGACCATTTACCAGTACCATACAATATTGAAATATCAAAAGAATATATTCAACTAGAACCAAAGGAAAATACTTTAGGAGAAAGAATAAGAGTACTTAGAGCCTACCTAATGAGAAAATGCGAAGAATACAGATTACAACAGAAGATTAAGAAAGATAAGAAAATAGGATTAAGGGAGATATGCGGATTTACTGAACGAAGATTAATATTTGGATGCGATGATAATAGAAAGGAAAAGAAATATAGAAAGCATAAAAGACATAGAAAATACAAGGATAAGTATAAAAAAGACCACAGAGATAAGAATTATAAGAAATATAAGAAGAGACCTTATTATAAATCCTATAAGAAAAAGAGATTTAGGAGATATAGGAATAATCCAGACACGAGGAGTAAATTTAGATACAAAAGAAAATTTAGAAAAAGAAGAAATGTAAACTCTATAGAAGCAGACAAGTCTAAAACTAAAGAAGAAAAAGTTAAAGAATGTAAATGCTGGAATTGCAACGAAAAAGGACACTATGCAAATAAGTGCCCGAAGCTAAAGAAAACATGAGTAAAATATATAAATACAGAACAATTTATAATGAGCTTACAACAGATTAAAGAAGACAATAATAAGTGGTATGATTACGAAGATTTTTATGTTAGTGAAACAGATGAAGAATCAGAAGCAGAAAGAGTAAGCTATATCAACCAACATTCAGATAGTGAAGACAATTCTGAATAAAATGAATACACTAGAAAGACAAAAAAGAGTATTGATAAGAGAAAGAGACTATTGGATACAATACGAAGAGTATACTCGACATAAACTGATTATGACTTTAGCAGTTAATGAAATAGGAAGTCTATATTACAATGATAGATACAATAAGATTACCAAGAGACTTGGAAAAATAAGAGAAGAAATAAACAGAATAAACTGGAAATAAAGAGAGATAGAAAGACTTATAGAAGAAAGCAATGAGACAGAGAGATTAGAAATCCAAGAATACGAACAGGATGAAGAACTCCATAGAAGATTGAATGAACCTAACTAAATGGTAGCAATTCACATAGAAGCCCATATAGAATATAAGTCGAATAAAATGATAAAGAAAAAAATATTCATAGATGGTGGAGCAGATATATGCTAAGCTAGAAAAGATGTATTAGAATCACACAGATAGAAAAGATCAAGAATACATAGAGCTAAGGTATCAGGATTTAATGAGCAATCTAAAGAACTAGATATGATAGCAGAAAATATGAGAATTGTACTAGGAAAAACTATTTTCAGACTACCAATAGTATACCAATTAGACAACATGAAAAGATCAAGAATACATAGAGCTAAGGTATCAGGATTTAATGAGCAATCTAAAGAACTAGATATGATAGCAGAAAATATGAGAATTGTACTAGGAAAAACTATTTTCAGACTACCAATAGTATACCAATTAGACAACATGAAACAACAAATTTTATTAGGAAATAACTTCTTAGATTACTTCAAAACCCAAGTGATTAATAAGAATACATTTTGCTTACAATCCCCCTGTAATAAATGGATTATATTGAAAAGAATATTACCAGTAAATACCATAAGATTATGTACAGTCAAGATAGAAAGAAATAACAATCTCGAGTTATTAAAAGAAAAATACTTAGGTATGTTAAAAGGAAACTTCGGAGAAAACCCGATGCAACTATGGGAAAAGGAAAGAATATATGGAGAGATAAAACTGATAAATCCAAGTGATTTAGTTAGAACAAAACCAATTAGATATAGCCCAACAGATCAAAAAGAGTTTGAAATTCAAATTAAGGAATTACTAGAAATGAAAGTAATAAGAGAGAGCAAAAGCCCACATAGCAGTCCAGCCTTCTTAGTAAGAAAACACAATGAACAGAAGCGAGGAAAAGCTAGATTAGTAATTGACTATAGAGATCTAAATAAAAAGACTATTTTTGATGGATACTTTTTACCTTATAAAAGAAACCTTATTAACAGATTAGGAAACAAAAAATGGTTTAGCAAATTCGACTGTAAAAGCGGATTTTGGCAGATTAAACTGACTAATGAATCTAGAGCATTAACAGCATTCAGTGCCCCGCA
The DNA here is from genome assembly GCA_029783415.1 of Anisodus acutangulus. Lineage (NCBI taxonomy): Eukaryota > Viridiplantae > Streptophyta > Magnoliopsida > Solanales > Solanaceae > Anisodus > Anisodus acutangulus. Next base: position 40,725,399 of record CM056493.1, read on the forward strand.
AGGACACTACGAATGGAATGTATTACCAATGGGATTAAAAAATGCACCACAAATCTTTCAGAGAAGAATTGATCAAGTATTTAGAAAGCTTGCAGACTTCTGTATCATATATGTGGATGATATATTAGTTTACAGCAGCAGCTTAGAAGATCATATTAAACATGTAGAACAATTCATTGAAACGGTAAACCAACACGGAATACTTCTATCAGAAAAGAAATCAGAAATCTTCAAGAATACTATTGAATTCCTAGGCTACATTGTGGATAGCGAGGGAATACAATTACAAGAATATGTGGTAACAAAGATTAAAAACTTTAAAGAAAAATTAGAGAATAAAAGAGAAGTGCAGCAATTTCTTGGAGTGATAAATTATGCAGCAGATCACATAAAAGATCTACCATATCTAAGAAAGCCACTGCAAGATTTGATTAAAAAAGATGTAACCTTCGATTGGAAGGAAGAACATACCAAGGCGATTAACAAGATTAAAGAAAAGGTAAAATTATTACCCAAACACAGAGTACCTACAGATCAAGATCATTTAGAACTCTTTACAGATGCTAGTGACATAGGATGGGGAGCAGTCCTAATAGCATATGATAAAGAAGATGTAGATAAGGAAAAAAGATTAATTTGTGGATATGGAGGCGGAACGTGGAAGCCTAACGAGAAGAACTACCATATCAACGAAAAAGAATTATTTGCAGTAAAATTTGGAATTAAAAGATTTCATTACCATTTACTACCAGTAAAATTCATTGTTAGAACTGATAATACTCAGGTGAAGGCGTTTATTACAAACAGAATAGATCCTTTACCAGAATTGAATAAAAGAAGAAAATGGCAATCGTTCTTCTGTTGTTATGATTTTATTGTTAAGAATATATCTGGAACTAAAAATGTTTTAGCTGATTTTCTTAGCAGATATAATGTCACTTAACAGCGAAGACTTTGAAGAATACATAGCAAAAGCTATTCAAGAAATCATCAGGACAAATGAAATACTGATTACCAGACTACAAGAGAATACCCAAACCATCAACAAATTAGCAGAAGCTATACAAGACTTTACAAAATTCAAAACCTTACAAAAAGAAACCCCACAGAAAACAAAGATTACAATACCACCGGTACAACAAAAAACCTTTGTACCATTCTCATCTAAGCTTGCAACAATGTTACCAGCGATACCTTCAATTTCATCGACAGTATCCATGGCAGACACTTTGAAGTTTAAACCTGAAGTGATTACAGCTTATGAAAAGATCAATAAATTCTATGATTACAAGACTAATCCTGATATTCTACGAAGCACAAAACTGAGTAAATATCCCAGGTTTATCTGTAGCGAACAAGCAAACCCAAGTATTGTTGAGAGATTATTTACATATGGATTTATTGACAAAATTGTCACAGATGATAAAATGAATAACCTGACTAAATTACCACAGATTATTACCCGATCAACAGAACTAATGATGGAATCCTTTGGCAAAGGGATTTCTGAATCTGAGATATTGACGCTCAATGATTTAAAAGGTAAGCCGATTATTATATGTCAAATTTTTAAAACAGGAAGGAATAACACCATCAATGGGGAAGACAAAAATTTGAACCAAAAACTTCCCTGTACATTGGAAAAGTTCCAAGACTGGATGAGTACCAAAAGAGCATTTGGATTAATAACCCTGAAGACCAGAATAGAGGACATGATTAGAAATCGGAAAGCATTCGTGATAGGAACTTCCAAAGGTGGAGATGTCGAAGAAATCATGACCCTTTACTATGACAATGATATCGAAGTAAAGGAGACTACTGAATTAACCCTTTTATTAGACAAGATTATTAATCTAAAACATACTCATGCTGAAGAGACTATCCGACAGTACAAGACTATGACTGAACAAAGAAAACGCCCGGTGATTAGAACAGAGGCGGCATCAACTTCCACTGTGAATATTAAAAAAGAACAGAGTCCTGATCCTTTTGAATAAGGAGAGAAAACAGATTATTTTTGCAGGTACAATGTGAACCTTTGCGAAAAAGGCCTTATGACCTAAAAAGATTATGGCTTAACAGCCCAAAAGAGGCTTAACAGCCCAAAAGATTATTAAAGGTATTATGTGGATTTATCTACCTAAAACCTAAAAGAGGCTTATGGCCCAAACAGATTATGGCCCAATGTAGTGTTTTATACTACAGAAAGCCCAAAAAGAATATCAGTTAGGGAATGTAGTTTACTGCATAACCCATAAAAGAGGTCCTACGGACCCAAAAAGATTATGGCCTTATGGCCCAAAACTGATTAGGAGCCTCACGACCCAAAAGATTACCTAAAAGAGATCCTATGGATCCAACAGATTAAATACTGGTAACCCAGAAAAGAGGTCATTCGACCCAAAAGAATATGGTTTAACATAGTTTAAACTATGTAAAAGCCCAAACAAAAGAGGTCTTAGTGCCCAACATGATTATGGCCTTGCGGCCTAAAAAATGATTAAAATTGAAATATCCCCAATGGATATTTTCAGAAGAAGATTATCAACCGGACAGCTGGAAAGTGTAAAACAGGATAGCCAACAGATTAGCCGAATACTGACAAATCAGCTTTATGGAAAGTAACAAACGGGCACTATTGCCTTTACGACTTTTTGGAAAGCAAAAGACTAAACGACAAAACAACTTTACGGAAAGGAGCAGACAAGCTACTGTAGACACTGTAGCCTTTATGACTTTTGTAAAAGTATTTTGTCAGATTACTGTTTACTTTTAAAAAGTTAGGAATAGTGAATAGCCGAGGTTATCTATATAAGGAGCCTCTTGTCAAGACAAATATTCATTCGAAAAATTCAGAAATACAAAAACTTTATACAATTCTCTCTCAATGTTTAGCTAAAGCACCCTTCAGTCTATAATCAAATATCATCCAAGAACAGAATAAGATTAGATCAACTATTATCTAAGAACAACATAAGATTAGTTTAATATCCACCAACTAGTATCATAAGGATAAGAGTATCATACTTTGATAACTTATGATTAGAACCATACTAGTAAGAACACAACATCTTTTTAAGGATAATCAGAGGATACCCAGAATCGCTCCTGTGCTCTCAGGCGACAGAGTACCCGCGGCGGAAGGCAAAGGGGAAATACAGGCCAAAGGAGGGTAGAGACTACTTCGGTGATCTGAATATCTGATTAAAAGGTATGTGTTCTGACTATGTGTTTCTAATTATGATTTTGATAAGCATATTACCTTATTGATATGATGCTTGAAGGTTGATATTAGATTACTATTATGCTATTTAGACGATTGATATTGATTGATCTTATGATGTTTGGATTGCTGATAGGAGATTATAGACTCAAAATTAAAAAATGAAATTGAAGTTTAGATTATCCCTCAGATTATTATATGATTATTATTTGATTAACTCTGAAAAAAGTTTTATTAAACCGATTACCGTCTATGTTCTAGCCTCTAGGGGTATATAGATGATGAAAAGATCCGCTGAAAATAGGGTTTCGATAACAAATGAAGATGGGGCCTTCAAATTTTATTTTTTTTCTTTGTTATTTCATTTTCATTTTGTTTTATTATTTTTGCCGAATTTTTTGCCTTTTTGTGGATTCGGATTTGGGCATATTTTTTTAACACATTTGCTTTATTAATTAAATAAAAGACCCATCAAAGGGCATAATTAATCCAAAAACTGAGATACATACCCCATGTCTTTATAGGTTAACCTTTTGGTACTAAAGGGTACAAGGTTCTTAACCTAACTACAAAGAAAATTCACATTTCTAGAGATGTCATATTTCATGAGAGAATTTTTCCTTGTCTTTTCCTCTAGTACTTCTGCACTATATTAGACTAGTATATCCAACTCATCTCAAACTCTTTCACTCCATATCCCCATCAATTTGATGATGCATCTCACCCTTCTTTTATTGCACCCTTCTTTTATTGCACCCTTCTCACCTGCTACACATACTCATGATTAGTCAGTTGTCCCATATCATGATGATGGACATGTCCATTCACACAATGATAGTCACATATCCTCAACTCATTCATCTTCTCCTTCCACCTCACCTACTGTGTCTACACCATAATCTGGTCCTTCTTCCCCTGCTCATCTTATACAATCACTATCCCAATCTCCCATGGTAATTGCATAAAACCATGGTGCCAGTAGACCAAGTAGAGTGTTCAAACTTACATCTTATTTGAATGATTATGTGCATTCCCTTCCTAAACATACTTTTTCTCCAGTCTCTACTTTTTCAAATGAACACTACAGTGCTGGATCCTTCTCTTTTCCATCTTTCATGTCTACTTAGCCTTATTTTTGTTTTAATGTTTTGATCCCTGATAGTCAGCATTTGGTTAGAGATGTCTTACATGATTGTGAACCCACCTCTTATGAGGAAGCAACCATGAATCTTGCATGGCAGGCTGCTATGACACAAGAGTTTGATGCTCTTCATGTCAATAATACTTAGGACCTAGTACCTCTTTCACCTGATAAAAGACCCATTAGCTGCAAATGAGTGCACAAAGTCAAACATAAAGCTGATGGTAGTGTTGACAGATTCAAATCTAGGTTGGTAGTCAAGGGGTACACTCAACATGTTGGTTTAGATTATACTAAAACCTTTTCTCCAGTTGTCAAAATGACAATTGTGAGGGCCCTCGTTGGCACTGCTATTAAAAAGATGGAAAATTTTCCAACTTGATGCCAACAATACTTTTCTCCATGAAGATTTGCATGAGGAAGTATACATGGATATACCTTCTGGACTAGTTCCACCCTAACCTGATTTAGTTTGTAAACTTAACAAGTCACCGTATGGCCTAAAACATGCTAGTAGACAGTGGTATGAGAAATTAACTGAGGCACTTTATTCCAAAGGGTACTCACATTCCTTACTGGATTATTCCTTATTTCATAAGAAACAAGGTTCTTTGATTGTCTTTGTAGCAGTTTATGTAGATGATGTCTTGATCACTGGTACAGACCTCACTGAAGTAGTTTCCTCAAAACAATTTCTTCACTCTACTTTCAATGACTTGGGATTCTTGCATTACTTCCTAGGTCTTGATGTGTTGCACAAAGATGATGGTGTGCTCATTTTCCAAAGAAAATTTACCATGGATCTTCTGAATGAGTATGACTATCTACAATAAATATCTTTATCCTCTTAACTTGACCTTTCTATTAAGTTGACAGCAGATGAGGGTGCTCTATTAGCAAATCCTACTCATTACATAAAATTCATTAGCAAGCTAAATTTCCTTACTCACTTGATATTGCCTAAAGTGTCCAATATTTGAGCCAATACATGCAGAGTCCTAGAGAATCCCACTTGAAAGTTGCTATTTATGTTCTTAGATACTTAAAGGGTGATCCTACTTTTGGTGTTTTCTTCTCCAACAAAAGTGACTACTCTATCAAGGCCTTCTGTGACTCAGACTGAGCTGTTTTCCCTGAGTCTAGAATGTATGTTAGTGGTTACCTTGTGTTTCTTGTTGACTGTCCTATTAGCTGGAAATCTAAAAAGCAGGATATTATGGCCCTCTCTTCAGCTGAAGCTGAATACATGTCTACTAGAATAGTTATTGGTGAATTGGTTTGGTTAATGAGATTGTTTGCAGAGCTGACTATCCCAATTTCCTTGCTTGTTTATGTGTTTTGTGACAGCTAGGCTGCACTACACATTGCAGAAAATCCTATTTTTCATTAACGTACAAAACACATAAAAGTTGACTGTCATTTTTTAAGAGACAAGTTGCAGGAGGGTCTGATCTCACTTCATCACATTTCCACACATGACCAGTTAGGAGACATCTTCACTAAGTCTCTTACTGGGATCAAGCACTCTACTCTTCTTCACAAGTTAGCTGTGAGTAACTCACTTCCAACTTTAGGGGTATTGAAAATATTTTTTTCCTTGTATTGTAATTACTGTATGTAATAGTCAGTTAGTGTAGTTAGATATTTTCTCAATTTTTCCAATTGTCACCAGCTCATTAGTTAGCTTAGCAGTTAGTCGATTACTATGTGTATAAGTAACAAACTTGTACTGTAGTTATTCACTTTTGCAGTTATTTCATTTTGCTCCAGTCGACTGGAAGCTTCTCTCCAAAGTTTCATATTGCCATCTTCAATCTCCATTTCTCAACTGTAATTAGTCAATCACATTTAGGTCTTGTCAAATATATTTACTTGGAAGTAGGAGTGTTCACGTGCCGGTTTGGATCGGCTTTTGGTTAAAATCAAAATGAAATCAACTTAGTCGGTTTTTCATTATTAAAACGAAACCAAACTAAATAAAATAAAAATGTATCGATATGGCTATTGCCGGTTTGATTCGGTTTGGTTCGATTTTTAAATTTTAATCATACATTAATGTGTATCCTTTTAAACGATATCACAATAAGTCACACCAGAATTATCAAGTTATTTAATTTACTTATTCTTTGCCTAGACATAACAAGGGCCGTGAGTTTTTCCTATACCACAACAAGTCACATTTCATTGGACTTCTTTTTTTTTTTGTCTTCTCTTTAAACTACTTGTAAATCAAATAAAGTAAAAACTTGTTAACTCGGCCCTGTGGGAATAGTTAGTGTTTATGAGAGTATATGAGAGAATGAACTTTGGAGAGAAACGAAAACTACTCTTTTCATTGAGAAGAAAGTTACTATTTTCAAATATTAAAACTTTGTGGTTAAGTTTGAAATTAGTTAAAACGTTTTTTGTTTATGACTTTAGTTCATATTCTTAAAGGATGTGTCTGTTACGGAAAGTCATTTTTGAATAGACATGCCTGCTGCGAAAAGATTCCTAAGGTATTATAAATATCTGGTATTGCTTCAAAACAAAATAGGTACAATGGCAGTTTGTTCTCTTCTTCTCTATATACTCGTTACAAAACACAATTCTGTTCTTGTGGGAAATTCAAGTTAATTGCTGAAACTTGAATTTCATAGGCTTTGTAAAATTCTGGAGGAATTCTGCTACCATCCCTGCAATAACAAAGTGGGAGCCTTAAATTCCTTAAGGACAAAGTGGTCGATAGAGTGAAAGACGATACTGTGTATCAAATGTTGTTTTATAGATTGCTTTATAAAGTAACTTTGATATTGCAAGTCGCAATATTAGTTGCTGCACTTTTATTCGAGAAGAATTTCAAAGAGATTTTGGATTAAATTGATCGTGGCTTTGGAGTTTGGAATTTGGTCTCACTATTACGTCCAAGTAGACCTGTCCAAACCTCAGGTCGGGCCGGGTCAGGTGGCTTTTTTTTCCTGCTTGCCCGACCCTGACCCTGTTTTTTTTTTAATTTTACGACCATGGCCCTGACCCGCTCTACAAAACTAAATAAAACAGTAAGCAAAAATACATCATAATCAACATCACAATAATTCATCACGAATTCATGATAATTCAAACCAACATCACGCACGATAATTACAAACCAACAGTAAGCAAACATCATCAACATAAGCAAACGATGCAATTACAATAATTCAAATTAACAGTAAGCAAAAAAATAAATAGATTCTTTTTCATAATCATAAATGAATTACAATAATTCATCAACATCATCATAAGCATCGTCATCGTCATCATCACTAGATTCTTCTTCGTTTGTCCCTTCACCTATATAAGTAAAAAATAAATATTAATAAAGAAAAATAATATAAATTATTTTAAAAATACAAATATATATATGTATACAATATACCTTCCGCAATAACCCAATCACGAAGGCAAACCAAAGCTTGCACATATTTTGGTTTCAAAGAACTTCTAGTAGCTGATATTGTTTTCCCACCAATGCTAAAAGCAGATTCAGATGCTATAGTTGAGACAGGAATGGTTAAGAGATCACGAGCTATTACTGCGAGAATTGGATATTGAGCTGAAGACTTATACCAAAATTCCAAAATATCGAAATCATCATCCCTTGGATGATTTGGTTCATCTAAATACAAATCCAACTCACTCTTACCAACTGCATTGTTTTCTATCTCTGTAGTCGCAAATACATCATAATATTCGAAATCCGATAAAGTATCTTGAGTAATAAAATTGCCACCACTAGTACTAGATCCGTCTACACTATTATGTACATTTGTGTCACTATCAATGGCCCTTCTATACTCCTCAAACCATACCTTAATAGCGTTCGTGATACGATCAATGTGCTTTTGACAACCTTCATCCCCATGCATCTTAACAATACAATACTTTAAAAATGTCATTTTATATCGGGGGTCCAAAAGTGTAGCACAACTCAATGGAAGGTTATACTCACTCCAATACTTGTCAAATTTGCATCGCATATTGCTTAACATATCACCTAAAAAGTTATATTTACTCTTAGAAAGGTCAAGCAAAGCTTTATAAACTCTCCATACTCCTAAAACATAAGAATTAGAAGTGGGATGCTTTGAAGCTGAAAATAAGTTAGTCACATTATAAAATACTTTTAAAAACTTGTGAATTTGACTAACTTTGTCCCAAGAAGTGGAGGAGCTAATTCCTTAACCTTCACATCTCTAGCAGCAACATATATGAACACATCCTTGTAGTGAAGGACACGATCTATCAACATATAGGTAGAGTTCCACCTCACAGGAGTATCAAGTCTAAACCTTTTAGCAACTCGCAAGTTAAACATTTTTTCAGCAATGTCAAAAAAGTTTTTTCGTCTAGTGGAAGACCTATCAATGCACTTTACCATATTTCTAATGCTATCAAGTATTTCTCCAATATGATTCAATCCAGATTGCACAATTAAATTCAAAATATGTGCACAACATTAAACATGAAAAAAACTTCCACTATCAACAAGAGAATACTTGGAAAGAATGTGACTTTTAATCAATTTCATCATCGAAAAATTATATGTAGCATTATCGATTGTGATTGTAAGAACTTTGTGCTCCAAGTTCCATTGACCCAAAAACAAGATTAACTCATCAGAAATACAAGTAGAATCATACGGAGGAATCAATGACCTAAATCTTATGATTCTTTTTTGCAAACACCAATTAGAATTCACAAAGTGGGCAGTCACACATATATATTCTTCCCTAGTATATTTGCATTTTCAATTATCAGTTGTCAAACATACCTTTCCATGAGCCTTAACAATAAACTCTTTCAAATTATCCCTCTCCTTCACAAACATGGCAAATAACTCTCTCGTGGTTGTTTGTCTACAAAAAGGTTTAATTGCATGTTTAACCTTCTAGCCATTCTCCTAAATCCTCTCTTTTGTACTGTAATAAATGGACGTATTTCTTCAATCAAGTAAAACATGATAGCTCTTCTACTCTCATAATCATCATACTTAACTTTATTTAAAATAGTGGAACCATCAGCAATAGTTTCAGCAGACAACATGTATTGTTTAATATCTTGATGCATCTTATGAGGACATCTTTCTAAATGACATTTCAAATGTGAAGTTTTATGCTTACTATTAGCAGTCAACTCAAGCTTATAATGATTGCATCTAGCTTTAGTCATCTCCGAGTTAGCCCCAATAATTTTATCAAATTCAGTCCAAACACCATATTGTTTTTGCTTCTTTAAAACTTGATTATATTCAATAAAACCATCATGAGTTTCTTTTGCTATATATGCATTAGATGTACCTGTAGAATTAGTGTTGTTGTTTTCGCTAGTCCGTTCCATATTATAATTGAATTATGTCAAATAAGAAATTAAAAAATTAATCACAACGGTAGAAATTACAAAATTAATCACATTAGACATAGACATTAATACAAAATTACAAATACAAAGGCAGAAATTACAAAATTAATCACAGGTATATTGTAAATTTCACAACCCCAACAGGTAATTTTTGGCGCGAAGTTATTTCGTGGACTTTCTGTGTGCTTTTTCATATTGGGTTGACCATTAGGCATTTCTTTTATGTCTCTAATTTCGAATTCTACAAGGTTTCGATTCTTGTATGACTTTTCATTTTCTGTATGACATCAAACAATTAGGTTGTTGGAGAGAGTAGTCAGAAAGCATATGGGTAAAGCAGAAAGCAGAAAGCTTTTCAAAAGCCACAGGAAGAAAGCAGATACAGAAAGCAGAAAGTTTTTCAACATCAACAAAAGGAAGAAAGCAGATGAACCCCAACAGCCACAAGTATATTGTAAATTTCTTGAGCCTCGAATATCAAGCTTTTCACCCAACAAATTTTATTATCTGTGAAGCCCACATGCAGAAAGCAGATGCAGAAATCGGCGTAGAAAAAGAAGAAAAAAAGGGAGAAAGATGGTGTAGAAGAAGCTATTGCAGAGAAAGAATGGAAACTTACCTATGAAATGAATGGAAACTTACTATGAATTGCAGAGACCAGATTGAAATGGAGAGGATATGGGTGCGGCGGATTGAAATAAATGAAAGGTTGCGGCTGTTGAAGGGTTATCCCTTCATTTATATAGTGAAGGGTTAAGTGACTTAAGTCACACGGGTCATTGGTCGGGTCTGGTCAGACGGGTAAAAAAATCTGACCCTGGCCCGACCCTGACCCTGATCGGGTCCCCGCTTTTTCGAGTTAGGTGGCTCACGGGTCAGATATTAACTGATTCTGGCCCTGATTTTTTCGGGTCGCGTAGGGTCAGGCCGGGCGGGTCCCCGACCCAATGGACAGGTCTACGTCCAAGTGACTTGAAGCCAACAAATTGTTTTAGTGGCTGATTTAGAAGAAAATAAAGGAAAATTTCTGATTGTTCTTTGAACAGATATGTTTTCTTTTCATACTCCATTATGTTCAAATGAGCAGGCCAATGACGACATTAAACAAAATTGCTCTAGGATGGAACAATTAATGTGAAGTCAGAACTATGTTTGGTTAAAATATACCAACAGTTGGTGGTGACCAATACTTGGAAAATATAAGAAAATCCCCCATATTAATGAAAGATAATTTTATGATCAATGGGAAAGATGGCATCATGACTAGGGATGGCAACGAATCGGATCTGGATCGGATCTTACTAGATCCAGATCCAGATTCGTTTTTTATACCTGGATCCAAATCCATCGGGTCCATAAAAATCATATTCAAATTCGGATCCATCGGAACCACCGGGTCCACGGATCGAATCTGGATCCACATGTAAAAAAATTTGCCTTGAAAATATTTTCCAATCACCAACCAAATACTGATTTTTTTTTAGAAAAACATTTTCCATGAAAAATGACTTCCGTCATACCAAGCATACTCTAACATTCTTTTACAAAATACCTATTAGGCACATACTTTTTCCCCTATGCAAGAACAAGATTACAAAGTAAAAGAAATTGGATAGAACACTGAAATTCATAAGCTGACTTTACCAGTAAAGAAGGGTTCTTTCCAGTGACATTGTGAATCAAACTAAAAATAAATCATAAAGTTGAATGATGTATTCACGAACATGAGATTTGAACTTCAAGTACCTTAATATAGTCTTCAACATTTTGCGTTCTTATTTCAATAGGTTGTATTAGATCTGCATACTGCCAAAAAGACAGATACGTAATCAGTGACTCAGTGCAATAACATTTTGCATTCTTTTGTTAGAGATATGTTTCCGCTTAGTTTTTTATTGGGCTTTTGAGAATTATGGGCTTAAACGTATGGACCATTTAAAAAATAAAGTCCAAATATGAATGTAAAATACATAAATTATGAAAAAAATTAAGAAAATACTTATAAAATTACATTCTAGGTTATGAATATATTTAATAAAAAATGGATCCATGGTTCGAATTTGGACCGGATACGAATCTCAAATACAAGATCCAAATCCAGATTCGATCCGTCAGAAATGGATCAGGGTCCGATCCGAATCCGTCGGATCTAAATTTTGAAGATCCATATCTTATAAAACGGATCTAGATACATCGGACCAGATCGGGTCCAGGATCCACTGCCATATCTAATGATGACATGAATCTCAAAACACTACTAGAATTTATCCACGCAAACATATTTACATCACAGTGATTATAAAGAGTTGTATTCAAACAACACGGTCTTTCAGACTCAGTTAATTTATGCTGGCAACTGCTTGAAGATACAGAAATCGTATAAATTCAAGTTTTCCTCTCAAATCCTTTAGTTTTTTTTCTGGCCAATGTGATTTATAAAATTTCATTTTTATAAATTTTACGGTAGATGTTTATTATGTGATGATCTCAAATATATTTTATGTTCATAACATGAAATTGATTAGTTAGTATATAACTTAGTAGCATGCATGAAATATATTGAGAAAATACATAAAATCCTCCCTGAATTATAATATTTTTTAAAAAAGATATTCGAACTTTGCGGGAGTTCTATCACCCATTGAACAATTTAAAAGTGATATAAATACCCTATTTTCCACCAACCTCAGTTATAAGAAAAGAAGTGAATATCATGGATCAATTATTACTTGACATGTGTATTAATTAATTTAATTATCTAATATGTATTTTCATTTATGTTTTTTATTAAAAAATCATTTTCTCTTTCCTTTTTCTTCGGTCTTCATCGCCCCAAACTTTTGCTCCCGTCGCCGGCCATCCTCCGGCCATCCTCCGGCCTACCTACCATCACCACCACTGTTATAACGCCACCTACACCGTATCTACCATCAAATCATTTCCAAATCAAAAACAAAATTGAAAAAAAATAAAAGCACGGTCAAATTAAAATTTGCAAATTTAAAAATCACCACCATCTCCAACAGCTTAACCCATTACAAAAATTGATTCATCCGAACTCCATTACCATGGAGTTTTTGTAGTACTCTCTAACCGAAAATAATGGATCGACATTACTTAATTGACATGCTGCAAAACTCTATAACAAAATCCAAAGGAAAAGAAAAACAGAGACAATGATGGGTCAGAGAAGATGAGACGGAAGAAAAGGTAAAAAGGAGAAGTAAGAAGATTAGGAAAAGAATCACACAAAATGGGTGATGTAATTGGATCTCCTGGATGAAGAAGATAAGAAAAAAAAAACGAATTTTAAAAGTAAAATGAAATAAATAAAGTAAAAAATTGTATTTCTAGGTAAACAAATGCTGAAAAAAATAAAATAAAAATCTTTTTTTGCTTATCTCGTTATTTGAGAGTGAAATACACTCTCCACACTATATGGGCTCGTAATGAGGTGATAAATACACACTGAACAAGAATAAGGGACTAATAGGACCATCACAAAGTTTAAGTATCCATCACAAAGTTTAAGTATATTTTTGAAAAAAAGATTATAGTTAGAGGGTTCTTATATATATTCTCAAGATTATTTTCAAGAAAATAATACATGAATTAGGCTTACAATAATACTTGAAAGTTTAATTTTGAGATCATGAAATAGGCAGATATATTGGTATGGATCGGTAAAAATATACATCTCTTAGTTTGATAAAAAAAATAAAAGGTGTTGAAATATTTAAGGGTTACAAAGGATTAGTTGAAAAGTCATTGGAAAACAAAAGATTAAAATCATATGAAGTGATCAAAGAGGTGAAATACTTTTCAATGAAGGATAATAATTTATTTATAAATATAAAAAAAAATTAATCGGAAAGTAACCCAAGGTAATATTACAACGACAATTGAGAATGTAGTAAGTCAAAATGATATTCATGTAATTGTGAATAAGAATTTACTAACTCTGGACAATATGTAGTATAAAACTTGTTTCTTCTTTGGATAAAGAAAATAGATTGAATCTCCTATTGAACTAAGAAATATGTTTTATTTCATCAAGCAAATTATGTTTTAGTTGAAGGAAGTACATATAAAGTATTAAATAAAATACTATTATCTTGAATTTGGATGAGGATCAAAAGAAGTGAAGCAATGGCTTCAGGTTGTGCTTCTTGAAAATGAGAAGAAAGTTATTATAAGGTCGTTGTATAGATTAAACAGGCTCCAAAAAGTATGAAAATTTGATAAGGTAATATTATCAAATTGTTTTAAATATAATGGAGTGGATCACTGAATTTCAGGTTCACAATGATTACAGGGTGATATTATATCTGTATGTTTGTGACATGCTATAAGAATTGATATGCAAGGCACGAATGAAACTAAGAGGTTTTGAACTCTCAAGTTAAGATGAAAGATTTGAGAGAAGTTGATAATATCCCCTAGGTATCAAAATCAAATTGTGATAGGGGTTTCATTTTATGTGAATATTACTACATTGAAAAGGTTCTTTTCAAGGTGTTTAATCATTGGGGTATGGAATTTATACTCGACGATGTTTTTTATAAATTGATTGAGAACTGAAAAGGTTATTAGTCAATAAGACTATGCTAGTGCAGTGGTAATTTAATTGCACTAGATCTTGCCTTTGCTATTTGAAAACTCTTTCATTCATATATTTTCGGACTGAAATGAACCAGGTTACAAAGGATAACAACCGGGCTCAAAAGTGACCTAGTGACAGATAAAAAACAAAATAAAGATAAAACTCGCACGAAAGATTAGGATGTGCTCGCTCCATGATCCATCGGGGTGTTTCCAAAAATCAGAGTAACCAAAAAACAAGTTCGAAGAAGTTGGGACGAATGAGGCAGTTCTGAGGCTGACGCTCTGAGGGCATTGTTTGAGGCAGAAGACATGTTATCTTGACAAGGAGAGGCTTCGACTCCCAGAAGGACTTCATCACATCCGCTCCCCTCTGGATGAAGCATTATCTTCTACAATCAGGAGGGAACCATCAGGACTATCTGCTGATGCTAACTCCAACTGTCGGGCTTTGGTGATCTCCTCATCAATATCAACAAGTCCGGCCTTCGCAACGTCCAAGTCTTTTCGGCGCATCATATAGTTGTTCCTAACCATAGACAGAGTATAACTATCAATGGTAGCCTGGACTTCTTCTTCTGGCGCTTGAACAACCTAAGTTAGCTCAGTATTGGTTGTATGTAAGAGTTCATTAGCTTGGGCTAATTCAGTGATGTCCTCCTGTTGCTTCTCATTTTGCGCGGTCATGGTAGAAAGATGAGACCTCAAGGACTCATTCTCCCTCATGAAGGCCTCGATATCTGTTTCTTTAATCTGGAGACTCTCAGCAAAGGTGAAAACGTCGGCCTCAAGCCCGGATAAGCGCATCATCAGATCTGACATCGTATCCGATGCCTCGGCCCATTTCTTTTTCCAATCTCCACCTAGTCTTCATGTAGTGTGGCATATTTTCTACAGGCCTCCTTCTCTTCCTCTAGTTGTTTGAGTTTGCCACGTAATTTATCAACCTTGGCAAGTCTCACCTCTGCCACCGACAGACGGTGAACGACATTATCCTTCTCGGTTACCAAGGCGGCCTTTTCGTCAATCATCCGTTGAAGCCCCTCGTTTCACAGAATGTTGACCTAAATAATGTTTTGTTTATTAGAAGGCGATATTCTGAAAGTAAAAAGAACAGAAAGATTGAAGAAGATTATACCTTCGTTGCAGCATGCATATCCTCACTGATAGTACATTCTGCAGATACCCATTGAACTTTCCCTCTGTTTTTGTCCAATGTCACGTGCTTCATATAATTGGCCACTCCGACAGGCTTTGACAAAAGATAGCAGTTGGCAGGGAGCTGAAAGGTGATAGTCTGAAATTCAGCAGGTTGTGCTATCGGAGCTGAATATTCATTCTCCAGTTCTTCCTTACGCAGAGAGGAGACCCGATCTGGTGAAGAAGGGACATCATGATAGTCTTCCTGAGCAATAATTGATAAAATTGGGGACTCAGGATCTTCAGCAATTAGTGGGGGAATGGCAGTTGTTGGTGGAGGCTGACGTACGACAGAATTCGTCCCTACCAGGGCAAAAGAAGTATTGGTATGGCAGGCTCTATGGCTGGCAAGTTCCATCTGTGCAAAAAACTGAGGGACGTTAGCTCTTCTCCTCTCCAATGGTCGTTCCTCCTCGAGACATCATCATCCAGGTCTACCACGGGGAGAGAACCAACAACTAATTTAGTAATATCGGGGTGCTGAAAAGAGTACGGTTGCTGCGATTTGGTATTCTCTTTTTTGGGAGCATCAGGCCAGTTCAAGGACTAACAGAGGATTTATTATGAATCATTTTTTTCTCTTGGGCTTGTTGAATTATGATGGCTGTTGCATCCAAATTTTCTATATCATCTGCGCTAAGAGTAGTAGAGGTGAATTTGGAAAGACCTGGAAGAAACAACTTAGTCTAAGTGATTTCAGGCAAAGCGAAAGAAGACGATAAATAAAAAAGGAAGTGAGCATACCATGGTTGCGGGGGACCCAATTTTAGTTATCGACAAGCTTTTTCTATGTCCGAAGTTCCTGAGTAGACATATCAAGAATTGCTTAGACCCAAGCTTCAAAATTGAATATTTCTTCAGGCTCCCAAGGGGTGGCTGAAGGAAGAGGAAAGATCCGGTCAAAGTATGAAAAAAAGGGATACTAAATTACATGTGGCAAAGAGACTTACAGTGGAAATTCCATCGCTCCGGTATGGTATGACTATTTGGGGGGAGGATATCGGCGGTGGCAACAATAACAAACCTCTTCGTCCAACCCTGGTCCAGGTCATTATCAAGATTTATAAGAATAAGTTTACTTCCCCTGCGGTGCAGGCTGATAACCCCATCACAAAAAATATATGGGGAGTAGAGGTGAATACGACGGTCTAAGGAAAAGGTAACGCCGGCCTCACAAGCAAAATGCCAGAGGCAGGCGACTGCCCTCCAAATCTAGGGGTCCACTTGAGCTATGCATATTTTGTAGTTGCGGAAGAATTCCATGTTGACATCATCAATGCCTTCCCAAAGTTTCATTGAGAAGGGCAAAGTGTAGATGAACGAATACCCTTGCTTGTATGTCGTTATCCTTTCATTATCATTAGGAATCAAAACTTCAATTAACTCCCAATAATAGTCGGTCTTTACCGTTGGCAAAATACTAGCAGTGATCTGAGTTTTGTAGTCACCAGTAGGAGAGTCTCGACCCTTGGGCAAGAAGAAGACATAGGGTTCCATTTTAGTGATGCTTCTTCTTGGAGGTTAGGATCCCTCCTATTTTGATGAATGTTGCTACTGGAAGAAGGGTTAGACATATTTGTGATGAATGAGAAAGGAAATTGAATTTAGAGACTTTAAAGAGTTTTTGCACAAATGATGGTCGGATGGCTAAACTTCTTCACTTAGAAGGGTATTTATAATAGGTGAAAAGTTATCAGTGCAAAAGAGAAATGATGTGATGGATGCAAATCGACGGTATCACATGCGTGTCAGAGCAGGTGTGATGAGGCGACACACCTCATCATTACTCTGCAATTTTCTGTTAATCAAGGGGAGCCAGAAAGTTGTCGTTGTTTCAATAAGGTAACGATTAGAGTGGCAAAATAAGTGGACGGTATTCTTCGAAGTCTCCTGCCAAAATACGGAGTTCTGATTGATTGTCAAATTAAATCCACTTCCCGAGCGCGCAAAAGATACCCCCGATAAAAGCGGGGACTATCTGTGTAGGTAAAAATTCATATAACACAGTTGTATGAATAGTGATGTGACACATGACAATTGATGTTGAATCAAGACCAGGTCAGTCTGGGGCGCAGCCGGTGAAACGCGAGCAAGACCTGAAGTGTCGTACGCATACGTGGTACCGGTAACTTAGAAGGTCTGAAGAGCTGCTTGAATCATAACGGATAACCGTTACTGAACCGGTCATATGTCTTTTAACGAAGCATTAATGGCATTTATTGAGATACTAATTATCCAATTATTACAACATGTATTCTCCAGTATTAATGAGGGCATATTTCGTGGAGTTTGTACCTGTGAAACTCATGTATAAATAGGACACATAGTTCCATTGTAAATAAGGAGATCCAAGTTATTACAATATACTTTCTCACTTTCTCTCGATTAATGTGCTTTCATACGAGTTGTGGTGACTTTGCTTAGAAGCTATCACAAGGTTCAGGATAATTATCAATTTACTTTATCTTAATATTTTTTATTTGTAGTATATTTTATCTAGCATTATTGTCAAATCAGTCACATGAGATCCACGTGTCCTTGATCGCGTATACACATTCAACTATACCGTTTTACGGGTATATATATATATAAGGGCAGCTCGGTGCACTAAGCTCCCGCTATGCACGGGGGTCCAGAAAAGGGCCGGACCACAAGAGTCTATTGTACGCAGCCTTACCTTGCATTTTTATATCAAAAATTTTAATACAAACTTAAGATTTAGACAAATGCTATTAAATTCGATTTAAATTCGAATACCACCTTCTATCTCAGCGTAGAGTCAAATTTATTTATCTTATCACCAATATTAAGAATCTAGGGGAAGGGAAGTTTGTAATGGGTAAAATATTGATAGAGGAAAAAAAACCGTCATTCCATGTTATACTCGTCGTAGCGTACTAAAGATTAAAGTTAATATGTTGAAAAGAAATGGCCAAAGTTAGTATGGGATATTTGTTTTCAGGTAGTATTAACAATGTGGAATATTGTCGGGACAAAAAAGCAATATGGAAATTCTGTGTACAATAGGCTGACAAAGTTATCCCTTACCCAAATCAAAATAGCATTTTTTGTTCATTCTTCCATTTGGATATAGTCCTAAAATCCTAAACCCTTCCGGACAACAGTGACCATTTCCAGGAAAAAATGTTGGACATTCCGCCGGAGTTAATCAGTAATATATTCTGTCGACTTCTAGTGAAGTCATTGCTGAGATTCAGGTGCGTCTCCAAATCAGTCAAAGCCCTTATCGACAGCCCAAAATTCACCCAAGCTCACCTAAAGCAATAGATGTTGAAGCCCAACTCACTTATTCTGAAGGCTCACCACAAGGCTGACAATCTTTTCTCACTTGAGGACTTCAGTTCAATGGGCTCAACCAAAAGAGCTTGAGCACTCACTAAAGAAGCCCTATGGCCCAATATTGAGTTGTGAAGCCTAATTCACCGCCGACACTATGAAGACCCTACGCAGAGTATGTAACGCTGATCGATCTGAGCGAACAAGTCAACGTGGGGGTTGTAAACTCAAACTCCATATTTTATTATAGTAAAATCTGCAGTGGCAAAGTGGGCGTAGCTCTCGCATTAAAGGTGAACCACTATAAATCTGTGTATGTTATTTGTTCTTCGCTTATTTACTACTTTCTGATTAGGTAGGATTTGGGACTCAAATCCTAACAACTGGTATCAAGAACGACAGGTTGTGTTGCGATTCAGAAAATGATGGGAGGCGAATATGGTTCAATGATGTTAGAGATCGTATCCTAGCTGAGAAGGTTCACATGATAGATTCTAGTGAGGTATCGACAAGTTCTGCTTTGAATGTTGAGAACAAAGGTAGAAATTATGACAGAAACTACAACCGAAATAAGGGCAAGTCGAAGTCAATGAATGGCAGAAGTCAATCTAGATCCAGGCGAACACTTGAGTATTGGAACTGTGGGAAAACAAGTCACATCAAGAGGAATTGCAGGGCACCGAAGAAGGATGACAACAAGGAGAGTGGAATCAATACTTCCACTGAAGACATTGGTGATGCGATTTTGTTGTCTGTTGACAGCTCGATCAACTCTTGGGTTCTTGACTCAAGAGCGTCTTTCCACACCACCCCATATCGTGATATAATGATGAATTACGTTGCTGGGTATCTAGGAAAAGTCTATTTAGCAGATGGTAAGCCTTTAGACGTTATTGGTATTTGAGACATTAATTTGAAGATGTCAAATGGAAACGTGTGGAAGATCACAAAGGTCAGACATGTGTCGGGTTTGATGTGTAATCTGATCTTAATGAGTCAGCTTGATGATGATGGACATGATTTTAACTTTAGTAATAGGTCCTGGAAGGTGACGAATGGTACTATGGTGGTTGGTCGAGGTAAGAAAATTGGTACTCTTTATATGACGATGAGTTGTCGTGATAAACACCAAGAAGACGGAGTTGTGGCATTGCAGGCTGGGGCATATGAGTGAGAAAGGGATGAAGCTTCTGGTGACTAACGACATTATTCCAGAGCTGAAGTCTGTGGATGATCATATGTGTAAGAGCTGCATTTTCGGAAAATAGAAGCGAGTAAGTTTTTCAAGTATAGGTAGAGAATTGAAAGATGAGAAGATTGAATTGGTGCACACTGACGTGTGGGGACCTGCTACTATCCCCTCACTCGGAGGATTACATTACTACGTTACCTCATTGATGATTCAACAAGGAAACTATGGGTCTATTATATAAAAAATAAATCCAACGTATTTACTGTCTTCAAAAGATGGAAAGCCATGGTCGATAATGAGACAAACCTCAAGCTGAGGAGCCTGGGGTCTGACAACAGTGGAGAATACATTGATGGTGACTTCAAACGGTATTGTGCTGATAATGGGATCAAGATGGTGAAGACTATTCCTAGAACGCCCCAGCAAAATGGAATAGCAGAAAGGATGAATCGAACATTGAACGAGCATGCACGGAGCATGAGAATACACGCTGGACTGCCCAAGACATTCTGGCAGATGCAATCAATACCGCATCCTTCTTGATTAACAGAGGACCGTCTGTTCCTTTGAGATTCAGAATTCCATAAGAGGCTTAGAGGGGAAAAAAGGTAAATTTTTCTTTTCTGAAAGTGTTTGGTTGCTTATCCTATGTTCATATTGACGCTACTGCTAGAAGTAAACTTGATCTGAAATCTAAAAAGTATAATTTTATTAGATATGGTGACACCGAGTTTGGTTATCGATTCTGGGATGACCAAAATCGGAAGATCATCCAAAGCAAGGACGTCGTATTCAATGAACATGTGTTTTACAAGGATAAGTTGCGGAAGAATTCAGAATCTAAGAAAAAGTAATCGGAAATAGTTGATTTGAGAGATTTCTCGGCACCCGAGCTACATCAAGGTACTACTGCGGCAGAGGAACAAGCAACACTAGAAGATGGCCGACAAGCCAGTGATGGAGAGGTTGATGAAAATACTGATTCTGAAACAAATCAGTGGACACCGATCACAGAATATTCGCAGATCATCCAGGATCACTAAGCCAGTTCACATGTTCTCTCTGTCCCTAAACTACATTCTGCTCACTGACAGAGGAGAGCCGGAATGTTACGAAGAAGCGACACAAGTTGATGAATCGATCAAGTGGGAGCTGGCAATAAAATATGAGATGGACTCACTATTGTCAAATCATACATGAGAGTTAGCTAAGTTACTAGAGGAGAAGAAGGCATTGCAGAACAAATGGGTCTACTGGATAAAGGAAGAACACGATGGACGTGCTATAAAACAAGGCTGGTTGTGAAAGGATTTCAGCAGAAAGAAGGCATTGACTGCACGAAGATCTTCTCTCCCGTAGTCAAGTTGGTGACAATCAGAACTGTTCTTGGGCTAGTAGCAAAGGAAGATCTGCATCTTCAACAGATGGACGTGAAAACTGCTTTTCTTCACGGTGACTTAGAAGAGGAAATCTACATAAAGAAACCTGAGGAATTTGAGGTCAAAGGGAAAGAGAAGCTGGTGTGCAATATTCAAAAGAGGTTGTAAAATACTGAAATAGGCTCCAAGACAGTGGTATAAGAAGTTTGACAACTTTTGAATTCCTAATGTGCGAAGCTGATCACTGTTGTTACTTCAAGAGATTTGAAGACTCCTACATGATACTGCTCCTTTATGTTGATGACATGCTGATCGTAGGAGCAGACCTACATGAGATTGATAGGCTGAAGAAGAAGCTGTCAGAATAATTTGCAATGAAAGATCTAGGAGCCGCAAACTAAATCCTCGGGATGAGAATCATCAGAAGTAAGGAGGGCCTCAAGCTCTCACAAGAAGAATACGTGAAGAAGGTTCTCAACAGGTTCAACGTGGGTGATGCCAAGCCAGTCAGTACTCCCTTGGCTGGACACTTTCACTTGTCAAAGGATCAGTCACATGTGACCGAGGACGAGAAGGAGCATATGGACAAGGTACCCTATGCCTCTGCTATTGGCAGTCTTATGTATGCGATGGTATGTACGAGGCCAGACATTACACATGCAGTGGGAGTTGTTAGTAGGTTTATGAGTAATCCGGGAAAGCAACATTGGGAGGCTGTGAAGTGGGATTTCAGGTATCTGAAGGGCAGCTCAAGTTCAGCTTTGTGTTTCTGAAAGTCAGAGACATGATTGCAGGGATATGTTGATGTTGACAATGGTGGTGATGTTGATAGCAGAAAAAGCACATCCGGGTATGTTTACACCTTCAGAGGTATTGCAATTTGCTGGGTTTCAAAGTTGCAGAACATAGTAGCTCTCTCTAGTTGTGAGGTTGAGTACGTTGTCGTGACGAAAGCCACGAAGGAGATGATGTGGCTATAATATTTTCTGCGGGAATTGGATCAGGACCACGAGAGGAGTGTGTTATACTGTGATAACCAGAGTACCATTCATTTGGCAAAGAACCCGGCCTACCATTTTTGCACGAAGCACATACAACTCTGGTACCATTTCATCAGATCAGATTTGGAAGATGGAGTATTAGTGCTTGAGAAGATCCCAGGAAGTCAGAATCCAGCAGACATGCTGACGAAGGTCGTGCCGAATGATAAACTGAAGTGTTATTTGTTCTTCGCTTATTTACTGATTTCTGATTAAGTAGGATTTGAGACTCAAATCCTAACACCCAACTCAAGTACTGGGCTCTTGTCGTGGTTTGCTTTTGATATCTAACAACATTGATGAGAATGGTCTGTGGAATCCATCCACTAACATGTTTCGGCAATTGCCCATTTGTCACTTCAACGGGTACTCTCACTTCAACCATCCAAGCGAAACTCTACAGGAACATGGTCGAGAGTTGATCCACGTTTTGGTGGAATTGGGTATGATACTTGTGTTGGTGATTATAAGGTGGTTACAATAGTCCAATGGTACCCCGCCCTGATGATAACCTTCCTTTGTTTATGAGATGATGGTTTATAGTTTGAAGTCAGGTGTGTGGAAGAAGGTTCAAGGTTGTCCTTTCTGGTTGTAAGATGATATTGATCTCCCTTGAGGAGTCTTTCATTAATATCAATGTATATATAGAGTGCAATATTCATCCCTTATACAATAGGAATCCTAAGCCTATACAAAAGAGGAATCCTAGTCTTACCATAATTATATTTACACAATATATGGAAATATTCTAATTATGGGTAGGGAATATATTGTTTCCTATATTTACATGTTTACACACCCCCTCAGTCGGAGCGGGAGGAGGCCGGACGCTGAGACTGGCTCTGAAGTCAAGAAATAACTGTCTGGGAAGTCCTTTGGTAAATATGTCTGCATACTGATAGGATGATGGAACATGTAACACTCTGACATGGCCTAACGCAACTTTCTCACGAACGAAGTGTAGGTCTATCTCAATATGCTTGGTTCGCTGATGTTGAACCGGATTATGAGAAAGATAGATGGCAGAGATGTTATCACAATACACAATAGATGCCTGACGCAAAGGACACTGAAGTTCTAACAGTAAATTTCTGAGCCAACAAATCTCAGCTACTACATTTGCAATGCCTCTGTACTCAGCCTCGACACTGGAGCGAGATAGGGTAGCATGTCGCTTAGCAGACCAAGAAATCAGATTATCCCTTAAGAAAACACAAAAGCCGGAGGTGGAGCGTCGCGTGTCCGGACACCCTGCCCAATCTGCATCCGTATATGAAAGCAACATGTCTGGTGCAGAGGGGTATAGGTGCAAACCATAATCAAGAGTGCCCTTAATGTATCGAATGATACGCTTAAGAGCAGTGAAATGAGACTCCCTGGGGGCATGCATGAATAAGCACACCTGCTGAACAACATAAGCTATGTCTGGCCTGGTGAATGTGAGATACTGAAGTGCACCTGCAAGGCTCCTATACAAAGTAGGATCAGAGACTGGAGCACCATCCATAGCACTCAGCTTAGATTTGGAATCAACTGGAGTAGGCACCTCTTTGCAGTTCACCATCTTAGCCCTGTACACAATCTCTTCTGCATATTTACGCTGACACAAGAACATATGATTGGCAGACCTGGTCACTGATATCCCCAAAAAGTAACTCAACTTCCCCAAATCAGTCATTGCAAATTCGGACTTGAGCAAGGCAATAATCTCATTTTTTAATCCATCGGAGGAGGGAGTAAGAACAATATCATCCACGTAAAGTAATAAGTAAGCAGTGCTACTACCTCGATGAAAAATGAAAAGTGATGTATCATAATGGCACCTTTGCTAGAGGTGCATTGCATTGGATTGCAACTATATAACCATTAGAGAAGTGGAGCCCATTGATTCTTGTTGGTCTTAATCTAGGAAGTGAGAGGTTTCAGCAGGTGCCGATTCCTGAGAATATCGGGAAGCCATTCCAATTGAATTTGGCAGCCTTGGGAGAATGCCTTTGCTTGCTTTCAGGTCACATTACTCGTATGGATGTAGAGAATCCTGTGTTGGATCATATTCACATATGGATGATGAAGGACTACGGAGTGAAACGGTCTTGGGTTAAGTTGTTTTCAGTTGAGCAGTCAGATGGTCGTCTGTGACTGGTAGGGAAGTTCTTCTGGAAATGGATAGTAATCTTGAAAAGAAGTCGGTCAAACATGCTAAGATTAGTGGCGGATTGGACTCTTTTGAATCCTTTGTTAGTTTGGGAACCCTTGTCCTTTTATATGAGAAGGATAGGAAGAAAGGGATTGAGGAACGAGATGACTTGGTGACAGAGGAACTCTGAAGCAACTTTAAGATTATCAAGGTAAATTGAAATGCATGTTTTATCTTATATTACCACTTTATTGTTGCCTCTCCTTGGTAATAGACACTTACGTGCTTTTTAATTGATTTACTAGCTGAATATGGGGCACAAGAGTGTTATTCCTTATTCCCTTTTCCCAGTGACATGGGGGAACACGTCACGTTATAAAGTAAAATGTTTGGGGGCCTTATGAAAGGATCATGCTGATATGTTACACCCTACAGACCTTTTTTATTGTTACCATTGTCAAAAAAAATGTTACACCCTACAGGAGTAGTCGAATTTAATTTTGCATTTCACTGTAACTTCTAAAAGTTTTGACTACTTTTTCTTGTTGTCTAATCATGCCCTCTCAATTATAAAACCTTGTTGTAACTTGGTCCAAGATAAATTCGAAAATCATCTAACTGGTTCAATTTCCTTGACCTTAGAAGAAAAATAACTCAGTCAGTGACAGACTTCTTTATAAAATTATAACTTGGGATGTGTAAACTATGGCTCATTGACTCTGTTGCTGTTCTTTTAGTTCTCTTTTACTTCTTAGTGTTACAGAGAATCCATCTATCCTATAATCTTGTGTCCAAGTTTACTTTTCATTCAAATAGACATCAAGTCAAAGATGTTTTTTTAAATCATTAAATAGTTAAACATTCTGAATCCTCGACATGATCGCGTTCTTGTAAATAGTTAAACATCATTAAATAGGTAGGTTTCATGTACAATTAAGCCCCTTTCCTGCCTCCCACATCCCAACCCTCTATTACGGAACATTGAGTTTACTTGTTTGTACTGATTTCTTAACAATGTTCATAACAAAGATATTGTTGTTCTTGCAGGGGGAGTGCTTTTCAGTTTAAGAAGGGATGAATAGAGAAGCCCCTTCCGTTTATCTCTGGCTCTTCTCTATACATGAGTTAGTGCAATATCTAACGTTTTTCTTTTGTTACAACAACAATAACAACATATCCAGTGAAATCCCACAATGTAGGGTCTGAGGAGGGTAGAGTGTACGCAGATCGTACCTCTACCTTGGTAAGAGTGGCTGTTTCCGAGAGACCTTCGGCTCAAGACAAAGCAAAGTAAGACAAACAAAGTGAGTAAGTCATGGTAGCGAATTCTGAAAAACAAGAGGCAACAAAAGGAAGCAATAATTAATGCAAGTAAATAAGACAAACAAAATATACATAGCAGCATAAATCAAACGACAAGGGACTATAAGGCAATATTGTGCCTACTAGTATGATAGGCTAAGCAAGCCTACAATAATAATACTACAACTATCAGTTTGTAATCGTAGGTAGGACTACGCTGGACTACCTGCTACCCTTCTACCCTAATACATGTCCTCCATAACCCTCTATCTAAGGTTATGTCCTTAGTGAGTTGCACCTGCGTCATATCCCATCTAATCACCTCTCCCTAATACTTCATCGGCCTTCATCTACCCCTCTTGTACCATTCATAGCCAACCTCTCACACCTCCGCACTGGGGTATTTGTATCTCTCATCTGCACGTTCATGAACCATCTCAACCTCGCTTCCCACATCTTATCGTCCACCGAGGCCACTCCCACTCTGTCTTGGATATCATCATTTCTAATTATATCCCTCCTTATATGCCCACACATCCATCTTAGCATCCTCATCTCCACAACTTTCATCTTTTGGGTGTGCGAAGTCTTGACCGGTCAACACTCTGCCCCATACAGCATAGTCGGTCTAACCACCACCCTATAGACCTTGCCTTTAAGTTTCGGTGACACTTTTTTATCGCACAAGACACCAGATGCGAGCTTTAATTTCATCCACCCTACCCCAATACGATGTGTGACATCATCATCAATCTCTCCATTCTCTTAGATAATATACTCGAGGTACTTGAAGCTCATTTTCTTTGGAATAACCTGAGTACCAAGCCTCACATCCACGTCTGTCTCAAGGTCTCTCCCATTACTGAACTTGCACTC
The DNA here is from genome assembly GCA_029783415.1 of Anisodus acutangulus. NCBI lineage: Eukaryota > Viridiplantae > Streptophyta > Magnoliopsida > Solanales > Solanaceae > Anisodus > Anisodus acutangulus. The sequence goes on from CM056493.1 coordinate 40,752,167, forward strand.
CAACTATTTTGTGTTGGTCCTACTCAGCCTGAACCCTTTAGACTCCAGAGTCTGTCTCCAAACCTCCAGCTTAGCGTTCACTCCGCTGCGAGTCTCATAATCAGGACTATGTCATCTGTGAATAACATACACCATGGCACCTCCCCTTGGATTTTTCGCGTCAGTCCATCCATCACCAAGGCAAATAGAAATGGGCTAAGAGCTGATCCTTGGTGCAGCCCCATCATCACTGGGAAGTGCTCCGAGTCTCCTCCTCTTATTTGTACCCTGACCTTGGTTCCATCATACATATCCTTTATTGCCCTAGTGTAAGCCACAGGTACACCTCTAACCTCCAAACATCTCCATAGAACCTCCCTAGGGACTTTGTCGTATGCCTTCTCGAGGTCGATGAAAACCATATGTAAGTCTCTCTTCCTCTCCCTATACTGCTCCACCAACCTCCTAATAAGATGAATGGCTTCTGTAGTCGAATGCCCCGGTATAAATCTAAACTGATTCTTGAAGATAGATATGTCATTTCTCACCCTCATCTCCACGACTCTTTCCCAAACTTTCATAGTGTGGCTTAGCAGCTTGATACCCCATATAGTTGTTGCAACTCTGAATATCACCTTTGTTTTTGTACAGAGGAATCATTATACTCCACCTCCATTCTTCGGGCATCCTCACCGTCTTAAAAATGACGTTAAACAACTCTGTCAGCCACTTCAAACCTGCTTTACCTGCGGTCTTCCAAAATTCAACTAGGATCTCATCAGGCTCGGTCGCTCGTCCTCTGTACATCTTGCGAATAACACCCTGAACCTCCTCAACCTTAATGTTTTCACAATACCCAAAATCCCGGTACCTACTAGAGTACTCCAGATCTCCCAGCACAATGTCTCTATCTTCTTTTTCATTCAAGAGTTTATGGAAGTAAGATTGCCACCTCCGCTTAATATGCTCGTCCTCGACCAGTACTTTGCCGTCCTCGTCCTTGATGCACCTCACGTGATCCAAGTCCCTAGCCCTCCTCTATCTCTCATTGGCTAGTCTGTACAACTTCTTATCCCCATTTGTTTCCTCTAATTCCACATATAGACGTTCAAAAGTCATCGTTTTGTTATCCTTTGTAACCGCTAGCTTTGCCTCTTTCCGCGCCATCTTATATAATTCCCTATTTCATCTATTTATCCACTTTATCCTTGCTTTCTACCAATTTTGCATACGCCATTTTTTCGCTTCCACCTTCTTTTGAACTTTACCATTCCACCACCAGTCCCCTCAATGCCTACCACAGCTACCCCGCGAGACCCCTAGCACTTCTCTAGCAACCTCCCAAATGAACTGGCTATCTTATCCCACATCTTGGTCGCATCCCCACTACTCCCCCAAGCCTCCTTATCCATCAACCTCGCCCTCATCTCATTTGCACTAGCCATGGACAAACTCCTCATTTTATTCTTAACCTGTCATCCACAACCCTCTTCTTCTTCTCCGTCTTGATCTCCAAATCCATCACCAAAAGCTTATGTCGGGTTGTAAGATCCTCCTTCAGAATAACCTTGCAGTCTTTACAAAGACCTTTGTCAACCTTTCTAAGGAGCAAAAAGTCTATCTAAGTCTTAGCCACCGAACTACGGAAAGTCACCAAGTGTTCCTCCTTCTTCAGGAACCTCGAATTTTCTATCACCATCCCACAAGCTCTAGCGAACTCCAAAAGTGAGACGCCTTCCCCGTTCTTGTCCCCGAGTCCAAAGCCTTCATGCACGTCGTCATAACCCTCGGAAGTGACTCGATATGTCCATTGAAATCCCCTCCGTCAAATAACTTCTCAGTGGGTGGTATACCTTCTACCACTTCGTCCAAATCTTCTCAAAAATGCCTCTTTTCCTCCTAGTTCAAGCCCGTCTGCGGTGCATATGCACTAATAATGTTCATAGTGCACCCTCCAACTACTAACTTAATCACCATCATCCTGTCATTGACCCTCCTAACCTCTACCACTGATCCCTTAGCTCGCTGTCGACCAAAATGCCTACCCCATTCCTATACTTCGACCTACCCGAGAACCATAACTCATACCAGTCTACATCCTTAGTCTTAGGTCCTACCCATTTGGTCTCCTGGACACATGCTATATTAATATTCTTCTTCTTAAGAATCTTAACTAGTTCTATGGACTTCCCGTTAAAGTTTCAATATTCCAAGACCTTATTCTCAGCCTAGCATTACCCTTACCCCCACTTACCCCCTAACCCCCCCTAACATTTTTCTTTTGTTAACAAAGCAAATTGTTGTTGTGGCTGGAAACTAATTTGTTGATGTAAGTGTTATTCCTCTATCTGGTCTAGACACTACTAGTATTAACTAGTAAGTTATTTGAATATTCACCTATGTATTAGTGTAGTAGTCTTTTTGGATGCTGGAAACTTCTGGTTCACATATGACCAATATTTTGCCTGCTGGTTCTAGTGTTAATATTTGGTACATCCTGTGAGGATTTCTTTTTGGGTTTTTGTGTTGGGGTCGTCACATTTGGAGATTTCCATATCAGCCCCAAAAGGGAGTTGGATTGAAAGATGATGCTTATAATTTTAGTGGCAAAATCTATATTTAAGACAGGTACCACTAATCAATGGTAGGTCAAGAAGACCAAAAATTGATTGTTTCTTGTCTTTTTATTTGTTGACCAACACGCAGTCCCTCCTAGATTTGCAAAGGAGAATCACTTAGAAAACGAGAAAAAAGAAAAATCCATGTTAGGTAGTTCTTTGCAACATAGAGACTCTTCGTTGACATAAAGATTCCAACTTTATGGCTGTGATTATGTTCTCTAAGTCTATTACCAAGTCATCTTGAGTTGAGCAAATACAAGTTTCGGGATAATTATTTTTCAAAAAATAGATAATCGTCCAAATATGTGTTCCTGATGTTTTGATTAGTTGACTTGGCCATCTTTTAAATGCTAATGTGGTTTACTGTGTTTGTCCCTGAGTCTTGGGCCTCCCCAATAGAAAACCTCGGCCAACTTGATCGCAAGACATGAAATAATCTATCTTTGAAGAGTGTATGCGGTGAGCATGAAATAAAGATATTATTCGTTCAAAATTGGTTCAAATGGCGAGGACTCATGGAAAATTTCCATGCTTCAAACAACCCGCCCAGTCATTGTTCTATATGTATGATATTTGGTTTTGGAGCACAGGAAGTGAAATTTGGAGAAACTGATTGACCTTCTCCGTGTAATTATAATGCAGCATATTATGAGTCATGATTATTCTCATTGGTATAATAACCAGAAGGATTATATAGTGGGGGAATCTGCGTCTGATGGTATATTCACCGATTAAAATGTTTGGGAATACAATAGAATGAAAGGGCACAAGAGTCATCTCTATTGGCACAAAAAAAAACCTTTTAAAATCTAGTAAACACAGAGCCCAATCTAGGGAAAACTTTGTTCTTGCAAAATATGGGAACAATTTAGTCTCTAAATGTGACTATTGTATGGAGTCTTTATGTGAAAATATCCATCATGTTCTTGTGGAAAGTGATGCAAATTTGGAATGTTTTTGGAGCACCTAAACATCACCTTCTCCCGTCTAATGTGCTCAACAATGAATTTAATACCAAAAAAAGAACAATGCTCACGGTTAGATATACATAATATACATGAGTATATATATGTATATTATGTATATCTCGGCTCAACAGTGCACTGCCACCCGAGGGCAGTCCCCTTCTCATGTACTTTGTACAATTATGTAAAGTAGTGTTTTAGTGTAATTAGTATTGTACACTTACCATAATTATATAGTTAATCTCCAAATAGAATAAGGTTATAGGAGTAGAATATAAATAGGATTCTCCTATTATGAAAATATGTAAATTGTATATATACTCCTTCAAGTAATGAAAATAATGAAGGGGGTTATGTTTGTCCGAAAATTCACCACTGATAATTCCGTGTCCATAGAATTTGATCCATTTGGTTTTTCGGTGAAGGATTTTAAAACGGGGAGTCCTCTCATGAGGTGTGATAGTAGGGTGGTCTTTATCCAATCACGTCACGTTCCGATTTCTCGAGTCACGCAATGCCATCCACTTTTGCCGCTTTGGCTCCTTCCTTGTGGCATGCTCGTCTAGGTCATCCGGAATCATCTATTTTGTCTTCCTTAGATAAAAACAATTTTATTTCTTGTAAGAGTGTGCATAGTACTCCGAATTGTCAATCTTGTTCTTTAGGAAAAATAGTTAAGTTGTCATTTGTAGACTCCAATTCTCATACTTTAATGTCATTTGATATTATTCATAGTAATTTATGGACGTCTCCTATTCTTAGTTCTTTGGGTCATCGGTATTATGTTCTCTTTTTGGATGATTATTCTAAATTTTTATGGACTTTTCCGATAGCGAAAAAATCCCAAGTTTTTTCCATCTTCTTAAAATTTAGAGCATTCATTAGAACCCAATTCGAATGGGAAATAAAAAATATTCAATGTGATAATGGCAAGGAGTATGACAATGGGGTGTTTCGGGAATTCTGTGCTAATAATGGAATCAATTTTCATTTTTCTTGTCCTTATACTTCTTCACAAAATGGGAAAGCCGAACGCAAAATTTATACTATTAATAACATTGTCCGAACTTTATTGATTCATGCTTCCGTACCCCCATCTTTTTGGCATCATGCTCTACAAATGGCTACATATCTCCTTAACATAATTCCTTCCAAAGGTTTGACATATTCTTCCCCCCTTCACATTCTATTTAATAAAACCCCTTCGTATTCACATGTTAGGGTCTTTGGGTGTTTGTGTTATCCGCTATTTCCGTCCACCACAATTTACAAACTTCAGGCCTAGTCTACTCCATGTGTGTTTTTGAGTTTTCTGTCTAATCATCGTGGCTACAAATGCTTTGATTTATCCTCTAATAAAATCATCATTAGTCACCATGTCATTTTTTATGAATCCCAATTTTCGTTTACTAAAGTGAGTAATCCCGTGCCTAATTTGTATATTTTTTGGATGATGGTATATCCCCGTATATTATTCACCATTTTTCGGACATGTCCCGCACCCAAAATTCTCCAGCTGGCCCACTGTCCGCTGGTTCCACTGGTCTGTCACAAGCAATAGTTCCCAATATCGTCACTGGGCTAGTTTCAGCAATTGGGCCAGTCCAGCCCAATTTTGGAACTGGTCCAGTTCCTGCTTCTGTTTACCGTGTTAGGCCAGCAGGCCCACTTCCTGCTGGCTAGTCCGTCCTGAGTCCAGAAAATTCTCAAAATCCATCCAATTCTTCTTCGAGTCATAGACCGGTCACTCGTAGTCAACAGGGTATTTTTAAACCAAAAAGACATTTTAATTTAAATTCTAATATTCTTAAATCACCCTTACTTCGTAATTCTGTGTCTACGTTAAATGATCCGAATTGGAAAATTGATATGACCGATGAATATAATGTTGTTATTGATAATAAGACGTAGGAGTTGGTGCCCCGTCCATCTAGTATTAATATTATTAGGTCTATGTGGATTTTTGCTCATAAGGACAATTCAGATGGTTCCTTTGCACGACATAAGGTGCGGCTTGTGGGTGATGGTAAGACTCAGCAGGTTGGTGTGGATTGTGGTGAGACGTTTAGTCCGGTGGTCAAGCCGGCTACCATTCGCACTGTGCTTAGCTTGGCTCTTTCGAAAGCATGCCCTATTCATCAGTTAGATGTGAATAATGCTTTCCTACATGGTGATCTCAAGAAAACAGTCTATATGCATCAGCCTTTGGGGTTTAGGGATACCAAATATCCTCATCATGTCTGTTTGTTAAAGAAGTCCTAATATGGGCTTAAGCAATCGCCACGGGCCTGGTATAAGAGGTTTGCCGACTATGTTTTGACTATTGGGTTCACTCACAGCAGGTCGGATAATTTCTTGTTCATATATCATCATGGTTCGTCCTTGGCTTATATACTGTTATATGTGGAAGATATTATTTTGACTGCCTCTTCCTTTGCCTTACGCCAGTCTATCATGACAATGCTCAGCTCTGAGTTTGCTATGAAAGACTTGGGGCCCTTGAGTTATTTTTTGGGGATTGCTGTCACTCGTCATGCAGGTGAGTTGTTCTTATCTCAAAGGAAGTATGCCGCTGAGATCATTGAGAGGGCTGAGATGTCATCCTGTAAGTCCACTTCCACTCCCGTTGATACTAAACCCAAGATTAGTGCTGCGGCCGGCGCACCATACGAGGATCCGACCCGCAATCACAGTCTTACAGGGGCCCTTCAATAAGTTACATTTACGAGACCAGATATTACGTATGTTGTACAGAAGGTGTGTTAATTTATGCATGATCCTAGAGTTGAGCACATGAATGCGCTCAAACGCATCATTCGGTATATTCAGGGTACGCTTGACTATGGCTTGCATTTATATCCTTCTTCTACGTCAACATTTGTCTCATATACGGATGCTGATTGGGGTGACTGTCCACACACCAGATGGTCTACGTCTGGCTATTTTATGTTTCTTGGTAATAACTTGGTCTCATGGTCTGCGAAGCGTCAGTCGACTTTATCCCGTTCCAGTGTAGAGGTCTAGTATCGAGGGGTAGCTAATGTGGTCTCTGAATCATGCTGGTTACGTAATTTGCTGTTAGAGCTTCATTGCCCTATTCAGAAAGCGACCTTGGTGTATTTTGATAATGTTAGTGTCATCTACCTTTCTGGTAATTCGGTTCAGCACCAGCGCACTAAACATATCGAGATGGACATCCACTTTGTTTGCGAAAAGGTTGCTCGTGGTCAAGTACGCGTCTATCATGTCCCTTCTAGGTATCAAAATTGCAGATTTTAGGGACAGTCTCAGCATTAGAAGACCGCCCGCTATGACTGCGGGTGTGTGTTAGATATACATAATATACATGAGTATATTGTGTATATTATGTATATCTCGGCTCAAGAGTGCACTGCCACCCGTGGGCAGTCCCCTTCTCATGTACTTTGTACAATTATGTAAAGTAGTATTTTAGTGTAATTAGTATTGTACACTTACCATAATTATATAGTTAATCTCCAAATAGAATAAGGTTTTAGGAGTAGAATAGAAATAAGATTCTCCTATTATAAAAATATGTAAATTGTATATATACTCCTTCAAGTAATGAAAATAATGAAGGGGATTATTTCTTTCACTCACAAGATGGTGTTGCAAATTATCCTTATAATTTATATGCTGGGAACTATAAAAAAGATAGTCTTGTCGCCAACTATATCGGAAAATGAAAGAAACTTCGAATTGGACGTAACTATATCAAAAAATGAAAGAAACTTTGAATTAGACATAGATAGCCTTTTCCATCTTTTCTTATTAGATGTTTTGGATCCAATGATAGGAGTAATGTGCAATGGTCGGAATGTACTCGTGGTATATGAGTGACACGAGCCTCAAGAAACAACTCAAGTCATTAGCTAATATTCCATCTTACTAAAATATGGCTCCCGTCGAGCATTATTGGTCCAGGTATAACGACTATGGTAAATTTGAGGTCTATAAGGTGACAGTTGTTCAAGCAATTTTAATCAGTTTTAAAAGGTGTTTGATGTATTACTATTATTTAAAAAGTCGTTGCCAAATTTTTTGGAGGCACGAGTGATACCGTTAAAGTCGCCCCAGATTTTCCAAGGTCCAGAATAATTATTAGCCAAGGTCCTGAGATTCTTCCATAATATAGTTGTATTAAAATAATTAGGACTAGCATATATCCCCGGAAAATAGCCATTTATTCGGAGATACCTGAACCATACAGTGAAGTTCCTGATTCGTTACTGCCACCTGCTCTATCCGAATGAGCTTCAGCATGTGATTGCAACAGCTTCGTAAAGTTAAAATCATGGGTGACTAAGTGAGCACAAATACAGGAGAGCGATGGTAGTTAAGCATGGATCTAAAATTGCGACGAAAGTCTGGATTGACACCCCCGACAATTCCAGATTATAACGCAACTTATATGAAATGAATTCTTAATTACTTGAAAACCCGCAAGAATCAATTCAAAAAATTGCTTTTACACATAATTGAACTAGCCATGTGTCAAAAGTGACAAAACATACGATAAGATCATCTTCAAAATTTTAGTCCCCTTGTTATTAGCGAATATTCACAGTATATTTTGTAATTATGATTGATGTATATTTAAGGTAACTTAGGATTCTTATTGTATTAGGAATCAACCAGTTAAGGTAAGTTAGGATTCTTATTGTATTAGGAATCAACCTCTGTACAACTATATATATTGTGATTAATGAAAGGAATCCCTAAGGGAAATTATTCCAATCTTACATGGTATCAAAAGCAAAACCCTAATCCCTAATGTTCTCTTTTCTCCCTCTCGGCTGACGCCTCCCCAAACTTTTCTGTTTCCCTCTCGGCCGACGGCAATAATTTGCTGCCGTGTCTCGCCCTGCTTCCCCCCACCAATTCCGGTTCTTCCACTGGAACACTTGACAACCCCAATCAACGTTCATCGTCTTCTTTTCATCTGGCATTCGTCGTTACCAACATCAAGAATTTTATTCCTATCATTCTTGACCAAGAAGACTGTCAATATTCCATGAGGATAGAACAGTTCTATAATCATGCATGTGCGTACAATGTGCTCGACCATATTAATGATTTTATTCCTCGTCCAACCGATGTTGCAGACTCGACCTAGTGTCGCCTTGACGCCATTATCAAATAATGGATCTATAGCACCATCTCTAAAGACTTGTTGTGTACTATCATGAAAACATGTGCTACGGCATGTGAACTTTGGGTAAGGTTAGAATAAATTTTTCAGGACAATAAAAATACTCGGGCCGTGTATTTGGAAGAGCAGTTCAACAATACGCGTCTCGAGAATTTTAACATGTTTGAATGCTGTAAACAACTAAAATTCATAACCGACCAACTTTCCAATGTAGGGACATCTGTTTCAGAGACCAAGATGACACTTCAACTAGTTGCGGGTTTACCGAAAGGTGAATATGATACACTTGCAACGATGATTCAACAGGCTGACCCCCTACCAAGCTTCAATAAAGCACATTCACAACTTTTGTTGGAAGAGACCCGCCATGCTAAACAAGAGGAGCACAATCACAAGGCATTAGCCGTTGACGGAATGACACCACCAGCGGCAACCACCACCCAGCCACCACCGCAAGACCACCAGCAGCAACAGTCCCGTGGCCGTAGTGGTCGCGGTAACAACAATAAAGGAAAGGGCCGCGGCAAAGGAAACCGCAACCAACAGCAGGCAGGCCCAACACCTGCTGCCTACTATCAGTGGGCTGGGCAGCCCCCTTGGCCCAATACCAGGAACTGGGCCTCGCCTGCATGCCCCTACCCGACATTAGGGGCCCAATTCCTGCAAGGCTGGCAGCCAGGCCTCTTGGGCTCCGCCCCCACCAACCGGCAGGCCCAACAAGAAGGAGACTACCTAGTAGCAAAGACCTCAAAGACCGCAGGCGGCCTGGCCCCCACCGATTTGGGCCAGGCCTTCAACACCGTGAACCTTCAACAAACCGACAAAAATTGGTACATCGACACCGGAGCCACATCTCACCTCACCCAGTCGTCAGGTAACTTATCTCAACTACTTCGATTAAAGTGTCCTCAATTTATTATTGTCGGCAATGGTCATCGCATTCCAATTGAAGGTTACGGTAACACATATACCATACATCCCCACTCGTCTTTCTCCCTAAATGACGTCCTCTACACCCCTAACATCATTAAAAACTTAATCTCTGTTAGAAAATTCACTCGTAATAATTTTGTGTCTGTCGAATTTGACCCTTTTGGTTTTTCTCTGAAGGATATCAATACGGGGAAAATTCTTACGCGCTGTAATAGTGTGGGAGACCTCTACCCCTTCACTCAATCGTCCGTTGTCAGACCGCAATCACCTCTATCCCTTGCGGCTGTCTCATCCTCAACTTGGCATAATAGACTCGGACACCCCGGAGACCCTGTTTTTACTTTTCTTAGAACTACTAAGCGTATTCAATGTAATAATGGAAAACTTGCCCAACACTGTTTTTCTTACCCGCTTGGCAAGAATACTCGTCTTCCATTTATGTCATCCAACAGTGTTACTTTTTCTCATTTTGATATTGATCATGTTGATTTGTCGACATCTCCGGTTGTTAGCTCTTTGGGTCAAAAATTTTATCTAGTATTCTTAGATGATTTTTCACATTTTGTCTGGATTTACCCACTGAAATTCAAATCTGAAGTTTTTGCCAAATTCCTCGAATTTCAAAAGTTCATTAAAACATAGTTTGAAAAATCTATCAAATCATTTCAATATGATAATAGACGTGAATTTAATAACTCGGCATTTCATAATTTCTGCTCTAAACAAGGCATGGTTTTTCGTTTTTCCTGTCCCTATACTTCCTCCCACAACGGAAAGGCTGAATGAATTATACGTACCATCAATAACATGGTTCGCACCCTTATGTTTCATGCCTGTCTTCCACCGCCTTTTTGGATCTATGCTGTTAAAATGTAGAATCCCTTCTTAATATTTTACCAACTAGCACTCTCCAAAATAAGACCCCAACCGAAATCTTATACCGTAGGTTCCCATCCTATGACCATCTCCGTATTTTCGGCTGCTTATGCTACCCCAACATAGCCTCCACTACACCTCACAAACTTGCTCCTCGCACCATGCCCTGTGTCTTCGGTGGTCTCTCTCCTACTCACCGGGGCAACCTGTGCTATGACATTGCCACTCGCAAAATCATCATTTCCCGTCACGTCACCTTTGACGAGACGACCTTTTCTTTTTCAAATCTCCAAAAAATCCAGACCACCGATTACACCTTTCTCGATGAACCAAGTCTGTCCCCGGCTATCTAATCTCTGTACCACCGGCAGCCCACTATTCCGACAGAGCCTGCAGATCCATCCCCGCCACTGTCCGGCACCATCTCCGACCAAACACCTCCCAGCTCTCGATCGAACACCCCACCAGTACCCTTGCTGCCTCCAGCCACGTCTCTTGCCCCTCCAGCAGCACTGCTGCCTCCAGAACCCGATAACCCCCAGCCCCCAAATCCAGACCTCCCACTGCTGCCTACCCACCGCATGGAGACTCGTGCCCAACACGGGATTTTCAAACCCAAGGTTCACTTCAACCTCTCCATACAAACCTTATCACCCATTCCAAAAAATCCAAAACTAGCCAAACTGGACCCTAATTGGAATGCATCTATGTGCGAGAAGTTTAACGCTTTAACCAAGCAGAACACTTGGGATTTGGTACCTAGACCAGACGATGTGAATGTTATCCGGTGTATGTGGCTATTTCATCACAAGTTCAGAGACAGTGGTGACTTGGAACGGTATAAGGCAAGACTAGTTGCCAATGGCACTAATCAGCAGGAGGGTATTGATTGTGGTGAGACATTCAGTCCGGTTGTTAAACCAACTACTATTCAGACTGTTCTCAGTATTTCTATGGGCATGCATTGGCCGATTCATCAGCTTGATGTCAACGATGCATTTCTTCATGGGGATTTGAAAGAAACTATGTACATGCATCAGCCCCCTGGCTTTGTTCATCCAGCAGTTCCGCAATTTGTATGTCATCTCAGGAAGTCATTGTATGGCTTGAAATAGGCACCCCGCGTTTGGTATGATCGCTTTGCCAGGTATCTTATGCAGATCGGATTTGTATGTAGCAGTTGTGATAACTCTCTCTTCACTTTTCATCGAGGTAGCATCACTGCTTACTTGCTATTATATGTGGATGACATTGTTCTTACTGACTCCTCTGACGGTTTGAAGACGCGTATTTAGGGGTTTCCCAGTTAAAGTCTATCACCGCATTATAGTAGTAGACTTAGTAGAATTAGAAATGGTAGGATTTGATGTGATAATGGGCATGGATTGGTTGTCTTCATGTTATGCCATAGTAGGTTGTAGAACTAAAATTGTACGACTCAAATTTCCCGGTGAACCAGTCATAGAATGGAAGGGTGATGCAATATCACCCATAGGTAGGTTTATTTTATATCTTAAAGCCAGAAAGATGATATCCAAGGGGTATATTTACCATCTAGTTCGGGTTAGGGATATAGATACCCAGAACCCAACTCTTTAGTCCATACTAGTTGTCAATGAGTTTCCAAATTTCTTTCCCAAAGATCTTCCCGGAGTTTCTCCTAATAGGGATATTGACTTTGGAATCGATCTACTTCCCGACACTAAGCCAATATCTATTCCGCCATATAGAATGGCTCCAGCAGAGTTAAGACAACCTAGTTGAAATATCTTCTTGATAAGGGAGATATTAGACCAAGTGTCTTACCTTGGGGTGCACCAGTCTTGTTTGTCTGGAAGAAGGATGGATCTTTACGTATATGCATTGACTATCGCCAGTTGAACAAGGTCACCATTAAGAACAAGTATCCTCTTCCCAAAATTGATGACTTATTCAATCAACTTCAGGGTTCCTAGTGTTGTTCCAAGATTGACCCCAGATAAGGGTATCATCAGCTTAAGGTTAAGGAAGTTGACATTCTGAAAACTGCCTTCAGAACTCGTTATGGTCATTTCAAATTTTGTGTTATGTCGTTCTGATTGAGGAATACGCCAGCTATTTTCATGGATATTATAAACATGGTCTTCAAGAATTATCTTGATCTTTTCATCATTGTCTTCATTGATGATATTCTGGTCTATTCCCGTAGTGAGACTAATCATGCAAAACATCTCATAATAGTGTTGCGGACACTTCAGGACCGCAAGCTATATGCTAAGTTTTCTAAGTGTGAATTTTGGCTAAAGTCAGTAGCGTTCTTAGGCCATGTGATTTCAGGCGAAGGTGTCCAAGTTGATTTTCAGAAAAATTGAAGCGTTAAAGAATTGGCCTAGACCCACCTCAGTCTTTGAGATAAGAAGTTTCTTGGGTCTGGCATGCTATTATAGGTGCTTCGTAGAGGGTTTTTCCTCCATTTGAGCTCTGTTGACTAGATTAACTTAGAAGAAAGTCAAATTTCAGTGGTCGGATGCCTGTGAGCATAGTTTTGACGAATTAAAAACAAGGTTGACATCCGTTCCAGTGTTAACATTGCCAAAGGGAATCGAGGGGTTCGTCGTATATTGTGATGATTCAGGAGTTCGTCTTGGGTGTGTTTTAACGCAGCATGGTAAGGTTATAGCTTATGTATCCAGTCAACTTAAGCCTCATGAAAAGAATTAGTTGGCTCATGATTTAAAATTGGTAGCCATGATTTTCGCGCTCAAGATATGGCGCCACTATTTGTATGGAGTTCACGTTGACATATTCACAAACCATAAGATCATTCAGTATATTTTCAAGCAGCCGAAGTTGAATCGTAGAAAGAGAAGATGGCTCGAATTGATAAAGGATTATGATGTGGATGTTCTCTATCATCCGGGGAAAGAGAATATTGTAGCCGATGCTCTCATTCAGCAATCCATGTGAAGCTTAGCTCATGTTGAAGATGATAAGAGAACTACGATGAAGGAAATTCACTGACTAGCCAGTTTAGGAGTTTGACATTTGGACTCCAAAGATAGCGGTGTTATTGTCCAAAATAAGTCTGAATCATCCTTAGTAGCTGAGGTAAAAGAGAAACAGTTTAATGATCCCTACTTGTTGCAGCTGAAGGAGGGTATTCACAAGCATACGACTATGACTTTTGAACAAGGGGGAGATGATGGTACATTGAGGTACTGAAATAGGTTATGTGCTCCAGATATGGATGGACTCATAGAGTGAATCATGGCAGAAGTGCACAATTCCAAGTATTCTATTCACCCAGGTTCTACAAAATGTATCATGATCTTAAATAGATTTTTTGGTGGAACGATATGAAGAGTAATGTGACAGATTTTGTAGCAAGTGTTCAAATTTTCAGCAAGTGAAAGTCGAACACCAGAGGCCTGGTGGGTTGGCTCCGAATATTGACATTCCTATTTGGAAGTGGGAGATGATAAACATGGACTTCATAACAGGTGTACCTCGCTTATCCAGAAGGCATGACTCGATTTGGGTGATTTTGGACCAACTTACTAAATCATCCCACTTCTTGCCAGTCAAGACCACAGATTCAACAGAAGATTATGCTAAGTTGTATATTCGAGAAATTGTTAGGCTTCATGGGACCCCAGTTTCCATTATTTCGGATCATGGTTCTTAGTTCACATCGACTTTTGAAAGTCTTTTAAAAAAGAATTGAGTACTAAGGTAAATCTCAGTACAACGTTTCATCCCAGACAGATGGCCAGGCAAAGTAGACTATTCAGACCATTGAGGTTATGTTGACGGCATGTGTTCTTGATTTTAAAGGTAATTGGGATAATCACTTGCCTCTCACTGAATTTGCTTATAATAATAGTTACCATGCTAGTATCAAAGTGGCACTGTTCGAAGCTTTGTATGGGCGAAGATGTAGGTCGCCAATTGGTTGGTACAAAGTTGGTGAAGCAAAATTGTTGGCACCAGACTTGGTCCATCAGGCTATGGAGAAAATCAAGTTAATTTAGGAGTGTTTGAGGACATCCCGGGGTCGCCAAAAGTCCTATTCAGACGTAAGGTGTAGAGACTTGGAGTTCCAAGTTGATAATTGGGTATTTTTGAAAGTTTCACCTATGAAGGTGTCATGAGGTTGGAAAGAAGGGGAAGCTCAGTCCTAAATTTATCGGACCATACATGATTCTGCGAAGAATTGGTCAAGTGGCTTATGAGCATGAATTGCCACAAGATTTGATTATTGTGCACCCAATGTTTCACATATCTATGTTTAAGAAGTGTGTGGGAGACCCATCGTTGGTTGTCCCTACCAAATCCATTACAGTTAAGGATGGATTGACCTATGAAAAGGTCCTTGTGGCTATTCTAAATCATCAGATTCGCAAGTTTAGGACTAAGGAAGTCACCTCAGTGAAAGTATTGTGGAGAAGTCAGAAAGTTGAGGAGGCTACATGGGATGCTGAAGAGGACATGAAGTCCAAATATCTGCACTTATTTGAGGAGAAAGTAGAAAGCATCCAAGGTAAATACCTTTAGTATTAATGTAATGTTCCTTTCATATCCATGTCTCATGTTTCACGTTCATGTATTCAATACTCATGTCTCAAGCCCTTATGTTCATGCTTTCATGTAATCATGTCAGTTCAGTCCCCATATTTCATGTCATGTTTCCTCATGTTCATGTACTCATGCCATATCCAGTCTTATACGTAAACATGACCCATCATTCGAGGATGAATGATCCCAAGAGAGAGATATTGTAACACCTCGTACTTTCAAACTAAGCCATGTTCATGATTCAGGAGTATAGGAAACTAAGACGGGAAGTTAAAGTTGAAAAAACAGTTTCAGTTTTGCCATTCCACTTTTACGCCATAGTTTTACGGACCGTATAATTAGTTACGGACCGTAGAAGTTAACCGTATAAATCACCATCAAGATTGACAATGTATGGTAGGATTATACGGACCGTATAAAAATAAACGGACAATCATTTTTTACCGTAATAGTTCCCCTCAACTTTGTCAATCACTGATTAATGGTACTTGGGTGATAGTCATTTTTGACAGATCATAAAAAATTGTACGGTCCATACGCCTCAACGTAAATAATTATACGGTCCAAACCCAGACCGTAGAATAAGTTATGGACCATTTAATCCGACCATAAAAGTCCCGACGAACTGAATAATATAAATACGCAGACTTAGTTCACAAAAATCAGTTTTCTTATTTTTTTCAAGCCCTAGAACGAAGGTCTCTCTTACCAACCTTATCCTACATCAAGATAATCCTATTTCATGAAAATTCAAGTGATTCTAAAATCATTCTCCTTTATTCTAAGTGAAATCCATTGTTCTTAACCTAAGGTTTTCAAGAAAACCCAACCCAAGAGATTAAAGTTCAAGCTTTGGGTTTCTTCTCCAAAGTTGATATTTTTAACACAAGTATTAGAGCAATTAAGGTATGTAGAGATTCTATGCACGTGTCGGAACATCAATGTTCTTCCCCACAACACGTTTATTCATGAAACACAAATTTGCTCAGACCTAGGGTTTTTGCTCACATTCATGATAACCCTATATACATGTACAACTATATATATATATATATATATCATGCTTATATCATGTTTCTGTTTATTGTATTCATGATATATCATTACGATTGTCATGAACCTGTCTGTAATCCATGAACAATTATTTTGGATTCCATGAGTTCTTAAATACAAGTCATGAATCATTGCTACTAAATCCATGATATTATACATATTTTTCATGATTTATACGAGTTATATTACATATTTATTCACATGCTAAATTATAATTAAAAATCATGCTTTATAAGTTATTTTCATGAAATTCATGGGCTTCTAAGCCAACTATTTTTATGTTCATGTTTTGAGAGTTGCACAGATTACCAAGAAGGCTCAGACAGTCTGAAACTACGTTTACCAGCGTAGGATAAGGATCGTTCTGCCCATAGGACAATACCTTCATTTACCCCCTTTGTGGGATTATTGGATCAATTCATGTCATGTTCATGTCTCGTACCCTGACAATGTACCTTATGACTTAGTTGATCGGGTTGAGATCAAATGCCACATTCATGCGTAGTGGTTACATATCGGTTTTGTTAATGCTCTCCCACATATATTCAGATATTTATAGATTGGCAGATTTTATACATGCTATTATATTCATGTCAGATCGTGTTCATGCTCATTATACAATTTTCAATTTCATGTTCCTATTATTTAATGTCCCTGCTTATTCTTCTAGTTGTTTTACATATAATACAATTCAAATGTACTTACGTCCCTTTTTCCTGGGGCCTACACTTCACGGTATAGGTACTGAGTTTCAAGATGATGGATCTGCTTATTAGGATTTGCCTCAGTATCAACTATTGGTGAGCCTCTTTTCCTATGGGGTGTTAGTCATTTATTTTATATATCATTCTATACAGTGAAGGTATGCCAGGGACTTGTCCTGGTAAAACAATTTTGTAGTCAGACTCACGTTTCAGAGGTTTCATAGACTATGTCTAGTTAGCATGTCATGACAGTATGGTTTTCAGACTTATCATAT
Organism: Anisodus acutangulus; assembly: GCA_029783415.1. Taxonomy (NCBI): domain Eukaryota; kingdom Viridiplantae; phylum Streptophyta; class Magnoliopsida; order Solanales; family Solanaceae; genus Anisodus; species Anisodus acutangulus. The sequence goes on from CM056493.1 coordinate 40,769,300, forward strand.
TTTTTAGATATTTTCGCTATGATTTTTCAGATTATATTTCAGTATTCAGTTTGAATATTTTAAATCATTATTAGTAAATGTTTGATGCCCATGTTGATTCAACAAGCCATGTTGTTCGCTCAGTCACATGCAGTCAGGCACCGAGTGTCATATTTTACCCAGGCCATGGTTCAAGGCGTGACACATACGAATAGGGACCTCTAATATATCACACCATATATCCAAATCAGCAGAAAAGTAGGCAGACACAAATGCGAATGTAGACCCCGGATCAATGACAAACTGAGATGATACATGTGATAACTGCATCTAATGCCTCAGCCTCGATCCTACCAGGGAAAGCTAAGCAATCAGTACATCCTTCATTGGACAGAGTACCCTGATGGACGCCTTGTCCTGAATGAACCCCATCTCTCCATGTCTGAGATCCACCACGACTAGTCTGATTGTAACCCTTCGAACCATGGCCTAGGTGAAATATCACATTTGGCACCTGACTGCATGTGACTGAGCAAACCACATAACTTGCTTGTCAACATGGGCATCAAAACATGCTATATTAATGATTAAAAACATGTAATTCAAATTGCTGAATTTATAATATGAAAGTATATTGCGGAGATAGTCTAAAAATATAATAAGTCTGAATAACTTAAGAACTGACATAACATGATAACTAGTCTAGTCTATAAAACCTTTGACAACATGAGTCTGCAAAAATATTTACCAGGACAAGGCCCTGGCATACCTCTACTAATAATCATGACATGTAAAATAAATGACTAGCACCCCGAATGAGATAAGGCTCACCAAAAGCTGATACTGATGCAAATCATAGTGAGCAAATCCATCATCCTAAAATGCAGTACTTGCACCGTGAAGTGCAGGCCCCATGTAAAGGAACGTTAGTACATTTGAATTGTATTGTATGTAAATCAACTAAAAGAATAAGCATGCACATGATATAATAGAAACATGAAACTAAAACTGAACATGAGCATGAACATGATCTGTCATTAATGTAATAACATATGTAAAATCTGTAAAACTATATATGTATGTATATGTGTATATCTGTGGGGAGAGAAGTTGCATATATAACCGACATGTAACCCCACGAGTAAACGTGGCGTCTGATCTCTTCCCAATCATCTAAGCCAATTTGTACCTTATCGGGGTAAAAGACACGAACATGAACATGAACATGAACATGATGGATCCAATAATCCCATAAAGGGTAACATAAAGGTATCGTCCTCTGGGGGGAGCGACCGTTATCCTACGTTGGCAAACATAGTTTCAGACTATCTGAGTCTTCTCAGTAATTTGTGCAACTCCCAAAACATGAACATGAAACATAATTGGATAGAAGCCCATGGTTTGTAAAATCGTGACTTGTAAACTTGGTTGATAAGTATAAGATATATCATGAACATAAATACATAACATACTTTACATAAATCATGGAAAACATGTAGACTTCATGAAATCATAAACCTTGATTCAAGACTTGTGTGTTCATGGAATTCAAAGCTATAGTTATTCATGGATTAAGAATGGATTCCCAATAACCATAATGGAATATCGAGACTACAACAATGAATTAACATTACAAGCATGGATAATCATGATACATGTAGTGTAGGGCTATCATGAACTTGAAATAAAATCCTAAGTATAGAAACTCATGGTTTAATTGATAAACGTGGTGTAGGGAAGAACATGGATATTCCCACACATGGATAGAAGCTCTATATACCTTATTCACTCCAAACTTGTATTTTAAAATCTGAACTTTGAAGAAAAACTCCAAAGATTGAACCTTGAAACCTTGGATTGGGTTTATCTTGAAAACCCTAGGTTAAGAACAATCAATTTCTACTTAGAATTCATGTACGTCCGTTAGAATTCACTTGAAATACTTAGAATTTACTTACCTTGATGTAGGAGAAGGTTGGGAAGAGAGGACCTTCATTCTAGGGCTTGAGAATATGAAAAACTAATTTTGGAACTAAGCTTGCATATTTATATTGTTCAGTCCGCCGGGACTTTTACGATCGAGATCGATAAACCGTCGAATTTTCTACAGTTTGGGTCTGGACCATAGAATTTTATACGGTCCATATAATTGGACCGTCTTAAAATTGTAAATTTTCCAGTGATATGTAAGAGCTGAGGGACTTTGATGGTTAAAAATGACGTACCATAATTAATTATACGGTCTATATACTTTACTATGCAGTGTCAATTCCATAAGGAAATTGTACTGTCAGAATCGACAGAAAGTAAAATATTTTATGGTCCGTATAACCTGGCGTAAAAAATCAAATCTGCAGAACTGAAATTGGTTTTCAACTTAAACTCCCCATTTTGGTTTCCTAAGTCCATGAATGATAAACATGGTTTAGTTTGAAGGTACGAGGTGTTACATTGATGGACACCACGACCTGACTGCAAACCTCTCCTGCTAACCTGACCACCACTCCTGGATAGCTGTGTTGGAGTCCTGTGTGCATGTGATGTACTCGATACCAATCTGGGGGAACTCTCTCTTGAAATGTCCAATCTGTACACAATTGTAACAAGTCTTGGCTGCTGAGGGCTACCGAATAGATATAGAAGAACCCGAATAACCCCACACGGTTAGAATATTGAGACTGAGAACCCCTCGAAGACTAGACCCCACTATAACCACTTTGCCTCACAGAGATACCATCTATAATATGGAGGGCTGCCTGAACCGGTCGACTATGCTGCGACTGATGAAGTCTACCCTGTTGTCCATAACCATGAGAAGTAGACCCATTAAACTATCCATATTGCCTCGCCCTCTTGTCAGGCTCATGTCTCGACAGCTTTTCCCTCATAGACTTAACCATCCTCGCATGCTCTGCCACAGCCTCAAAAGAAACCCTATAGGCCACCAACTGCAATATATCCAACTGAAGGGGAATACTCAAACCTCTCACAAAACATCTAACTAGCTCAGCCTCTGTAGGTACCAACGGCGCTGCATAGTGCGACAAGGCATGGAAGCGAGTCTCATAATCTGCAATTGTCGAACACCGCTACTCCAACCTCTAGGACTCATTGCTTGCCCAAACGCAAGCTAACATGCACATATTTCTCTAGAAATACCTAATAGAATTTGACCTAAGACAGCCGCTGGTCGACAATTAACATAAGCTCTCCACCATTGTTTTGCATCTCTCATAAGCTAAAGGTCCAAAAAACATACTCCGTATGACTCGATGATACCCAAGGTATGTAGCCTCTCATGGATGCTCACAATAAACTCATACGCATCCTCCTTGGGCTGACCATAGAATACGAGAGGCTTCATATTGGAAAAGTGCTCCCAAATCTTCCGCTCATCGCGGGTCATAGTTGTCCCTATAATTGGTCGGGGACCAAAATCAGGTGCCCGAACCTCATCAATATGAGGTGCAAACATAGTAGTTGGATGAACCTCAGGAGTATGAAACTCAGGAGTCTGTCCCTCTCCCACTCAGGTGTGTGACCCATCCAGAGTATTCAGATGCATGCCCGCCTGGGCAAACCATCAAGCACACTCAACAACCTGACCAAAGTATCTTGAAAAATCAGAGTAGTTATAAATCCAAGCTGATCCTGGGCTAGCTCCATCTCCTCGTCCAACTGCTCATCGTGAGGCTCAATATACAGCTTAGTAGAAACTGATCTAGCCCGAGCTTGATCGGCTCTCTATGCTCTATCCCGAGCCAATGCAGCTCCTCGAGCTCTACCTCATCCTCGAGCATGTCCTCTACCTCAATCGCGCAATGTAGGTGCAGGTACCGGTGCCTCCTCTCTCGCTGCATGGGCAAGAGTTCTCACCATCTGTGAGAGAAAAGGAAATAAAGGCCAGATACCAATTTAATTCAACTTAGCACAAAAGGAATGGAGAAAGTGAAAATTTCCTATATGTCCTATAGCATCTCGAAGATAAGTACGGATGTCTCCGCACCGATCCGCAAGAATCTACTAGACTGCTCTTGTTTTTAAGACTATTTAACATAAAGCTCTGATACCAACTTTGTCATGACCCCTTTTAGGAATAGTGGTAGCACATATACCTTTCCTATCGATAGGTGAATCACTCCTCATTTAAACAATATGAATATAAATAAGAAATATGGAACTAACAAAATAAGTAATAACTCTGTATATCATAATATAAAAGCGGAAATAAGTCTGATGATCACAATACGATCCCCACAGATATGGTCAGTAATACAAGAGTGTCTAACTGTCAAAATACATTAGCCAAAGGAATGGAACATAATCTAAAGGTCTGAAACATTTCTCTCGAAGCAAAAGTAAAAGACAAGATAAGATATAGTAGCATCCAATGCATGCCGGAAGGTAGCATCCTCACCCTGAATACTAATGATCAACTGGCTAGGACTCAAACTAGAGGTCTCGAACTGGAAGAAGGATCTGTATCTGCATCCAAAAAGATTGCAGTAGGTGTAGTATGAGTACACAACGTACCCCCGTAGGCATCATAGGCCGATAATGACGGAATATACACAAAATAGATAAATATCATGTTGACACCAAATAATCTTATACTAAAAGTTCAAAAATTCAAGTAAGTCACATTATCCACATAATAGTTTCACTTAATCAACAAATCATCTTGTTCATATAAGGTTTCATAATCATGTAATTTACCCAAATTCCAAAAGAGTTCAAACATAATATCTCAAGTATCATATGATCAATTAACAATCCTTCTTTATCCGAGAATTCAACCAAGTCATCAATAACCATTCTATCAACAGATAATCAATGAATGATGTATGTATGATATGAATGCAATGTATATGTGAGGTACCTTTCTCCTCTAGTATATATAAATTCTATGAACTGCACACCCATGGAGGATCCGAAAATACCATATACTGCTCTGAAATATCTCAACGAAGCCCAACTCTTGGCTGAATAATAATTGTTGCAGGCGTGCAACCCGTTTTATCGAGTATCATCGTCTCAATATTGCCAATAATCTCATAAGTATCCTTACCTTACAAGTCTCATGGACCCACAATATTTTCATATCACTCTCATATTAATATTATCAGAACGATGAGTGTATGAAAGCAAATCTTGTTATATTTGCCTTGAAAATATAGTGTTATTATCTCTATGGAGTTCATGTCGACCTGTATACTAATCATAAAAGCTTACAATATATATTCAGACAGAAAAAGTTGAATATAGTGCAAAGAAAGTGGCTTGAGTTGCTGAAGGACTATGATGTTGGCATCTTATACCATCCAAGTAAAGAAAATATCGTGGCTGATGCATTGAGTCATAAGTCTGGGGCAGCCTGAGGCATATAGAAGTTGACAAGTTGGAGATGACTAAAGATCTATGTCGATTGGCTAGCCTGAGTGTGTGGTTGCTTGACTCAGGAGATGAAGGTGTTATTGTTCAGAACACTGCAAAATCATCTTTGATAGCAGAAGTAAAAGCAAGACAATTCGATGATCCAGAATTGGTTAGGATAAAAGAAGGGGTTCCTTTCTAAAAAAAGTAGTTGTTTGAATTATCAGACAATGGAGTTCTCAAATACAAAGGTTGATTGTGTGTACTCGATGTTGAAGGACTCCGAAGGAGATTATGGGCAAAAATTCACCAGTTTAGGTATTCCATTCATCTTGGTTCTACTAAAATGTACCATGACCTTCGAGAAATATACTAGTGGAATGATATAAAGAAAAATATTGCAGAATTTGTCGCGCAGTGTCCAAATTGTCAGCAAGTTAAGGTGGAGCACCAAAAACCTGGAGGTTACTTCAATATATTGAGATTTCAGCCTGGAAATGGGAACCGGTCAATATGGATTTCATCATAGGGTTGCCTAATTCTTGTTGAAAGTTTGATTCTATTTGGATCATCGTGGATAGGATGATGAAATCAGCTTATTTTCTCCCCGTCAGGATAACCTATTCAGCTGAAGACTATATCAGACTATATATTAAGAAAACAGTTTGACTACATCGAGTTCCACTTTCAATTATATCTAACCAAGGTGCCTAGTTTACAACTAACTTCTAGAGGTCTTTTCAGAAAGGTTTGGGTACTCAAGTTAATCTCAGTACAAATTTCCATCCACAAATAGATGGACAGGCCGGGTGCACTATTTAGATGCTCGAAGATATGTTACGAGCTTGTGTATTGGATTTCAAAAGGAGTTAGGAAGATCATCTGCCACTTATCGAGTTTTCCTATAATAATAGCTACTACTCTAGCATTTAGATGGCACCATATGAAGCTTTATATGGGAGAAAATATAGGTCCCCTATTAGCTGGTTTGATAAAGGCGAGACAAAATTGTTAGGACCCGAGTTGGTGCAGTAGGCCGTACAAAAGGTAAAGTTGATTCAAGAAAGGTTACGAACAACTCAGAGTCAACAGAAGTCATATTCAAATAACCGACATTGAGATTTAGAGTTTATTGTGGGAGATTGGGTGTTCTTGAAAGTATCGCCTATGAAGGGCATAATGAGATTTGGCAAGAAGGGCAAGCTTAGTCCCAGGTATGTAGGGTCGTATCAGATTGTGCAGAGAATTGGCTAGATATCCTATAAACTTGACTTGCCACCAGAACTAGATGCGGTCCATCTGATATTACATGTTTCCATGCTCTGTAAATGCTTAGGCGATCCTTCTTGCATCACCCTATTGTGGATATTCAAGTTACTGAGGACTTATTATATGAAGAAGTTCTTGTTGCTATTTTAGATCGCCAAGTCCGTAAGATATGAAGTAAAGAGGTAGCCTTGGTGAAAGTACTTTGGAGGAATAATAATGTATAGGAAATTACATGGGAGGCCGAGTATGACATGAGGTCCATATACCCTCATTTGTTTTAGTCTTCAGGTTTATATCGACACTCCTGCAATATGATTCTTTTACTACTATTTTACCTATCGAACTTAATCCATACATCCTTTTTAGGTGATATTGTTGAGACAAATATGGCAGGTGCAACCCAGATTTCAGCAGATGACAGTTGAGGTGAGTTATAGGTAACCCTTTTTTATTATCGTGTAAATAGACGGTTGTGTGGGGCCAATATGATATTGCTATGTTATTATATCGCCATGTGCGACATCAGACATGTGTTTGGGCTATTTGAATAGTTTGGATAGTCCTATTTACAGATGAAACTCTGTCGAAATTTTTAAATATCTTAAGAGTTAGAATATTTCCTAACATTCGAGGACGAATGTTCTTAAGGGTGGAAGGATGTTACACCCCATATTTTCGCACTCATATGCGTCGTAAGTAAAGTAATGTAAAGCTCGATGAGGATAAGATACCACATTTGGATGAAAATAAGTTTAAACATGTGTTATGAAAGTTTCATAAGAGTTCGGGGTCAAACAAATCAAAGAAAATTAAGCTCGTCGAAACTCGATGAAGGGTAGGCTCAATTTCGAACAAGATTTTTGGCACAAATTAGCAGGGGTATATCTGACGTTATATGAGTAGTTATGGGGTGAATAACCTATCTAAGTTAACATTCATGGAGTCTTCTTTCCAATTTAATAAACCATTCATCGATACGACATTGTAGTAGAAAGATATTCACATTTCCGTCCAAGGTTGCAAACTGCCGCGGGACAGAAACTTTGGTCGATGGCTCAACTTAAGCCAAGTATATATAGGACCCCTTAAACGATTTTCTCCTCATTTCTTCCCCTTAAAAGACCTGGAAAGCCCTACGTTACTCTCTCAAACATCCCTCCATCAATCATAACCCAATCCAAGAGTTAATCACACAACTCTAACGTAAGGAACAATGTGGCAACCATAGAATCATCAATTTCTAGTTGTTTTGCTTTTTGGAAGAAATCTTCATCTTGAAGTAACTTGAGTTGCAGAGTATTTTTCATATTTTGAGGTATAATTTACCCTTCTCTTCACCTCTTTGATCTTTACAAGTAATTAAACCTAGAAATTTGGTGGAAAACCCCATAGAATAAGCTTTTGCAATTCTTGTGAACTCTTATGGACTTGGCTTGATTGTTGGGATATTTTATATAGTTTTTACATGTTTCATGGAGTTATGGTGGTATGGATGGGATCGTATTGAATAGGAGAAGTAGACAAGTAAAATATGGTAGCGTTCTTAGGGATAATTAAGCTACAAAAGAGTCTTTAAACTCGCGCCCACGAGTTATTCAATTAAATGTCTAAGTGAAGATTCCTATAAGCTATGAACTTGAATTTGGTCTCAAATTGTTTGTATTATGTAGGAGATCATTCGTAATGAGTTTGGGGGCTCGAGAAATATGTATAGCTCCATCGACGAGGTATGTAGGGCTTTCTCTACACTTTATGGCATGACTAGAATTCAAGAAATCTTTCACTGAAATGCTTTCCCGTTAACTTGTGTCCACCACAGTGAGGAATGATTTTACGTTCATGCATTTATTGTCATATTGTGTTCTCTGGATGCCCGCAGTGGCCTTATTCTAAGTTTCAGATTGTCTCTGTACCTCTTTCTCATGTTATTACATTCTTTATTCTTATGCTTATAGCCTTACATACTTGGTACATATTTTATACTGACGCCCCTTTTTGTGTGTCATGTTCATGCCCACAGGTGCAGTTAAACAGGTCGGCGCATTTCCTTTGTAGGATACCAATATTTGCAGTTGGGTATCGCACTCCACTTCTTCGGAGTTGCTAGTTCTAAGTATATAGGTACATATACATAAGTATACATATGGTTTTGGGTATGGCGGACCCTGTCCCAACCAGTAGACATTGTACAATACTCTTAGAGGCTTGTAGACTTGCAGTCAGTGTATATATGTTCTTTGTCTGGCCCTATCGGCCTTTTGGCTAGTCTATGCCACTTTTTTATGACCTTGTCGGCCTTACATATGTATATATATGTTGTTGGGCTTTTTATGCTTGCAGGTAGTCATATATGGTTATTATTATTGTCATTTAGTGGCCTTGCCGACCCAATATTATGTCACATATTACAGATGCCATGGTTCACTCGGGCCTTCGGGTGCTGGGTACTGGCCACACCTCCCAAGGTTTTGTGACATATTTATTTTTTAGTTGCTTTACATATAGTATAATTCATATGTAGTAATGTCCCTTTGCATTGAGCCTGCACTTCACGGTACGGGTGCCGAGTTTCAAGACGATGGGTCAGCTTAGTAGGATTGCTACAGTATTAGCTGTTTGGTGAGCCCCAATCTCATTCGGGGTGTCAGTCTACCAATATTTTAGCATTATATTTTATTAGTAGAGGCATGCCAGGTCCTTTTCCTGGTACACAGACTTCAGCTAGACTCATGTTTTAGAGGTTTCATAGACTAGACTAGTTTAGTATATCAGACATGTCAGTATTACCATTTTTAGAATTATGATATTTTAAGACTATTTCCATTATATACTTTCGGATTACAATTTCAGCAGTTTGAATTACATATTTTTAAATCATTACTATAGTACGTTTGATGCCTATTTTGATTCAACAGTCATATGGTTCGCTCTGTCACATGCAGCCAGGCATCGAGAGATTGTCTTGTTCCGCCTAGGCCATGGTTTGGGATGTTACAAAGCTTGGTATCAAAGCAGTAGGTTCAAGTGTCTTAGAGATTCTATGAAATCGTGTCTAGTGGGGTCACTTTATATATGTGAGGGCCCCACACATGTAAATAATTGACCACCAATACATCTAGGATTGTCTCACTTCCTTCATACTCTAGATTGTGTAGTTAGAGTTATACCTTCAGGACATCCTTTTAACTCATGCGTATTACGTATTTAAGAAAAATGCCTGCAAAAAGGAAGACAACAACCAGCAAGAGAGCTACTACTAGTGCTGCTCGCGAGGAAGATGCTCAGGCTTAGGGAGCCAATTCAGGTACAACACCCCCACCCGATGTTATAGGGCCTACAGAGATCCCAGTTCTGCCACCCAGTTCTACTGACTCTGATGTTAGAGGAGTTATCCAGCTGCTCACCCAACTAGTGGCTACTCAAGCCTAATGTCAAGGAATAACTCCAAGTACGAGGACTAATGGAGAGTCATCCAGTTCTAGGACTCGTGAGTTTCTTCGTATGGACCCTTCGGTGTTCACAAGGTCAAGCAAGACAGGATCCACAAATTTTTATTGATGGGTTATAGAATTGAGAGCTTATCAGTTGCAGGATGTTTCCAACATCTAGTATGAGTCATGGGAGTAGTCCCGCAGGGAAGATGCACCTTCAGCAACTTGGGATGAGTTTGCTGATGCTTTTAATGAGCACTTTCTGCCAGTTGAGGTCAGGGAGGCAAAGGACATTGAATTTTAAAAGCTTAATCAGAATGGCAAGAGTGTGCATAAGTATTATCTTCAATTTGTCTCATTGGCAAAAGTATGCTCCACATATGGTTCTAAACATGAGGGCAGAGTTAGGCATTTTGCGTATGATCTTGATCCCCATTTGTACGATGCAACTAATATTACATCTTAGAATAAGGAGATGACTATTACGATGATGGTTGCTTTTGTACAAGGTAATCAGAATAGTTTAAAGGAAAAGGAAGCTTTACAGAAAGATAAGGACAGAGAGTTTAACAAAAGAGCTAAGTCTTCAGGTCACTTCAGCTATGGGGGAAGTGGAGGCAGACAACTCTTCTAAAACAAGTCATAAGTACCTACTCCATCTTCAGCCAGTGTCGCAGCCCCAAAGTTCAGGAATGACAATAAAAGGCAGAACTTCAGAGCAGCAGGCTTACAGTCACATGTCAGCGGTGGCCACAGGGGTTTCCAACATCCTACTTGCAATACTTGTGGTAAGAAGCACTTAAGGGTGTGTCATTCAGGAATGGATGACCGGTTTGAGTGTGGTAAACATGGTCACTTTCTAACGGATTGCCCATCGACAAATCAAGATACTGGTGGTAATGTAGCTTTGTTCACCAATTCAGCAGTCAATTAAAATTCTAAGGCCTAACCAGGGAGTGGTGCGACAAAGTCTGGTAGCACAGACAGAGGTCCAAACTGCCTATATGCTTTAGTCGGCCATCAGGATACAAAGGCTCGTACATATGTCATCACAAGTATATTAACGGTCTTCACTTTTGACATTTATGCTCTTATGGATCCTGGATCCACTATATCATATGTAACCCCTTTTATTGCTAAGAAGTTTGGGATAGAACCAAAAAAGTTACACAAAATGTTTGAGATATCCACTCAAGTCGGTGAGTCTGTTATAACTAGACAGGTATATACGGTTTGTCCAATTAAAATCTATCACCGCATTACCATAGCCAATTTGGAAGAGTTAGAAAATGGTAGACTTCGATGTAATCATGGGCATGGATTAGTTGTGTTCATGTTATGCCACAGTAGGTTGTAGAACCAAAATTGTCAATTTCGAATTTCTCGGTGAGCCAATCATAGAATGGAAGGGTAATGTAGTAGCACCCATAGGTAGGTTTATTTCCTATCTTAAACCCAGGAAGATGATACCAAGGGTATATTTACTATCTAGGTAGGTTTATTTCCTATCTTAAAGCCAGGAAGATGATACCAAAGGTATATTTACTATCTAGTTCGGTTTGGGATGCAGATACCCAGACCCCAACTCTTCAGTCTGTATTAATTGTCAATGATTTTCTAGAATATCTTCCCAGAGTTCCTCTCAATAGGAAAATTGAATTCGAAATTGATCTACTTTTCGGCACTAAGCCGATATCTATTCTGCCATACAGAATGGCTCCAGCAGAGTTAAGAGAATTAAAGGCTTAGTTGAAAGATCTCCTTGATAAGGGATTTATTATTCAAGTGTCTCACCATAGGATGCGCCAGTCTTGTTTGTTCGGAAGAAAGATGGATCTTTACATATGTGTATTCACTATCGTCAGTTGAACAAGGTCACCATCAAGAACAAATACCCTATTCCCAAAATTGATGATTTATTTGATCAACTTCAGGGTGCCCAGTGTTATTCTAATATTGATCTCAGATCAGGGTACCATCAGCTTAAGGTTAAGGAAGTTGACATTCCAAAAATCGCCTTCAAAACTCGCTATGGTCATTTTGAATTTTGTGTCATGTCATTCGGATTGACAAATGCCCGAGCTTCTTTCATGGATCTTATGAACATGGTCTTCATGCCTTATCTTGATCTTTTCGTCATTGTCTTCATCGATGATATCTTGGTTTATTCCCGTAGTGAGGTTGATCATGTAGAACATCTCATAATTGTGTTGCGGTCATTTCAAGACCGCGAGTTTTATGCTAAGTTTTCCAAGTGTGAATTATGGCTTAAGTCAGTGGTATTCTTAGGCTATGTGATTTCAAGCGATGGCGTCCAGTTTGACTTTCAAAAAATAAAAGTTGTTAAGAATTAGCCCAGACCCACCTCTGCTTCAGATATATAAAGTTTCTTGGGTCTAGCAAACTATTATGGGCATTTTGTAGAAGGTTTCTCTTCTATCTTAGCTCCGTTGACCAGATTGACTCAAAAGAAAGTCAAATTGCAGTGGTCAGATGCCTACGAGCGTAGTTTTGAAGAATTGAAAATGAGACTAACTTCTGCTCCAGTGTTAACATTGCTAGAGGGAATCGAGAGGTTCATAGTATATTGTGATGCTTTAGGAGTTGAGCTAGTATGTGTTCTAATGCAGCATGGTAAGGTTATAACTTATACATCCAGAAAACTTAAACCTTATGAAAAGAATTACCCGACTCATGACTTAGAATTGCCAGCTGTGATTTTTGCGCTCAAGATATGGTGGTACTATTTGTATGGAGTTCACGTGGACATTTTCACAGATCATAAGATCCTTCAGTATATTTTCAAATAGCAGAAGTTGAATATTAGACAGAGGAGGTGGCTCAAATTGATCAAGGATTATGATGTAGATATTCTCTACCATCCAGGGAAAGTGAATGTGGTAGCCAATGCTCTTAATCGGTGATCCATGGGAAGTTTAGCTCATGTTGATGAGGGTAAGATAACAATGACGAAGGAGATTTATCGACTATCCAATCTAGGAGTTCGACTCATAGATTCCAAATATGGTGGTGTTGTTGTTCAGAACAAGTCTGAATCCTCCTTAGTAGCTGAGGTGAAGGAGAAGCAGTTTAGTGATCCCTACTTACTGCAGTTGAAAGAGAGGATTCACAAGCATAAGACTACGACTTTTGAATAAGGGGGTGATGGTACTTTGAGGTACCGAGGCAGGTTGTGTGTCCCAGATGTGGATGCATTCAGAGAGTGAATCATGGCAGAGGTGCACAATTCTAGGTATTCTATTCATTCAGGTTCCACAAAGATGTATCACAATCTTAAGGAGATTTATTGGTGGAACGACGTTAAAGGGAATGTGGCATATTTTGTAGTCAGGTGTCCGAATTGTCAGTAGGTGAAAGTTGAACACCAGAGGCCTAGTGGATTGGCTCAGAATATTAATATTTCTATTTGGAAATGAGAGATGATAAATATGGACTTTATAATAGGTCTACCTCGCTCATCCCGGAGGCATGATTCAATTTGGGTAATTGTGGACCGACTTACCAAATCAGCCCACTTCTTACCAGTCAAAACCACAGATTCAACAGAAGATTATGCTAAGTTGTATATATGAGAAATAGTCAGGCTTCTGAGACCCAGTGTCCATCATTTCAGATCATGGAGCTCAGTTCACAGTACACTTTTGAAAGTCTTTTCAGAAAGGATTTGGTACCAAGGTAAATCTCAGCACAACTTTTCATCCTTAGACAGATGAACAGGTAGAGCGTACTATTCAGACTCTTAATGATATATTGAGGGCATGTGTGCTTAATTTTAAAGGTAATTGGGATGATCATTTGTCTCTCATTGAATTTGCTTATAATAAATATTATCATGTCAGTATCCAGATGGCACACTTCGAAGCTCTGTATGGGCGAAGGTGTAGATCACTAATTAGTTGGTTTGAAGCTTGTGAAGCAGCCCTGTTAGGACTAGACTTAGTTCACCAGGATATGGAGAAATTCAAGTTGATTTAGAAATGTTTGACAACAACTTAGAGTCCCTAGAAGTCCTAATAAGATGTGAGGTGTAGAGATTTGGAGTTTCAAATTGATGATTGGGTTTTTCTAAAGGTTTCACCTATGAAAGGTATCATGAGGTTCAGAAAGAAAGGAAAGCTCAATTCTAGATATATCGGACCTTACAGGATTTTGAGGAGAGTTGGTATAGTGGCTTATGAACTTGAGTTACCACAAGACTTAGTTGATATTCATCCAGTGTTTCATGTATCCATGTTGAGGAAGTGTGTGGGGGATCCATCGTTGGTTGTCCCTACTAACTCCATTATAGTTAAGGATGATTTGACCTATAAGGATATCCCAATGGTTATTTTGGATCGTTAGATTCAAAAGTTGAGAACTAAGGAAGTTGCCTCGCTGAAAGTTTAGTGGAGAAGCTAGAATATTGCGGAGACTACATGGGAAGCCAAAGAAGACATGAAGTCCAGATATCCTCACTTATTTGAGGAGCAAACAGAAAATGTTGAAGGTAACTAATCTTCACATGCGTACCTCTTATTTAGTTCAATAATCCAACTTAGTATTCAGCTTAGTAATTCAGTTTAGTATTCAGTTCATTGTTCAGTTCAATATTCAGCTCAATATTAATGTGTTCATGACAGTTTAGTATTCTCATGTATCCGTCAGTCACATGTAAGGTCCAGTCTTATTCTTAACCATGACCCATCATTCGAGGACGAATGATCCAAGGGGGATATACTGTAACACCTTGTACCTTCAAACTAAGCCATGTTTATGATTCATGAGTTTAGGAAACCAAAATGGGGAGTTTAAGTTGAAAAACCAGTTTCAGCTCTGTAGATTAAATTAAACGCCAGGATTCTACAGATCATAAATTATTCTACGGCCCTGTTAAAATGAACCATCAATTTCAAAAATAAAATTGACAGTATGTTGTAGATTTGACGGACCGTCAAAATATATGCGGCTCGTCAATGTCCATCCTCTCAGAACTTCAGTTTTCATAACTCTCTGGAAATTTTCAAAAATATTAGTATGGTCCAATTATATGGACCGTCAATCTAGACCATCAAAATATTGACGGCCCAGACTCAAAACGTCAAAATATTGATAGACCGTCAAATTGTTCCGACAACAAATAATATAAATATGCAACTTAGTTTCAAAAATTAGAATTTACTTCTCTCAAACCCTAGAATGAAGGCTCTCTCTTCAATATCATTTCCTACACCAAGATAAGCCTTTTCACGCAATCATATGTGATTCTAACATAATCCTAATGAATCCTAAATAGAATCCAATGTTTGTAACCTAGGGTTTTTAGGATAAACCCAATTTAAGGTTTCAAGATTCAAGTTTTGGGATTATTCTTTCAAGTTCAGATTTTTAAGATATGTATTGGAGCGATTAAGGTATGTAAAGCTTCTATCCACGTTAGGAATATCCATGTTCTTCCCCATGCCTTGTCTTATCGAAATTAGTGTGATTTGCATTAGAATTTGAGATTTTTACCCTAGTTCACGAAAAGGCTATAGACTTGTGATTTTAACTTCACAGTTGTTCATAATTATCACTTTGATTGTTGTGAACTCAATGCCTAATCAATATAGTCTTATGTTTGATATCCACTAGTCTCAAGTTAGAATATTCAGCATGTTTTTAAATCAGTTAAAGCTCCAGTAATTACTCATAACCAGTTCATGAATTCATATTCTATAATGACCCGCTTGGTTGTTTCTTACTAAAGACCCTTATGACCCTTCCCGTAGACTCTTTGTAGGGTTTATAATGTATGGGGATGGGTACCACAAATCTCGAGGTCCATTTTTATGAGCTTCGGATGAAGAGCTCAGGTTTGAAAACTTAGAGTTGGTTAGTTTGACTCAAAATTGACATTTGGCTAGATGTTCGTTTTTGGGTTTCGTCGCTTTTGGTAGTTCTGGAGGGTCATTTATTACTTATTCAGGTCATTGGTTTGCTTCCTGAGGTAATCAGATATATTTTGTGACCTTATTAATAAAGTTTAGATTTTGGTTTTATCCCGAACGATTCTTTAAAAAAGTATTCCTTGGCTCGGTTTTGTGTGAAATACGAGGGTACGAACGAGTTCGTACCACTGTTTACCATAGACAAGCATGTTTGGTCTATGCCCGGGAGTGTTCGGGTGTTTCATGGGAGTTTTTGGCTTTATTTCACTGCTGGTGTCTAGTTTCTACCACGACAGAAATAACATCCGCTCCAGTGGGTCCGTCTAGGCAAAAGACTGGCTTACCGAAGTAAAAGGTGGGGAAATGGGATGTTTTTTCGCGGAGGAGTCGAGTATGTTGTGGTGAGCTATGATGTATCAAGTGACATCCGCTACGGCGAAGGCTTTTCTGCCACAGTGGGTTCTCTCCAACGGAGACGAATCTGCTGGGGCAGATCATTGTTCATGTGTCCTATATATAATTTTAGGTCAGATTTTATTTCCCAAAATAGTGTGTCCTAGAAACCAGCACCGTATCAGGGTTTATTCAGAGCCTTAGGAGCATTTTCCACCTCTAGGTAATAGATTTTTTCCCTTTTTTGGTTTAAGTTCATGATTCTAAGCTTACTAATGGTGGATTATCCTATTGTTTGAATTGGGGGAGATGGGTTATGCATATTATGAGATTAAGAGAGTTGTATGATTTATTTTAATGAGGATTTATGGATTAAATGGTGTTAATATCATGAGTTAGGATTGGTTTATTCTAGAATATCATGTTATAAGTCTTAATTTGGTTATAGAAGCATGTTTTCAATTGGGAAAAATTTCTATGGATATGATGTGCTCCAAGAGACTAGAAAGGTAAGAGCAATATGAGATGATATTGATACGCGGGGAGCGGAGTTGCACGTCTGCAACATGATTGAGACTCGACAAATGAGTCATGGGCTCTAGTCATATTATTGTGTGGAATTTCGGCTGGCTAGGTGCAGTATATAGACTTCATGGGCCCCCATGGGTGTATGGATCATATAAAACTTTGACCTACTGTATACCAGGTTGAGAAAGGTACCTTACATATGCATTGCATTCATATCATACATATTTATGCTTATCCTTGATATTTGGTGATTTGGAAAACTGTTATTGGGTGATGTTGAGTAACTTGTTTTAACATTGAGTAACTTGATTGAATTGTGAACTTGGAAAGGATTATTCTTTCTATTTGATACTTGAGATATTGTGGACTCTATGAATATCTTGGTGATTATTTGATATACCTCGTTATTTAAATTCTAATGTAGAATTATTTGGTGTCAACTTGGTATTTATTTTCGATTATGAATTTCTGTCATTGTCAGCCTTTGATGTATAAGGGGGTACGTCGTGTACTCATGCTACACTTGATGCATTCTGTTTTTATGCAGATTCAGTACCTTCCACCTCTGCAGCACCGCATGGCTGAGAGTTTGAGTTGTTGATCCCAAGCATTCATGGTGAGGATGCTATCTCCAGCATGCCCTTGGATACTCTTTCTCTATTTTACTCTCTTTTGTTCGTATTTGAGAGCCATATTTAGACGATGTATTCAGTTTTGGCTTGCGTGCCCATTCTAAAACTTGATTTATAATAATAGTGCGCTTGTATCTACAGACTAAATCTTATGGGTATTTGTTGATGCTTCAGACTTGTTACTTATTTCGCATTTATAGTATGAGACAATTTTTGTGGTAATTTGTTATCTTCCGCTTTAACTTATGTCGTATTATGTTAATGATTTAGGAGAGGTTCACCTACGTAGTGGGATTATATAGGTGCCACAATGATTCTTGAAAAGGGGTCATAACAAAGTTGGTATTAGAGCCCTAGGTTAAACAGTCTTAAATACAAGAGCAATGTCTACTAGAGTCTTGTGGATCAGTGCAGACACGTCTGTACTTATTTTTAGGAGGATATCGGACATTTAGGAAATTTTATCTTATTTATTCCTTTCGAGCGAAGTTGAATCAAATTGGTATCTGACCCTTATTTCTATTCTCTTGCAGATGGTAAGGACTCGTGCTGATGTGGCGAGAGATGAGGTGCAGATTTCGACACTAGTCGTGTGTGGATGTGGCAGAGCATGTGCTAGAGGTTAGGGTAGAGCTAGAGCAGCAACACCAACTCGAGGCAAAACACAAAGGGTCGGGCAGGCTCATGCTAGATCTATTTTCCCTAAGCCAATTATTGAGCCTCAAGATGATGTGATAGAGGAGGAGGTGGGACCAACCCATGATCAACCTAGATTTATTGCTACAGCAGTCCTTCAAGACACGCTGGTCCAGTTATTGAGTGTTCTCGATAGTTTTACTCAGTGAGGCACACATCCTACTACTCCGGGTAGTTTTCAAACCCATGCAGGAAGGGGGCAGACTCAGACCCCTGAGTTTTGTATGCCTGGTATTCAGCCTGCATCGATGTTAGCATTGCGTATAGATGAGGTTCATGCTCTAGAGTTCATTCCCCGCCCTATTTGTGGGACAAATATGACCCGCGATTAGTGGAAGTTTTGGGAGCACTTTTCAAACATGAAGCCTCTAGAGTTCTTTGGTCAGCCTGAGGAGGACGCATATGAGTTTATAGTGAGCAACCATGAGAGGTTTCATACTCTTGGTATTGTTGAGACTAATGGAGTCAGTTTTGTAGCCCTTCATCTTAGAGGTAACGCGAAGTAGTAGTGAAGGGAATATGATTATTGTTTACCCACAGGGATGCCTCCGTTTGAGTTCGATTCTATAGAGTGTTTCTTGAGAAGTATGTACCTTTGAGTTTGTGCTTGAGCAAGCGAGATGAGTTTCAGAAAATGATTAGGGGAGTTCTTTAGTGGCATAGTATCAGGCTCACTTCTATGTAGTATCGCGTTATGCAGTGCCATTGCTTCCTACTAAGGTGGAGTGAGTGAGATGTTTTGTTAGAGGGTTGACTATTTCACTCCAGTTAGCTACACTACAGTTGGTGGCTTCTAGAGCCTCTTTTGAGACAGTTGTTGAGCATGCTAGGATAGTAGAGAATGTGAGGGGCAAGTTTCCCATATATGAGCTTGACAAGAGGGCTAGGCGCTATGGACAATTCTCTTGTTCTACTTCCCATGGTTATGGTTATCAGGGGAGATATCATCAGTCGCAGCATAGTCGACCAGTTCAGGCATCTCTTCAGATTACCGATGGACATGGTAGGGGCTAGTCATCAAGGGGTTCTCAGTCTCAGTATTTAGACTATGACAACTTGTTTTCTTCTATCCCTATTCAGTAGCCCTCAGCGTCCAGAGCTTGTTATACTTGTAGAGAGGTTGGGCACTTCAGGCGAGATTTCCTCAGGTAGTTTTTGGGTGGCTCTCATGCCCTTAGTACCCTAGCACAGATGTCTAGAGGTGGTAGTCAGACTAGTTGGGGAGGATCTCAGTCAAGTCATAGTAGTCATCAACCTAGTCATGGTAGATCATAATCGGAGAGAGGTGGAGCTCATTTGGGCTGAGGTGGCCAGTAGGGTACTCAGTCCGAGGCAAGGCATACTTATTGTTATGCATTCCATGGTAGGGTAAAGGCTGAGACATTGGACACAGTCATTATAGGTATCATCGTTGTCGATCATCGAACTGCTACTATGTTATTTTATCTAGGGTTTACTTTATGTCTCTGCCTACTTTTCTGCTAAATTGGAGATGTGGTATGATATGCTTGATATTCCTATTTGTATATCTACACCAGTCGGTGATTATGTGATTGTTGATAAAGTATATTGCATATGTGTAGTTACTTTCATGGGTTACAACACTTAAGTAGATTTGGTTATCTTAGATATGTTGGATTTTGATGTTATATTGGGTATGGATTGGTTGTCACCATATCATGCGATTCCGGATTGTTATTCCAAGATGATCACGCTAGCTATGCCTGGTCTTCCGAGGTTAGAGTGGAGAGGTGCTCCCAGCCCTACTCCTAGGAAAGTGATTTCTTATATTCAGGCTAGGAAGTTAGTAGGCCGGGGTTGTTTGTATTATCTTACGCATATTTGGGATACTAGTGCGGAGTCCCCTTTCCTTAATTTTGTTCTGGTAGTTAGTGAGTTTGCGAAAGTATTTCTTTTAGATTTACCGGGTATGCCGTCGGACAAAGATATTGACTTCTGTATTGATATCCAGCTGGGTACTCAACCTATTTCTATTTCTCTGTACCGTATGACTCTAGTAGAGTTGAGGGAGTTAAAGGAGAAGCTTTAGGATTTATTGAGTAAGGGCTTCATTCGACCGAGCGTATCTCCATAGGGTTCTTCTGTCTTGTTCGTGAAAAAAAAGGATGGCACCATGTGTATGTGTATTGATTATAGACAGTTGAACAAGGTCACTATTAGAAAGAAGTATATGATTCCACGTATTGATGACTTCTTCGACCAACTTCAGGGTTCTTCTGTGTTTTCAAAGATTGATTTGAGGTTCGAGTATCACCAACTGAAAATCTGGGCCGAGGATGTGCCCAAGATGGCTTTTCTAACTCGTTATCAGCATTATGAGTTCTTGGTGATGTCATTCGGGCTTACCAATGCCCACGCATCATTTATGGATTTGATAAATGGGATATTCAATCCCTACTTGGATTCTTTTGTGATTGTTCATTAATGACATTCTGGTATATTCAAATAGTAGGGAGGATCATGAGCAACACCTGAGAGTGGTTCTTGGGATTTTGAAGGAGAAGAAGTTGTAGTCTAAGTTCTTGAAGTGTGAGTTTTGGTTGAGTTCTATGGCATTCTTAGGGTACGTGGTGTCCAAGGATGGGATTATGGTTGACCCTAAGAAGATAGAGGCAATCAGGGACTGGCCTAGACCAACTTCTGTGATAAAGATTCAGAGTTTCATGGGTCTTGCTAGCTATTATCTCCAGTTCATCAAAGAATTTTCTTTTATTGCTTCTCACTTGATGTATTTGAGTCGGAAGGAGGCTCATTTCCAGTGGTCTGATGAGTGGGAGTAGAGCTTTGAAAAGCTCAAGACTTTATTGACCATAATCCCGATTTTATCCCTTCTAGTTGAAGGGAAAGACTTTATTGTGTACTGTGATGCTTCTAGGATTAGATTGGGATGTGTGCTGATGCAGGAGGGTAAGGTGATTACTTATGAATCGAGGCAGTTGAAGGTGCATAAGTAGAACTATCATGTTCATGATTTGGACTTAGTTGTCGTTTGTTTGCTTTGAAAATTTGAAGGCACTATCTTTATGGTGTCCATAGTGAGGTGTAATTGATCATCGCAGTCTTCAGCACGTGTTTAATTAGAGGGACTTGAATTCTAGGTAGCGTCAGTGGATGGAGTTATTGAAGATTATAACATGACCATTTTGTATCATCCAAGCAAGGCCAATGTGGTGGCAGATGCTTTGAGCCGAAAAGTATTTAGTAAGGGGAGTTTAGCTTGTTTGGTTATTTCTGAGCGTCCCTTGGCATTAGAGGTCCAAACTCTAGCCAACCATTTTGTGAGACCTGATCTTTCAAATCCGGGTAGAATTATATCTTGTATGGAGGCGAGGTCGTCTCTTGTGGACCAGATTCAGGCGCACGAGTATGATGATGCGGGGTTGTGCAAGATTCGAGACAAGGTGATGAGTGGCGAGGCCAAAGAGTCCATGGTTGATAGTGAGGGCGTTATGAGGTTTAAGGGTCAACTGTGTGTCCCTCTCGTGGGAGATCTTACTAGGTTGATTATAGATGAGGCCCATAGCTCTAGGTATTCGATTCATCCAGGTGCTACTAAGATGTATCGTGATTTGAGGCAGCATTACTGGTGGGGAAGGATGAAGAGAGACATTACTAATTTTGTGTCTCAGTGTTAGAATTGCCAGCAGGTCAAGTATGAGCACCAGCGTCTAGGTGGTGTGTCTTAGAGGATGCCTATTCCAGAGTGGAAGTAGGATAGGATCGCTGTAGATTTTGTTGTGGGATTACCTAAGACTTTGGGCAAGTTTGATGCTATCTAGGTCATTATTGATAGATTGACCAAGTTTGCATATTTTATTCCTATTTAGACGTCGTCCCTTGCAGAAAAAGTTAGGTACTCGCTTAGATCTCAGTACATCATTTTGCCCTCACACCGACGGTCAGTCAGAGCAGACTATTCAAGTATTGGAGGACATGTTACGGACGTGCATGATTGCTTTTGGTGGTCATTGGGACCAGCACTTTCCCTTGGCAGAGTTCGCGTACAATAATAATTATCACTATAGTATTGATATGGCACCATTGAGGTATTCTACGGTAGGAGATGTCATCTCTGATTGGTTGGTTTAATGAGTTTGAGAACTGTCCTTGGGATACTAATTTGTTAAGGGAATCCTTATAGAGTGAGAGTTATCTAGGACAAGATCCTAGCAGCGCAGCGCAGGCAGAAGGAGTATGCGGACCAGAAGGTATGAGATTTAGAGTTTATGGCGACTGAAAAGGTTCTTATGAAGGTTTCACCCATGCAGGGTGTGATGAGATTCGGTAAGAGAGAGAAGTTGAGTCCGAGGTATATTAGACCATTTGAGGTTCTTCAGAGAATGGGAGATGTGGCATATGAGTTGGCTCTGCCACCGGGTCTTTTAGGCGTTCATCCAATCTTTTATGTGTTTATGCTGAAGAAGTATCATACCGATAGTTCTTACATTATCCAGTGGAACTCAGTATTGCTTGATCAAAATTTAGAGTTTGAGAAGGAGCTTGTGGCTATTTTAGACAGACATGTGAGGAAGTTGAGATCGAATAAGATAGCTTTAGTAAAGGTTCAGTAGAGACATCGTCCTGTTGAGGAGGCAACTTGGGAGAATGAGTCGGTTATGCGGAGCAGATATCCAAGCTTGTTCACTACTAGTATGTTTCCTCTGTTCGTTTCTCTCCATTTAGGACGAACGTTGTTTTAATTGGTATATAATGTAATGACCCGCTTGGTCATTTCTTGCTAAAACCCTTATTTTCTTATTTGGCCCTTCTCGTAAACTCTTTATGGGGTTTGTGATGTGCGCGGATAGGTGGCACTTATCCCGAGGTCCGTTTTTATGAGTTTCGGATAAAAAGCCTAAGTTTAGAAACTTAGAGTTGGTTAGTTTGACTCAAAGTTGATTTTTGGCTAGATGAGTTTGTTTTCAGGTTCTGTCGCTTCTGATAGTTCCAGAGGGTCATTTATGATTTAGTCAGGTCATTGATTTGCTTCCCGAGGCAATCAAATGTATTTTGTGGTCTTATTTGTAAAGTTTGGATTTTGGTTTTGTCCAGAATGATTCTTTAGAAAAGTATGCCTTGACTCGGTTATTTGTAAAAGACAAGGGTACGAGCAAGTTCGTACCACTGTTTACCATAGACGAGCATATTTAGTTTGTGCCCAGGAGGTTCCGAGAGTGTTTCGGGTGTTGTATGAGAGTTTTTGGCTTTATTTCACTACTAGTGTCTGGTGTCTAGTGTCTGGCACTATAAAAATAGCATTTGCACCAGTGGGTCTATCTCAGTGGAAGGTTGGCTCACTGAAGCGAAAGGTGTGGAAATGGAAAGTTCCGTAGTAGTGGAGTCGGGTCCGTTGTGGCGAGGTATGATGTGTTAAGTGACATCCGCTACGGTTAAGGCTTTTCTGCCACAGCGGGTTCGCTCCAACGGAGACAAATCCTCTAGGGCGGATCATTGTTTAAGTGTCCTATATATAATTCTAGGTCATATTTTCTTTTCCAAAATAGCGTATCCGCGAAACCAGCGCCGCATAAGGGTTTATTCAGAGCCTTAGGAGTATTTTCCACCTTGAGGTAATAGATTTTTTCCCTTTTTGGTTTAAGTTCATGATTCTAAGCTTACTAATGGTGGTTTAGCTTATTGTTTGAATTGGGGAAGATTGGTTATGCATATTGTGAGATTAAGAGAGTTGTATGATTGATTTTAATGAGGATTTATGGATTAAATGATGTTAATATCATAAGTTAGGATTGGTTTATGCTAGAATATCATGTTATAAGTCTTAATTTGGTTATAGAAGCATATTTTCAAATGGAAAACATTTCTAGGGTTTCAATTGGGATTTTGATTATTGTCTAATTGAGGGATCAATGTGAATAGATTTTCAATTAACTTAAGGATATAATTGTATAATATGTGATCTTGGGTTTTGTGTATTAAAGTTCGAGTCTTGCTGGCCTGGGCCCAGGATGGGTATTTAAAGTCTTGTTTTTGTTGTGTTAAGCTTATTATTAACTATATAATACGCATGAATAGACTTCGATCATCGTGAGGCAAGAAGGAAGGGCAAGGCTATATTCGAGATTTGATTTGGTAGCGCTCCCGCTCGGCTTTGAGGTAGGCTATGGTTTAGCTTTTTGAGACTCTGATTGAAATATATAATTAGTTATAAATATTGAGGGGTATTGGGCATGTTTAGAGGTCTCACTCATCCGATTGTGATGAACGGTTGAGTGAGTACCGGTGTTGAATTATGATGATATGGTTTGGGGAACCAACCTTGTGTTGGTTCCAACTGCTATTTATTTGGGCTCGTCACCATAAGTGGGTTTGTCGCCATGATTGTTATTGTTTGGTTACTCATCACACATGTTTTCGATTGATATCCTGATTTGACTAGATTTGCTTATGTGTTGTTGAATTCTTGAAGCATGTGTATATCATCTATATACTTGAATGCATCTCATTATATCATGATATATTTCCTTGTATTGTCATTGCATTTATACACTCATGGTTCTGTGACCTGATGTGAGAGTGGTATGGATATGTTGTGGTCCAAGAGACCAGAAAGGTAAGAGTAATATGAGATTATGGCACTTGAGATGATATTGATACACGAGGAGCGGAGTTGCACGCCTACAACATGATTGAGACTCGACAAATGAGTCATGGGCTCTAGTCAGATTCTTGTGTGGAATTCCGGCTGGCTAAGAGTAGTATATGAACTTTACGGGTCCCCCATGGGTGTACAGATCATAATAAACCTTGACGTATTGTTTACCAGGTTGAGAAAGATACCTTGCATATGCATTGCATTCATATCATACATACTTATGCTTATCATTGATATTTAGTGATTTGAAAAACTGTCATTGGGTGATATTGAGTAACTTGGTTTGACATTGAGTAACTTGATTGAATTGTGAACTTGGAAGGGATTATTCTTGCTACTTGATACTTGAGATATTGTGGACTTTATGAACATCTTGGTGATTATGCGATATACATAGTTATTGAAATGCTAGTGTAGGATTATTTGTTGTCAACTTGATATTTATTTCTGATTATGTATTTCCGACGTTGTCGCCCTATGATGTCTACGGGGGTACGTCGTGTACTCATGCTACACTTGCTGCATTCTTTTTGGATACAGATTCAGTACATTCTACCTTTGCAGCACCGCGTGGCTGAGAGTTTGAGTTGTTGATCCCAGGCATTCAGGGTGAGGATGTTATCTCCAGCATGCCCTTCGATATTCTTTCTCTATTTTACTATCTTTTGTTTGCATTTGAGAGACATATTCACACGATGTATTCAGTTTTGGCCTGCATTCCCATTCTCAAACTTTATTCATATTATTAGTGCTCAAATCTACAGACTAGATCTTAGAGGTATTTGTTGATGCTTTAAACTTATTACTTATTCGGCATTTATAGTATGAGACAGTTTTTGTGGTAATTCGTTATCTTCCGCTTTTACTTATGTCATATCATGTTAATGATTAGGGAGTGGTTCGCCTACGTGGTGAGATTATGTAGGTTCCACCACGATTCCTGAAAAGGGATCATGACATATTCAGTATTTTATATAAGTATATTCAGTAATCCAATATCATGTTGAGCACTTGTATTTTGGGCTCAAGGCCACATATGTATTTGGGCATAAGGCCACACTTTAAGTATACATATACTTGGGCCCAAGGCCACAGATTTGTGCACACATATTGGGCCTACGACCACAATTATATTTATTTATTATTTCAGTACAGGAAGTATGCTTATTATTTGCTTCCTTATTTATTTATCATTTTCAGATTTAGTACAGTATTTGTCTATTGATTTGGGTTGCCTTTTTTCCGAGCACCTGATAACTATTTATTCTTTCAGTTGATTTACATACAGTACAATTCAAATTTACTAACGTCCTTTTGCATGGGGCCTGCACTTCATGGTGTAGGTGCCGAGTTTCAGGATGATATATCAGTTCAGTAGGAGTACTTTAGTATCAACTACTTGGTGAGCCCCAATCTCATTCAGGGTGTCAGTCTACCATTATTTAAGCATTATATGTAATTAGTAAAGGCATGAAAGGGCCTTATCCTGGTACACAGGCTTCAGTTAGACTCATATTTTAGAAGTTTCATAGACTAGACTAGTTCAGTATGTCAGACACGTCAATATTACCATTTTTAGACTTATGATATTTTCAGACTATTTCCGCTACACACTTTAAGATTATAATTTTAGCAGTTTGAATTACATGTTTTTAAATCATTACTATAGTACGTTTTGATGCCCATGTTGATTCAACAACTATGTGGTTCGCTCGATCACGTGCACCCAGGCACTGAGTGTCGTGTTCCGTCCAGGCCATGATACAGGGCGTTACAAATACCCCTTAACATTTATAATTGATTACGTACTTCTATTGGAGTCTAATAAGAATAAACCATAGCCTACCTCAGAACCGAGCAGGTGCCACGTGCAATCAAATCTCCACGCTGGCCTTTCCCTTCCGGAGCACCTCGTAGTAATCGTAGTCTAAATATAAAGCTAACATACAATACAAGGACTTAGTTCTTCAAATATACCAAAGACACTGAAAACCAACCTTGGACCCATAGTGTCAAAATCCAAACTTTATTACTTACAAAGCATCATTACATACTAAATAGTCACATCCTAGAATTAATTAGAAATCTAAGCTCAATTAAATCCTTAATTGCATGATTGAACAAAATCCCCAATTTTAAACCCTAGAATTTCCCCCAAATTGAAAAGGGTTTCCATCTTTAAATTAAACATTGCAATATGATCCTCTATCATAAATCAATACTTATTCACAATATCAAGATAAACTAACTTATATTACACCCTTAAATCAAAGTTTCATCCTCTCTTAATCTCACATGAAGACTAGAACTTATGTTCCCCAATTTATAGTCTACACTAAGATTAGAGACATTAAAATATGAAATAAAATCACAAAGGATGAAGAATTTTACCTCTAATGAAGAACTTAGCCACAACCTTCAAGAATCCCCCTTAGGCAGCTCTAGAACCAAGGTAATGATATTTTGGGTAACTGATTTCGGTCCCGCTCCGACGGAAAGAAAGCTCGCTGAGGCACTGTCACTTGATACCTCGCCTCAGTGCAGAAGCGGAAACCATCAGGATGGGGGGGGGGGGGGGGGGAACTCAACAAGTCCTCAGGGCTCTCCTCTACGAGCCAACCTCCGCAATGCAGGGGCGGACGACCAGTCGCTGGTGCGAACACCAGACATCAGCAGCTATAGAATTACCAAAACATCCACCAAACACCCGAAATACTCCCGAGACCCCCCGGACACAAACCAGACATGCTCTCCCAAGGTAAACAGTGCTACGAACTCGTTCACGCCCTCGAATTTCTCATTTAACCGAGCTAAGACATACTTTTCTAAAGAATCACCTAAAATAATCAATTGTCACAATTTCACAAATAAGGCCACAAAGTACATTCGATTATATCGGAAAGCGAACTAATAACTTGTCTAAGTCACAAATGATCCTGCAAAATTATCGAAAGTGATAAAACCCCGAAACAAACCCATACTCGAAATTCAACTTTGAGTCAAACTAATCTACTCTAAGATTCTTATTTTGGGTTTTTCATCCGAAAATCACATAAATAAACCTCGAGCTTCGTGTCACCCATCCCCGCGCATCACAAACTCCACATAGAGTCTACGGAAATGGTAAAATAGTCAAATAAGGATCTTAGATAAAAATGACTGGACGGGTCGTTACATTTACTATCACTCTTTTTCATCGGCTTCTTTCACGAACCCAAATCAAAATCAGAATTTCAAAAAAATTAGGGTTTTAATTTTTCTTGCAAAGCATCACTTCATCGCCCCCGCCCGCCAGAGAACGGACCTCCGGTATGTTCAAGATACTCTTTCTTTTCTCCTATCTTCATCTTTTTTTTCCTCATTTGTTTGCTTTATAATATTCAAGAATTGATTTTTAATCTTTGATTCTTGGGTTGTCCCACTTTTTGACCTTTTATATTTATTGAACTTTACTATTTTTCTTCGCAAATTCAACGCCAAAATCGTAGATGAGCCGACAAGTATGTGGTCCTTTTCTTATTTCTAATTTTTTATAAAAGAAAAAGCTCAAATATGCCATCGAACTATCGAAAATGACTCATTTATGCCACTCGTCAATAGTTTGGCTCATTGATGCTATCGCCCTTATTAAAGTGGCTCATCCATGCTATTTTTCGTTAACATCTATTTTATAATACCATTTTTTATTAACATCGAAATTAATGAAAATGGCATTGATGAGCCATTTTGATAACATCAATGGCGTAAATGAGACATTTTGGTAATGACAATGGAATATATGAGCCTAACTATTAACGAGTAGCATAAATGTCATTTTCAATAGTTCGATGGCATATTTGAGCTTTTTTTCTTTTTTATATAGTGTAATTTGTGCTTCTTTAAATATAATACTACACGGTATACAAGCTAAATAAATTTTTGTTTTAAATTACTTTTGTGGATGAAAGTGCACTAATGTGTGGAGGAATACACAATTGAATGGATGGTCAAAAGAAAGTGATTTTTTTTGTGAATTGAAGAAATCCAAAAAGATGACTACAGGAGCTTACATGATTGGGAAAAGAAAACATAGATGTATTCTTTGCTTTTAGACTATTATTTGAGTCGGTCTCAAATACTGGGGAAATATTATGATGGGGCTAGTAACATGTAAGGAGAAATTAATGATCTTAAAACTCTTATTCTGAAAGATAATTCTTCGGCATATTGTGTACATTGCTTTGCTCATCAATTGCAATTGACTCTTATAGTTGTTGCAAAGAAACATTATGATGTGATTAATGTTAGTGACATTATTGTCAATGTTTTAAATATCATTGGAGGTTCTGTTAAGCACATGGAGATGCTTCGAGATGATCAAGCTAAAAAACTAGATGAATTACTAGTGCTTGATGAAGTTCATATCGGAAGTGGATTGAATCAGGAACTCGGACTTCAAAGGCCTAGTGATACCCATTGGGGATCTCATTTTAAGACAGTACATAACTTCATTTTCTTATTATCGCCAATTATTCACGTACTTGGATTTCTTGAAAATGAGGGTGCAAATTATCATGAGAAAGCAATGGCAAAAAGTCTGGTGGAAGACATTAGATCTTATGAGTTTATCTACATGTTGCATTTGATGTTGAGAATTTAGTCAATTACATATGATTTGAATATGGCTTTGCAACAAAAAGATCAAGATATTTGTAGTGCTATGAAGCTTGTTGATTTCACAAAAAGCCAATTGCAATCGATGAGGAAATTTAAATGTAATTCTTTGATAGAAGACATCTCCTTATTTTGTGAAAATAATAGTATTGTGATCCCTGAAATGGATGAGAAGTATGATCTTGGAAAGTCGAAGCGTAAGAGCTCAAGTGTTACATATTGTCATCATTTGTGTGTGAAAGTTTTTTATGTTGTTATTGATTTGCAACTTTCAGAGCTTAACAATCGTTTTAATGAAGTGAATATTGATCTACTTCTTGGCATGCCTTTGAGTCCCGAGAATTCTTTTGCAAATTATGATAAAATCAAGATCATGAAGCTTGCTACGTATTATCTAAATAAGTTCGGTACTTCTAAGCTTGATGATCTTAGTTTTGATCTTGACAATTATATTTACTATGTGAGAGAAGTGGACCAATGCTTTCTCAAATTTGAAAGGACTTAGAGATCGTTCGATGGCGTTGGTTAAAAAAATATGCACAAAATATAGGGACTTATTTATTTGCTTGTAAAGCTAAGCTTGATATTACCCATGGCTACTGCAACAGTGGAATGAGTTTTTTCCTCAATGAAGTTTATTAAAAATGATTGAGAAGCAGAATTGGTGATGACTTTTTGAATGATTGTTTAGTTTGTTATACAGAGGATGAAGTATTTGAAAATGTACTGAATGATGCAATCATTGATCGTTTTCAAAATATGACAACTCATCTAGTGCAATTGTAATTATAATGCTTATATTTATATAGTGTTTAAGTAATTTGTCGCTTTTTAAATATATTAAGTATCGGTACTTGTTCGTTAGTTTGAAGGATGTTATACATTAGCTTGAGGTCATTGTCCTGTCTTAATATTTCGAACTCCCAAACCTCAAATCCTGGCTCCGCCTCTGACTAAACCTTTTTTCCCTAACACTTTATGTAGGTTTAGTATACGTTTTATGACTTGCGGAGACGGATAATAGGTTCCGAGAGATTCGAATGCATTTCGAAGAAGAATTTCGGAGTGACGTAAGGTCGGTAAACCTCCGAATACGTTATGTGAGTTAAGTCGTCAACATATAATGTCATAAGAAACAGAAAATACCATCAACATATGGATTATATGAGAAGCCAAGAATCAAAACATAAACATGATCATACAGTTTTCATTGGAATGAAGAACTTGCACATTTTCTAGTTATTAAGAATAGAACCTTATTAGAAAGGCATTAATTTATGTTACGTCTCATTACAAAAGAAGGAAAGAAGGTACATTTACATACCTTGATCAACGTGTTTCCACAACCCAACTTAAGCAACCCATAAGGCCCCTCAATCTACATAACAATAATTACACAAACGTCACCAATGAAACTAGTATTTAACATGACGAGCGGCAAGCTTGGTCAATATAAAATCAGGCAGCATCTCCCAGTTTTCCTTACTTTCCAAAGTCCATAAAAACAACAAGAACACATACAATCTTGAACTATATACTTTCAGCACCACAACACATCCAAACAGCCTAACAACACACAACACCTTAACAAAAACTATTACATAACTTGTCGAGCGGCAAGCTCGGGTTATAACAAATACACAAGTCTTTTCGACACTCTTACTTCCTTCAAATTTCATATCAGCAACATCCACATATCATATATAAGATATGCTCATAACTCCAACAATATTAACATCACAAGAACACCTTAAAATAGTCCAACATCACATAAAAACTCAATATATGATTTCCGGCCATCGATCCACATGTTTTATCTTAAATAGCTTAACCAAGACTTAGATACACTCATAACAAGATGAAGAGGGAGATTCTTACCTCAAAACAGAAAGGACAACCCAAATCTAAGCTTACTTCACCTTGAAGAATCCTTCAAATCACAAGCAAAGAGGAGGAAAGGAATAATACAATCTGTATGAACTTTCCGAGGGTGAAATCACGTCATAAACTCGTAAATCTTTGCTAGAATGATAGGGGAGCCTTTAGAGAGTGCTTAGAAGTGTTTTGGATATGATATGGGTGAGAAATATGAGTTAAAATGAAGTGGAGTCGTTCTATATACAACCTGAAAGTTTCACCACTTCAAGTGGGTCCCAAAGGGATTGTCTGTGCAGTCTTGCAAATATCTCTCTACTCCGATGTTGAATCAACAAACTGTTTAGTTCGTCGGAAACTAGACTCGTAGAACTTCAATTTGGTGGGTGGTCCACCCCGTAATTCTAATTATATTGAGAGAAAAGCTTAGTGACATTAGTCCCAAATTTCAGCAATATTATGAACGTAACTTACGATAACTTTCGCCGACTTTTGTTTTACAACTTTCTTGACTTCAAAACTTAACATACAAATATTATATAATTCAAATACTTTAAAACATGATATTCTTAGCATATTAAGAACTCCTAGTCTTACCCCGAAAGTACGGGTTATAAAATCTTTAATTCGTTTAACCTCCAACCCTCACGATATTTCTTTAACACTTATTTTAACCCATCATTATCTTTATAAAGGTCCTTAACCTCTCCGGCTCATACTAATTCACTTACAACACATTCTAACATGAAATTATGGGGTGTAACAGTCATAATCCCACGAGATCACATTTTGTTTCTAAAAGACAAGGAGGATTAAGAACATAGGACGTATACTCCCCATACAAAAATCTATTGATCCCATCTTGATCAACTCATTACATTCAATATACACTTCCCTACTTGAAAAACACCCTGTGAACATCCATACATGATGCGCCTAAGGTGAATCAATGCATAGACTGGTGTATATAAGATACTTTGGTGATCTCAGGTCTAAGGATCACTTGCACAACCTGCACATGAGTACTTCCTCTTTGACAAGCTAGTATGACATATGTTAAGGTCTCCTCATACAGGTCAATTTAGTGACCTCATTCTCTAATGAGCACCAACATTCTTTCATTAGTGTTACCCACACAAATAGTTATGATATTAACCACCCTCTCCATTAAGCATGCATAAAATGTGCTAGTCTAACCGGTTTACTGATACTCTTTCTCGATAAATCATAACTAAAACGGTTCACTTTTACGCGAGCAATAAAAGCTACTAAGAGGTAGTTAGACTCTATTCGGATATTTATTTTTTAGAGTAGCCACTTAATATTTAGGGAAATTATAAAAACCAAGTAAAAGGCTTTTTTCAAATAAAAGAAAAATTCTTTAAAAACCAGAGTTCCAGGTAAGGGTTTTGGTGATTCATCGGGGAAGGCGCGAGACACCCTGATATTAAGATTATGTAGACTATGGTTGAACTTCGAGTTTCATACTATGTTTTGCTTGTGATTAATTGCTTAAAAAGGTGTCTATATTCTTGCAAAATAAAAGTCATAGCATATCATTTTTTCTTTGACTTAAAATTTTGAAAAAAAGGTTTTGAAAATAAAGAGTTGAGTTTTGTTTAGAAAGGTTCATATAGAGATAAATTAGTCAATCCATTTTTTAGACTAAGACACACTCAAGGTTATTTTGAGTAGGGTCCCACTAAATTTTAGTCCAAATGTCATGTCTTATTTATCTTCATATGTATTTTAAAAGTCTTTTTAATAAATTGATATAAACTCTTTAAAATGATATGTCATGATTTAGATAAAAAGTAAAATGTTTTTCCTTTTATTATGAAGGTCGAACATATCCTCTTTAGAACCACTTGCTTCAAACTTATGTTTTTAAAATAATCTTTTATTTTTTAAATAAATTTGAGTTGGACCTAAGGGTGCCGGGCCGGAACGATTCGGGTCGGGACCGGCGGGATCGGGTCGGGGCAGGACAGGCAGGATCTGGATAGGCGGAATTCGCCGTCGTCCCGTCCCATTTCCGGTCCCGTCAAAAAAGGGGCGGGGCAGGATTTTTTTTTTGCACTTAATTTAAAAAATAACATATATATATATATATAAACTCAATAATTAAACAAGATAGTGTAATAAAAATATCTCAAGACTGTTTTTGTGCCTCTTATATTATTTAATAGACATATGATTTTTTTTTGTAATACAAATACAATTGTCAAAATTGCAACTTTGTGGTGTTGTTCAAAAGTTGCAAATTACATAGTAAAGTTGCAATTAACAAAATTACATTTTGAAAAAAACTTGTTCTAGTTTCTTGATAATTTCCTGTGGTTCTTCGGTTGTCAACTTCACTCCCAAATGAATAAATAAAATTCAATATTTAGTAGACAATGTAGACTTGTAGAGAGATAGATTGAGAGATTTAGAGAGATTGTAGGAAGATTTGTGAGAAAGATGAGAAAATGAGGTATTTATAGTTGGTAAATTGGGTTAAAGTGTAAATATAATAACTTATGGATTAAAAATAAATATTAAGGGGTAGGGGGTTGGGGGAGGGGGAGGGGGAGGCCAAAAATGGTCGTTGCACAACGGCCAAAATGTAAAATGGTCGTTGGTACAACGATTATTTGTGCAAAGGGGGGTTTCGGGAGGGACCGAGACCGGGTCGGGCCTAGCAGGACTGGGGCGGGCGGGACGGGTCAGGACGAGACCATGTCCCATCCCGGTTCGAGTCCCGATACAGCAAATTTTTTTTTAAAAAAGTCGAAATCGGGGCGGGTCAGGGGCGGTGTCTGGGCAGGCCGGGCCGACCCGGTCCACTAGCCAGCCTTAGTTGGACCTGGCCCAAAAATTCTTTTGAGATGATGTAACGGGAATTTTGATAAAAAAAAGTTTTTCTTTCTTTATTTTCTAAATCAGTCTCAGATTTTGCAGAAATGAACTAATTTTGAAAATGAATTTTCTTCCTTTTTTTGCTTCAAAACAACCCGAACATTTTGTGTCTAAAATCAACTAAGTTGTACAATATTTGTACAATTTTTTTACAATATTTTTTAAATAGCTCACTTATATAAGAAAAAGTATTTTCCCATTTTTTATTTATTTGAAACGAATACAAGTCCTTTTTATCTTTTGGGTTGATTTGAAAACACGTTTGAGGCGACCCTATCCGTTCTAAACGATGTACGTATCATTTTGCCTAAATTATAAGTCGTAACTAAGGGTGGCCAGTGGGCTGGGTCGGCCCGGTCCTGACCCGACCCCGATCCCACGTAAAAAAAAAGGGGGACGGGACTCGAACTCGGCCTGGGACCTGGGCTCATCTCGCCCGGGCCTGTCCCGATCCCGCTGACCCGCCCGGTCCCGCCCAATCCCCTCCTCTTTGCAAAAAATTTCGTTGCACAACGGCCATTTTATATTTTGGCCGTTGTGCAACGACCATTTTTGGCCTCCCCCCAACCCCCCTACCTCTTAATATTTATTTTTAACCCCTAAGTTAATATATTTATATTTTAACCCAATTTTTCAACTATAAATATCTCATTTTCTCTTCATCTTTCTCACAAATTTTCTTACAATCTCTCTAATCTCACAATCTATCTCTCTACAAGTCTACATTGTTTACTAAATATTAAATTTTATTTGGGAGTGAAGTTGGCCACTAGGTTGAGAATCATCCATCGAGTAAAGTTTCAATTTTCAACCTCGATGTTACGTTGACGTTTGGTACCTTCGTTCCTTCTTTAAATTATTATTGTTACTTTATTTTAATTAGCGCACTTAATTTCATTATCTTTAATTATTTATTAGCATAATTAAAATTGAAGGAATAAGAGGAATATTTAAGGGTAATGGTGCTTCTTCTAATAGGGGTAACAAGGGTAGGGGTACCTCTTCTAGTCATCTTATTCCTAGACAGAATGATTTGATTGATTACACATATAGATGAAACATAATTTTTTAATGATATATCATTAGACGATGAGATATTTTCTGCAACTCCACCAGACTTTAATTTAGAAGATAATCTAAATGACACACCAACTAATCTAGATGACACACCCACCAGTGCACCTTAAACTGAAATTGACTATGAGATGAGGCCCAACACAACGAAAATTAAAATCAGATGCATGATCTTTATTTGATAGGGACCAAGAGAATCAAGTAGTTAGATGTCAAATTTGTAAAAATATTTATAAATTTAAAATGGAAAAATGTTAGGGTGGGACGGGAGGTTTATTGAGACATGTACAAAACTTTCACAAAGCTAGGTGGGATGAATACGAGGCTACAAAGTCTGGTGCGCCAATGCGCTCTCAGTCGGGACAAGGTTCACATCTTGTCCCGGACCAAGTACAGGGTCAAATTAACTCGATGACGGGGGAAATTGTAGGCCCTAAATACCATAAACATAGAGATAGGAAAGCAATAACAAAATTAGTTGTGGTGGAGGATTTGCCTTACTCATTTCCTTCATTTCCTAATTTTATTCATTACATTAGAGATATGTATAATCCTGCTTTTAACGATTTTTCTATATCAACTGTTAGGAGGGATGTTTTTAAATTTGCACATGAATATCAACAGTATTTACGTTATTCATTATATCATTTTCCTGGCAAAGTATCTATCACGTCTGATATAGGCCGTAGTACTAACGGTCATGATTATTTAACTGTAACATGTCATTTGATAGATTATAAATGGTCTATGCAAAAATGTGTTTTAGCATATATATATATATATATATATATATATATATATATATATATATATTGATGATAGGCACACTGAAACTTTTATTTCATAAAATATTCATCAAGTTTGCGATTATTATGGAATAACTGATAAAATTATGACTATTACATTAAATAATACTTCTTCTAATAATTATGTTTTTAGACTTTTAAAAGATATTTTAACTCCATCTTTTCCTAATCATTTTTCATATAAAATGTGTGTGCCATCTTTATAACTTAGTTGTAAAGGATGGTCTATCACTTTTTGAAGACATTCTTAATAAAATACAATTTGCTATACACTTTATTTTTAGAAGTAATAGAATACAACGAAAAAAAGAATATAAAAAATTTTGTCACGATTGTGAACTACCTTATAGAAAAATTCCCGAAGAAGGACTAGGTTGAATTCTTTATACAAACAACTACTTGTTGCTTATGATTATAGAAGACCTATAACTTTATTTTTTTAATGCCCATAATCAAAATCCAACTGATATAGTTGTAGATAACGATTAGGGGAAAAATTCAGAACTATTGTATTTTTAGAGAAATTGTTTCAAACAACAAAAAAAAATTATGGTATATATTATCATACTATTTCAACTATGTTATTTTATATAGCTCTACTATTTTTATTATTTAGTGAATATATGGAAAAATCATCTTTTAAGGCACCTATTAAAAAAATGTTTATCAAATTAAAAAAATATTTTATTCCTATTCCCACTATTTATATTATTGGTGATGTATTAAATCCAACTATTAAAATAGAGGGTTGTAAAGCACTTATTGAAACTATTTATGATTGCATAGTTGTACTTCCACCTCCACCTCCAACTCCAAAAAATCCAAATGACCAACCACCTAAGGAACCAACTAAAGAACTTTTATCTAGCATACACGATAAATGTAAAAAAGTATATAGATATTACCAACAAGAAAGTTCTAGCAACCGGCTTCCATACCATCTTCTTCTTCTTCTTCAATACAACCTTAAAAAAGACATGATGTCTATGCGGCTAGTATTGAAAGCCTTAGAAATAGAATGCATAGTGGTACCACTACTAATCAAGTTAGCGAGTTTGATGTTTTTGTTTTGCAAGGTGTTGTACCGTACCAATCAATTCTCAATGAAAAAAGACGTGAAGACATGCTGAAATACTGAAGGGAGAATGAGAAGACATTTCCGACACTGTCAAAGATGGCCCAAGATGTGTTGAACATTCAAGCGTTATCAACAGCGTCTGAAAGCACTTTTTCTGTCGGAAGATTTCAAATAGGAGAGCACAAACACTCATTAGCGGGAGATAGCTTGAAGATTACAGTATTATTCAGAGATTGGATACGAGCGGAGCGTAGAAGGTGCGGTCAACCGGAGATCAACGAAGAAGATAAAAAAATACAACAAAATCTTATCCGACGGAGGTGGAAGCGACGTCGAGCAATTTGACTAACAAATTCCAATTCCAACCGAAGAACCACAAGACATTGTCAAGAAATTAGAAAATGTGTTTTTAAATATGTAATTTTCGTAATTGTAATTTTACTATATTATTTACAACTTTTAACACCACAAAATTGCAATTTTGAAATTGTATTACAAAAAAATTATATTTCTATTAAATAATATAAGAGGCATAAAAACAGCTTTGAGATGTTTTTATTAAACTATCTTGTTCAATTATTGAGTTGTTTACATATGTTATTTTTTTTAAATTAAGTGAAAAAATAAATTCGGAAAATCCCGTAACCGCCCCGACCCCGCACCGCCCCGATAAGACCGGTCCCCTTTTCCGACGGGACCGGTAACGGAACGGGACATCGATGGATCCCGCCAGTACCGGCCCGCAAACTTATCTAAATCTGGTTAGAACGCACCCAAACTTATCTAAATTAAATCACAACATTTCACAAATATGTAAACAGACCACGTAAATATCAACTGAATGTAAGAAGACACCCAAACTAGACAGGTCAAACGCACATTGACCCAGTTGTCTGTGGGCTAAAATCGACAGGATATAATAGCTACAAATGGGCCAAGCCCATTTAAGGTATACATAAGTAGCACACAAAAAAATTAATGTGCCTGGCCCAGTTATATCTAGCGGACAAATAGAAGAAAATCAACAAGAAACAGAGAATGGGTCAGGCCCAAGACTACATATGATATTCGACAGGTGATATACATAAGGATATACTTGACATATATACTTGCGTATACTGAGTATACATGGTATATTAGCCTTTATACTCTCATGTATATTCACTATATCTTCTAACCAAGGACATAACAAACAACTGAAGGCAAGTAGGATAAATATGCATACACACGCAGACCATACCAGGTTCATACTCTCCATTTTTTACATTTCATAACTCTAATCTAAACCTACTTAAACAAATCAGTTTGCAGTTTGTGGATTATAAGGTTCAAATTGACACTTTAATATAAATGATCTCGGACTGTCATGAAGTCATAGAAACAAAACAACAGCAACACCTAATTCACACAGTTTCAACACTTCAAACAAAGAACATGATAGAACCTGATGGATCATTCAAAGGGTATACATATGCTGCCTATGGTGTTGTCTATAGTAATGAGGAAGATAATGAACACACTGATAGTAGCAGCACCAGTGTGCTTCTCCTAGATTTTCAGACCAACCAAACATAAGATATGTAAGGTATAGAAGTAATAAGCTACACAGATGACTCCCCCTATCCTAACTTATCATACTGACTCATATAGATCCTAGCAAGACTTAATCTTCCTTTTAAAACAGGTAGCAAGTAAAGCAAACTAAAGCAGATATTTAAAATCAGATAGACCAAATTAGGACTTCTTAGATTAGCATGATTTTACACAGAACTAAAGATTTAGTGATAGCCTTCTACAATGCATAGACATATTTCAAGACACAGGACATTTCTCATGATAAAGAGGAAGAGAAGATATGTTGATTCTAATTGCATATGCACTTAGTCAAAACCTGCCAATCTAATTCCTAGCTTTTATCACATACTTTTATATCCAATGGGTGATACATTACAGACCGTTAGATGATTCATGCAAATATCCAGCTAGAACTTTACCAGATTCATGATTTAAACCACATAGCACACCAAGCAATATGATAGATCCTAGTTCATTTCAAATAGAAATCTAATGTATTTTAGTGATTCTTAACATTTTGAGACAGAGGCAGAGACTTCATAAGAGGTCATGAACTAGATGCAAGTTGACCAAACTAAACATAAAAGATTATTTTAGGGCACAGAATAGGCATTATAACACTTAGCACAAAGGGATGTCACATAATGGGGATGACTAAAACAAAGTCATAGGGACATATTCTAAACATATCAAAAATAGGTTGACATGATTTACTCAGACACAACCTAAGAAAGCCCTGCTAATTCTTATATTTAAAATATATTCAACATTTAAGTGACCATCACTTTTAACATCTTAAACAAATGAGATGGATAGACTGAACAGGGTTGTTATCAGACTAAAACATCAACTAGGGCTGGTTCATCCACAACATCTAAGGATCACAACAACATTTAGACTGACCACCTTACTTCATATATCCTTAATTGGACATGTGATTAAACCCCAACAGTATCAAACTTAGACAGATATTTGGCCAAAACAAATCACCACAATACTTAGACATGCACACAGTAAACAGACATGTCATCTAAGACTAACATGAAAGTCACCTAAACTGATGTTAAACTGGACCTAAACACAAAAATACTACATGATGTCATAACACTTTATACATTCAGATTTCAGGTTCCATATCAACAAGTAGGTATTTAAACTAGGTGATTCGACTCAAACTATAGTTTCACCTAAACTCATAGATGACAGGATAAGCATGACTTCAAAATGGTATGCTAGCTAAGACTAAACATCATTTCAAGTTCCCAAAGTCTACATATCATTAACCTAGACTAAGGTGCAAGTATTCCATCTAATAGAATCCAAATCACAAAATAGAGGCATTGTATGATCACCCAGGACACAAAGGCAAACACATACAGGCTAACATCAAGAAAATGTTTATATATGAACAAGACATGGACACCAACATGACATACAAATTAATTATCTGGTCTAAACCATCAACAAAGGATCATAAAGCATGTATGAATAGCATACATAGACATACAAGCTATCTTAGACAATCCAAACCAACACACACACACACACACACATATATATATATATTTAGGAACACAAAGAGGTGCTAAATGAGTACACATACCATCATTAGTAAGCACATGACCATATATAAGGCTAAACATGTATCTTAGTCCATATCAAACCTAAATTAGCTAAAGTAAACACAGGATATACATAAAATGAATTGAACATATTAATCATCACATAAGAACACATAGACTAACCATAAAAATGAAAAAAAGAGAAAAAGGAGGTGGTTTACGTGCTTGTGAGGCAGCCTAGGATCGAGTTATGGGGCTTGAACACCATGAACACTCGCACACACATAGAAAATAGATTTTTATAACAAAAGGACTAATTTTAAGTTTGGTAGGGTTCCGCCAAAGGGCTTGAATCCCAAATAAACCTAAAATGGGTCAAGTGTTTATCGAAAATGGCTCTTAGAATGTAAAAGCCTAAAATTCGAACATGAACGAATTTTGACAATGAGGGATGGAGTTTCTTTTATAGGACCTAGAAACCCTAGAATTTGGGGTCTCGGCGTGGGATGATGCAAATTGGGGGAAACTTCCCTCCCAAATGTACCCAACTAATCAAATACCAACGTTTGAAATCAAATAAGAAAATAACCATTAAAAAATCACAGTAGAAAAGTAAAAAGGAGGGGCGACCTCACCATGGGGTGGTACTGCTGGTGGCGTGGAGGTGAGAAATGGTGAGAGAATTTAATGCACTTGCCATTCTCGACCATACACTCCCAAGAGAAAAGCAACGTACCTGCACATTGCCTTTTTTGGCAACTGCAGAAGAGAGAGAGGAGAGCCGTAGTAAGGCTGGCCAGTGGGTCTCAACCCAAGTATTTAAAAAAAATAAAAATTGCGGTATCGGGATTCGAATCGGGATGGGACAAGGTCTCGTTCTGACCCGTCCCGGCCTGCCCCAAGCCCGTCAGTCCCAACCTGATCCCGCCCGAAACTCCCTTTTGCAAAAATAACCGTTGCACCAACGGTCATTTTATATTTTGGTTGTTGTGCAACAACCATTTTTGGCCTCCCCTCCCCCAATCCCCTACCTCTTAATATTTATTTTTAACCCATAAGTTATTATATTTATACTTTAACCCAATTTTTCAACTATAAATACTTCATTTTCTCTTCATCTTTCTCACAAATCTTCCTACAATCTCTCTAATCTATCAATCTATCTCTTTACAAGTCTACATTGTCTACTAAATATTCAATTTTATTTATTCATTTGGAAATTTGGAGTGAAGTTGGCAATTAGCTTGAGGATCTTCCATCGAGCAAAGTTTCAATTTTCAACCTCTCGATTACACGTCGACGTTACGTCGGCGTTTGGTACATTCGTTCATTCATTAAATTATTATTGTCTGTTTATTTTATTTAGCGCACTTAATTTCATTTACTTTAATTATTTATTAGTATAATTATAAATTTATAATGGAAGGATGTAAACTTATGCTTACGGGTAGGGGTCATGCTTCTTCTAGTAGGGGAAACAAGGGCAAGGGTCCTATTGCTAAACAGAATATTATTCCTACACAGGATGATTTTGTTGATACTGAACATTTTCCTACAATACCATTAGATTTAGACGAGGAGCTATTTTCTGAAATTCAAGAAGACTTTAATTTAGACAATAATCTAGATGATACACCCACTAATGTAGATGACAACACACCTACTGGTGCACCTTCAACTGAAATGTCTCCTATTGCCCCTAGTATGAGACGAGGTCCAGCTAAACGAACATTAAAATCAGATGCATGGACATTTTTTGATAGGGACGTAGAGAATCAAGTAGCTAGATGTAAAATTTGTAAAGATGTTTTAAAATTTAAAACTGGAAAAGGTCAAGGTGGGAGGGGGGTTTAATGAAACACGTAGCAAGCGCTCATCCAGTTAGGTATGCCCAATACGAGGCTTCAAAATCGGGTGCGCAAATGCCCGCTCCATCGGAACACGGTTCACATACTAATACTGTCCCGGACCAAGTACAGGGTCAAATTAACCCTATGACGGGGGAAATTGTAGGCCATAAATACAATAAATATAGAGATAGGGAAGTAATAGCAAAATTAGTTGTTGTGGAGGGTTTGCCTTTTTCATTTCCTTCATCTCCCGATTTTATTCATTACATTAGAGATATGTATAATCCTGCTTTTAACAGTTTTCCTAGATCAACTGTTAAGAGAGATGTATTTAAATTCGCACATGAGTATCAACAGTATTTACGTTATTCATTATATCATTTTAATGGCAAAGTGACTATCACTTCTGATATAGGCCGTAGTACTAACAACCATGATTATTTAACGGTAACTTATCATTGGATAGATTATAAATGGTCTATGCAAAAACGTATCTTAGCGTATAGATATATAGATAATAGGCACACTGGTACTTTTATTGCATAAAATATTTATCAAGTGTGCGATTATTACGGAATAACTGATAAAATTATGACTATTACATTAGACAACGCTTCTTCTAACAATTACGCTATTACAATATTAAAAAATAGTTTAATTCCATCTTTTCCAGATCATTTTCATATAAAATATGTGTGTCATATATATAACTTAATTGTAAATGATGGTCTATCACCTTTTGAAGACATTCTTAGTAAAATACAATTTGCTATAAACTTTATTTTTATAAATAATAGAATACAACGAAGAAAAGAATATAAAAAAACTTGTCATGATTGCCAACTACCTTATAGAAAAATTTCAGAAGAAGTACCCACTAGGTGAAATTCTTTATACGAGCAACTACTTGTTGCTTATTACTATAGAAAACTTATAACTTTATTTATTAACTCTCATAATCAAAATTCAGCTGATATGATTTTACATAGCGATTGAGTAAAAAATTTCGAACTTATTGTATTTTTAGATAAAAAAATTTCAAGCAACAAAATAATTTTTCGGTATATATTATCCTACTATTTCAACTATGTTGTTTTATATAGCTCTAATATTTTTATTACTTAGTGAATATATGGAAAACCCAGCTTATATGGCAGCTATTAAGAAAATGTTTATAAAAAAAAACAAATTATTCATATTCCCACTATTTATATTATTGGTGTTGTATTAAATTCGACTATTAAAATAGATGGTACTAAATCACTTATTGAAACTATTTATGATTGTATAGAAGTACTACCACCTCCAAGT
Organism: Anisodus acutangulus; assembly: GCA_029783415.1. NCBI lineage: Eukaryota > Viridiplantae > Streptophyta > Magnoliopsida > Solanales > Solanaceae > Anisodus > Anisodus acutangulus. The sequence goes on from CM056493.1 coordinate 40,812,847, forward strand.
CCCAAAATTCCAAATCACCCACCACCTATTGAACAAACTAAAGAAGAAGTGTTGTCTAGCGTAGAAGACCAATGCAAAAAAGTATATAGGTTTTACCAACAAGAAAGTGCTAGTAACCTACCGGCTTCCATACCATCTTTTTCTTCTTCAACACAACCTCACAAAAGACATGTTATTTCTGCGGCTAGTATTGAAAACCTCATAAATAATATGTGCGGTCGTACCTCTACTAACCAAATTAGCAAGTTTGATATTTTTGTTTTGTAGGATTCTGTACCGTACCAAGCAATTCTCAATGAATAAGGACGTTAAGACTTGGTGAAATACTAGAGGGGGAATGAGAAGACCTTTCCGACACTTTCAATGATGGCCCGAGATATTTTGAACATTCAAACGTCATCAACGACGTCTGAAAGAGCTTTTTCTGCCGGCAGATATCAAATAGGAGAGCACAGACACTCATTAGCCAGAGACAACTTGGAGATTGTAGTATTATTCAGAGATTGGATACGAGAGGAGCGGAGAAGGTGCGGTCAACCAGAGATCAACGAAGAAGAAGACGAAAACTACAACGAAATCTTATTCGAAGGTGGTGGAAGTGACGTGGATCAATTTGACCAACAAATATCAATTCCAACCGAAGAACCACAAGAAATTATCAAGAAACTAGAACAGGTTTTTTTTCAGAATGTAATTTTTTTAATTGCAATTTTACTATGTAATTTGCAACTTTTGAACAACACCACAAAGTTGCAATTTTGACAATTGTATTTGTATTACAAAAAAATTATGTCTATTAAATAATATAAGAGGCACAAAAACAGTCTTGGTATATTTTTATTACACTATCTTGTTTAATTATTGAGTTTTTTATATATATGTTATTTTAAAATTAAATGCAAAAAAAAAAAAACGCCCGTGATCGGGGCGGGACTTCGGCAAATCCCGCCTGACCCGACCCGCCCCGATCCCGCCGGTCCCGAGCTCGGCCCACTGGACACCCCTAGCCATACGTCAGCTAGAGCACAACAGATGTGCGAAAATGGCGACCGAAAATTAAAAGAAAAGAGGAGGGGGGGGGGGGCAATCATTTTTTTAAATGAAGGTTGTTGAATAAGCTGCCACATTATGCAAATGTGGCTATTTGTTCAATTCGTAATAAAAAGAAAATTTTCAAATATAACAAATGTGGCCATCAATTAAGTTTAAAGGAACCATATTTCTTTCAATTGTAATCACAATCAAAGAAAATGTTTAAATCAAAGACTAACTTGACATTTCTTAAAAAATAAACCATTTTCATGAAATCGAGATGTAATTTTAATATGTTGTTTAATTAGGTAAATTTCCTAATTTTGACGGAGTAAAATATTTATCAAGTCAACTGTGAATAATTTTGAACAATCAATTGCATAATTATTTTTCTTCACTACTTTGCTTTTAAAATTGATAATTTTATTTCAAAATCCTAAAAATATATGAGAATGAGCTATGATATACAATAAATATGTTGGATGATATATTATCAAATAAAATGATAAAATATTTTTGAAATAATTTTGTAAAATGAATTTTGCCTTATAAAAAATATATTTCACTCCGTCTATGACTCAGAAAGCTTGAATAATTAAATAAAATTATTGGAGGGAAAAAATTAGGTGTCAACAACTGCACCTTCGTTGTTCGGGGATTGTAGGACCATCCCTTTATGGTTGGACCTTGGTCTCTGGATTTCCTATATATCGCAGACTGTATGAGAATTCAGGACATTTGTAGCTCAACTCAAATAGACTTTTAAGTGTGATTAAATAAAGCAAATTCCAAAAACTAAAAAAAGTCTCAGAACAATCTCGTTGCAATGTGACCGATTCTCTGGTATTAAGTTCGTTATATATCTCTGGTTTTCGGGAATCAGGTCACTTGTAGTTGAACTCAATAAGCTAAAAAGGTCATCCATTATGCGGGAATGTCTTTGCCGATTTTGAAAAACATTTTTGGTATATATCCTATCGATCACATTTTTTAAAAAAAAGATAAAAGTTTTCCAATTTCTTTGATTGCATGTCAGATGGTCGTTTTGTCCAATATAGCCCTCATGGCTGGGTTGTGCTACCAATATGGCGCTTTGTCCTTTATATGCCCTCATTGCTGGATTGTGCCGCTCTTATGGCGCTTTGCCCTTTATATAACACTCATAGCTGGATCGTGCCGCCCTTATGGCGCTTTGTCCTTTATATAGCCCTCACAGTTGTATTTTGCTGCCCTTATGGCTCTTTGTCCTTCAAATTATAGCCCTTACGGCTGGATTGTGCCACCTTTATGGCGCTTTGTTCTTTATATAACCCTTATGGCTAGATTGTTCCACCCTTATGGCTCTTTGTCCTTTACATTATATCCCTTATGGCTCCTTGTCCTTTACATTATATCCCTTATGGTTGGATTATGCCACCCTTATGGCACTTTGTCCTTTATATAGCCCTCATGGCTAGATTGTGCCGCCCTTATGGCACTTTTTCCTTTATATTATAAACCTTATGGCTAGATTGTGGCTAGATTGTACCACCCTTAGCCCTTTGGTATCAAAGCTTAGGCTAAAGGATTGTATCTACAATTCTTAATCCTAGGTTCTTCTATTTTGAAAATCCCATAAAATCAAAATTTGTTGTTGTTTTGGTGGATTTGAGTTCCTTGTTATCAAAGACCCCTAGTTTTCAAATTTTGTGGCATTTAAAGTTATATTGAAGATTCTACCATTGAAGGAGCTCGAAGATTTGAAACTTAAAAGTGAGTTTTGATGAGGAAGGTTATATTGCTTCCAAAGTTGGTAGATTTTGTTTTACTCATCAAGGGGAGCTTGAATATAAATTTGGTGGAAATTGGAGGTTATTTGGACAAGTATTGAAGAATCTACCATTGAAGGACCTTCAAACCTTCAAGAACTTGAAAATGGGTCTTGTTGAAAAAGGTGAAATTAGAACTTGAAACCTATTGAGTTTTGTTCTCTACATCAAGGAGAGTTTAAATTTAAAATTTGCTGAAATTTAGAGTTAATTTGAGGTGGGTTAGAAAATTGGGCATTTTACATATTCTTGAGCATCTTCATACATTCATCTTGAAGAAGGCAAAAGAGGGTGTTTGATCCAAAAATCTTCAAGTCAAAGATTGAAAAATGTTTTTGGGCCCAAGCAAAAAAAAGGAAAAAAATAAATCAGAAAATGCAATCTAATTTTGTGATTTAAAAAAAATTGAACACATCAGCGCTGACATCAGCAAGGCGCCAGCAACATGGCACATGCAGACGCGTGGGGCCCACTTTCAAAGAATGGGGTTTTCAACACTTAGAAAAAAATTCTTTTCTAAGTGTTGAAAGATTTCCAGGATTTTGTCCCAACTTTAGGGGGTATATCGTCGTGCGTATATGGAGTTACTGGACGCATACTATGTGTAAATTGAAGATCAACGAGTCTACTTTCCAAATCAACAAATTTGTTGTCAATCGGAGAGCCGTAGAAAACGTTATGTGCGTTTTAAAAAGACGCTGCAAGCAACTCCCAATTTTCTAAGTGTTGACCCAAAAACTTCCCAAATTTTTTCTAAGTGTTTGGCTAAGGTTTGTTCCTTTATTATCTCATTTCTTTGATTGTCTAAGCTAATTAACAACTAGTAATTGATCGTTACTTGGTTGTTAACTAGTTCTTGAGTTCCATTTCTTTCGTGCTAATTATTTTTCAAGCTTTTCTCGTTTAAACTTCGTTGAACTTCTTTGGCTCCTTACGTTTGATTTTGAGTCGTCCTTCTTTTTAATCAACAAGAATCTATTCTTCCACAAGGCTTTACAACCGTGTGAGATTGATTTAATTAGACTTCATCTCCAACTTAGGAAGAAGCACTAGAGTGAGGTGAGACTTGAGAGCTAAACACAAGTGACGTGAGTAATTTTTGCTATTAACGTGTTTGCTAGTTTTGTAGGTACAATGCATAAGTTGGGAGATTTGACATGGCCAACCTTGTGTACGAAATCTAATGAATAAAATTACTTCAAATGGGAACACAAGTTGGATGAGATCTTTGAATGTTACAACTATTTGGAAAAGAAGAGAGTGGAGCTAGCCTCTACCACCCTCAAAGGGATTCTTATAAAGCATTGGGAGCATGAGAAAGTAAAAGGGAACCCAATTGAGACTTGAGTGCCTTAAAGGAATTTTGGAGGTGTCGTTTTGTCAATCCCTATGAAAAGAAAAACACACCAAGCACATTTCGAAAGAGCAAGGAGAAAAGAAAGTTGTCCCTTGTAAAATCAAATGGAAGATTGACATGACCGGTCATCCTAAACTTTCGAAGGGCATTTGAGAGCTCATTCCCTTTCAAAAGAACATGAGAGATACATAATTGAAAGGAGTAAGGGAGAGCCATGTGACAACTCTAGAGTGGAAAAAGGAGAAGTTGTGTGGAGTGACGTGAGGGAGCTGTCGCAACATCATTCTACCCTTTCTATTTCTTCATCTTGTTGTGATGACTCTTTTGTAGGTACTCAAGGAGATAAATTACTAAAGTAGTCTTCATGTGAAGAACTCCCATGCTTGAATGAAAGTATGGAGGCTAAGGCCACCCCTCCAATTGGTAAAGTGAGCTTACCATTGGTAGCTCAAGGTAAAGAAGATCATTTGAAGGGACATCAAAGTAAAATAGCTAATCGCAACTCCCCAAATAATATGAATGATGATGTTGTTGAATTGAGTATCAGTAATAGCTTGTATTTATGTGAACTTAACGAGTCTTTACCATGTGTTGAGCTTAGTTCCTTAATGGTTGTTGAAAATGTAGTTGATATGGGTGACCAAACACTAGTTGAGCTATTGATGACCGAATTGATTTTTCATGCAAGAATAATTTGTGTCCACCCAGTGTTGACACTTGTGATAAAACATTTAATGCATTTTCATACGATATGCTAACTCACACACTAGTTGATCCTATAGATGACCAAGTTGACTCTTCTTGCAAGGTCAATTTGAGTCCAACTAGTGTGGATATTTATTTTGATCAATTTGCTTGTAATAATAGTCCACTAATTGATAAATTGTGTGATGTGCTTAATGAGCCTCAATTTAGTGATGATATTAATGTAGTTGATCATGTGGATAGTCATAGAAAAGAAGGCTCTTTGCAAAATGATGTTTGTCTTTATGAGAGTGAAATTATATGTTTTAAATCCTCTCCATTTATTGATTGCTCCTTCTTTAAAGATAATGTCTTATTTGATTATGACATGGCTATTAAAAGTGAAGTGCCTAGTGGGATGTATTGTAATAACGAAAGTGTAGCCACTTTTTGGGGCTACAAAGTGTTTGAAAATCCACTATGAAATGATGACAGTCTTCCCTTTGATGGAGAGTTTCCCTTGGGGAGTTATACTATATTTGTGGGAAAGAAATGCTTTGAAAGGGAAGGTTATGTTTGTATACAAATTGGTATTTCTTCCTTGTATGCCTAAAAGTCTAGTAGTATGCTTGATTGTGTTCTTGAACCTTCTCGTAATACTACATGTGAAGGCACCATAAATGAAGTTATTTTAGGAGACACATTTCTTTACTACTTGTTTGCTTATGATGACACTTATGCTTGTGTTGGAGGTACATTTTATGTTGAGAGGGGTCTTACTGAATTATATTATTGTTGTATTGACCCAGATGTGTGGTTATTCTTCCCATTTGACCCCGGTGATGTCTTAAACTTGTGTGAGTGCTCTTATTTGAAAAATGAGGATCAAATGCGCTTCATGTCTTCTAGAACCAATGTAGAATTCCATGCTTCTAACTTTAGATCCATTAGTTTCTTTACTTTATCCTCGTTTCATGATATTTGAAGGAATAAACTTCTTGATACCTCATATGTGAGAATGTTAATCATGGTGATTATTAATGTGTGATTGTACCACAAGTTTATTCATCCTTGGAGTGAAAGTGTTTCCTTTTGTACTAACCCTCATTCTATGAGGACCATGTTTTTGTCTATCTTCCCTTGGGTTTTGCAAGGTTCAGATTCGAGGATGAATCCTTTAGAAGAAGGGGAGGATGATATGATCCTAGGAAACTCATGGGCGACTATGAAGGCTAAAACCCATGATGGAGCTTCGGAAAAGCATTTTCATGCCACACGCCCTTTGGTGATGGAGACATGACCTCTTGAGGCCATGGAAGGACAAGTCACAAGGGCACACATTGTGTGGATGATTGCTTGGAAGAAGCATGGAGACGAATGACAAATTGATTGTAGCCACACAATGTGGTTAGAAGTGCAAACATGGTTAGAAGTGCAATTCATGGCTAGGAATGCAATTCGTGTAATTCATTGCTAGGAGTGCATATTCGAGGCTAGGATTTCAATTCAAGGGAAGAAGGGTCCATGTTAGGTTATTTGTCCAAAGGCCACTTTTGGGCCTTTGTTGTAATATGGATACTATATAAGGACCCTGAGCAATATTTTCATCATTATCTTGAACATGGATATTGAACTCATATGGGTGTATTAGTATTATCTTAGGATAGTTTGTAGTGTCAATTAGTATTTAGTGATATATAATTAAGGTGGATTCCTTAGTTGGTTATTAAACCCAATTCCATCAATTTCATAATTGAGTTGTTCACTTGTGGATTCATTTGAATTATCTCTTTTGTTTGACAATGAATAGTATATGTTTTTTTGGTCGAATTCAATTGGGACAGTTTGAATTTTATATATCCAAGTTTGTCCATAAATTAATTATCAATCGGGTCTTGCTTCTATCCTTCTTTTCTCATCTCTAATTTCTATCTATCTTTAATTCCACGTTTTTGAATTGTCTTGTGTTTCCTTGAGTCTTGCAACTTGATTCTTATCACAAAACAATGAAAATGTTTTTTTTTCAAAAATGTTAATCATAGATATAAAAAGCGTTTGATCAAAAGTAGTATTGTATTTATAAAATATATTATTATCTCATTGTCATGACATGTACAGTCCGAGCGAGATACTTTGACCATCATTGGCTCTTTGGGGAGAACTCCCGACTTGCCTTGAGAAATTTTTGAGACCCCAAAAAAAATTTCCCAAGTTGAAGGTTGACATCAGCGAACTCTCGTGCTAGATAATGGTGAAGGAATTTTTGAGATCTTCTAAAAAATTCTGTCCCTGTTAAAAATTTTAAGGTCATCTGACTCTTGTGCCAGACTTGACGGAGGAATTTTTGAGGTCCTCTCAAAAATTGTGCGCCAGTTGAAAGATTGGGGTCCACAGACTCTACGGGGACATTTTGAAATCTTCATGTCTCAGTGGCTTCCTAAGGGTTTCTTGGTGGTTTTGATTGGTGTGAATGAGCTCGAGGGTCATCTATGTATCCTATCGTAGCAGGAATCATGTCGAATGTAGTTTGAAACAAAAGAAATAATTTTTTACAATAATGTGACTGAGTCATATGTGGACTGCCTACGTATCCCACCTCGGGAAATCAGGTCATCGCGTAGTTCATTATACAAGGAATGTCATTTGTTTTTTCTATTACAAGTGAAGAGGACCAAATCCGATGAGGATTACTCAGCACATCTATAAACCTTTATTAGTCTCTTGAGGGGATCCTACCATGTCCGAGCCCACGTCAGCTAACATTACAGTAACGACGATGCACGAAAAAATGAGGTGTAACATCTTCATTCACTTCGGGGAATGACACCTGATTATTTGAATGTGCTTGATATAAAACGTTCATCTATAGCTCATTATTTTGCTCAAGCATAAGAAAACATTACTTCAGAATATTTCTCAGATACTTTATCAACTCTTTCTACTCCAGTAGTAAAGTGTCAGAATTTTACAATTTTAGGGGTAAAGTTTAAAGTTTTACCACTTCGGCAGTAAAGTTTAAAGTTTTACCACTTCGGGAGTAAAGTTTAAAACTTTTACCACTTCTGGAGTAATGTTTAAAGTTTTACCACTTTGAGAGTAAAGTTTAAAGTTTTATCACTTCGGGAGTAAAATTTAAAGATTTACCACTTCAGGAGTAAATTCCAGAGTTCTACAACTTTGAGAGTGAATTTCAGAGTTCTACTACTTCAGGAGTAGAAAGAGTTGTACTACTTCGAGAGTAGAATTCAGAGTCTTACTAATTCTGCAGTAGAATTTAGAGTCTTTCTACTTAGGGAGTAGAGCTCAAAGTTCTACTACTTCTACTTGCGGTCCTGACGCCTGTGAACTCTGACCATGACCAAAATAAGTAGATCGATCACGACGCTGTCCTTGAAACTGTGGTGGTGCACTGGCTGCCGAATGGGATGGGCGCCTAAGAAACTGTGGCCTAAACCCACCCCTGAAATCTCCTGAATAACCTGCACACTGGGCCCTCTTATGTTGGCCCCTATCATGCTCTCGATCAACTCATTGTTGTCTCTTACGATTCTCTAAATTTTGTGCATAAGCATGGATGCGAGAAATAGCCATACCCGAATTCAGAGTGGTTGCAACACACTCATTAACTAAGTGTGGCACCAAGCAATTAACAAACTAATGCACCAGATCTCATCTCAGCTATAAATCATTGGAGCATATCTGGCCAAAGAGTTAATCTACAAATTATATTATTATACACTCATATTACCCTGCTCAAGATGTAGAAACCTATCTTGTCGGGCCGTGCAGATAGTGTTGTAAGAAAGCCTCAGAAAATTCCATCCATAAAGCTGGTGGGGCACGAGGTCCCCTAGACTGCTCCCATATCTCGTACCATGTCATAGTGACATCTAGAAATCTATAAGGAGCTAGCTCTGCCGATTCAATATCTGTGGCATGCATTATCCACAAAGTTCGGTGCATTTGATCTAGAAAGTTTTGTGGGTCCGCATTCGGGTCTGATACCGTGAATACCGAAGGGTCCAAGTTGATGAAGTCCCGAACTCACGCACTAACCGCTCTATTAGAAGGACCAGTGGTGTGACGCTGGGCCTGAGCGGACACCAATCGAGTCAATAATTGCATAACACTCCACACATCAAGATCTTTCTCAAGAGCAACCTAGGGAGGAACTAGAGGTACATTAGCTCCCCTATGCTCCTCTGGAGGTTGTATAGGTGATATCCACGAGGCCCGGGATAAAGCCTCATCCTAATACTCATGATGTCCCGTGTTAGGGGGTGGTACCTGACTAGAACCCTCTCTCCCATCAATTTCCAACCTCCGAATAGTAGACTACCTTATAGTCATAGGTATCGTTGAAACTATAAACAATATAAAAGTTAGGAATTGAACACTTACGACCCAGCTATATTGCACGATCTAGATAAAAAATGAAGGTAATCATTTTAAATGCCCTGTAGCCTCATGTCTATAGGTGTGGTGCACAACACACCCATAAAAAAAACTCTATTAGATATGGCTTGCAGACTCCCTAGGACAGACTTGCTTTGATACCAAGTTTGTCACACCCCAACTTTGGGGGGAAGGGGGTGGCCAGCACCCAAAGCTTTAACAGCCCAAGCGTACCACATGTGTATCATAACCTGAACATATAACCGTCTGGGCCGACAAGGCCTCAAAATGACAAACACAATAGAAGTCTAAATAGGATAAGCTGTAATAACGGACAACTAACCAACATATATATAACAGGGCTGGCAAGGCCATAACAAAAGTACCAACAGTTGATAAGTAGGCCGACAAGGCCGTACAAAACACATATACAATGACCACTAGTTTGTAAACCTCTAAGAGTACTACAATATGTCATCAGGTCGAGATAGGGCCCCACCACACTCAAAATAGATATAAACACATGTAACATGGCCTACCACTCTATACACAACAACTCCGGAAGAGAAGGAGTGCGACGACCGACAGCTGAACTGGACAACCTACTGTAGAGGTGCATTTGTCTGCCTACCTGCACCTGCGGGCATGAAATACATTTTCCCAACAAGGGGGCATCAATAAGAAAGAATGTACTGAATATGTAAGACATATAAAGCATGTATAAAGAATGTTATACAAGTGAAGGGTACAGAAGTCAACCTGAAACTCAAAACTGCCATTGAGGCCGTACAACTAACATAACCATGATCATATGCATAATAGTAAAATTGGGCTACTCTATGAGGCCATATTTTGCATAATACTATTAAAGAGTGACACTAAGGTGAGAGTGAGGCTTGACTCACAAGTCATCCCGAAGAGAAAGAGTTTTAAGTATTTGGGGGTTGTAATCCAACACGGGGAATGTAAGTTCTACATAGTTGTAGTGAGACCGATAATGTTGTATGTGGTGGAGTCTTGGCCAGTCAAGAACTCTCTTTTATAAAGTTGCAAAACTGAGGATATTGAGATAGATGTATAGACTGACTAGGAGAGATATGGTCAGAAATAAGGAGATCTGGAACAAGGTAGGGGTGGTCTCCGCGGCGGACAAGATGCGGGAGGTGAGACTGAGATAGTTTGATATGTTCAGAGGAAAGGAATAGAGGCCCCGGTGAGGAGGTGTGAGAGGCTGACGATGGAGGACTGGAAGAGAGGTCGAGGAAGGCCGAAGAAGTATTGGGAAGAGGTGATCAGGCAGGATATGACTAGTCTTCAGCTTACCGAGGACATAACCATAAATAAGAAGGTGCAGAGGTCGAGAAATAGGGTAAAAGGTGTAGGGTTTTGTTGGGTTCAAAACACATAAGTAAGGCATATCAAAAATTTAAAATTTTGTTCTTACTTACCCCAATAAATTCTTCTGGTATGATTATATGACAATCAAAACCTGTAACGTAAAATTAGAACACTTACAAGTTATAAAATATGGAGTCTTTACTTAGGGATTACACGCGATTGTCCCTTCGACTGCAAGCACTATGCTATGGTGTATCCCTCTGTCAAGAAAGCCAGGAAATCTCGGCAGAGGTTTGAGAGAGTTTTATCCTAGACTCTAAGTCTATAATTGTTTATGAGAATTAGTGTAATTCTTATGTTTTAATAACTATGATTTAGTGCTGTATTTATAGTTGTAATTAGGTTAGAAAATGTTTTAGGGTTGGGCTTAAACCTGGCCCAAAACCCGAGATGCAGTGGGCCAGTCCGTCTGGGCTCACTGCTTAGTCGCACATGGTGTGACTAGCGAGCGCCCATGAGCCCTACGTAAAAATTCATTTCCGTTTTCATTATATATATATATATATATATATATATATATATATATATATATATATTCAGCACATTAAATCCAAAATTCAATTTTGATTTAATTAAATAATTTCCATCTAATAGAAATTACCCCATAGTTATTATCAATTTAAATATCTCGGTTCCAAATCGAATATTCAATATTCTCTCAATACACCCTTAGATCGAAAAGACAATCGACATAGTGTGACCCTATATGCCTTCACATATCGACAATAATCCAATTAAGGTCCATACGGAACTCCTAGATTGCGCAGTATGACAACTCAATATGTGAAGTACGTTTACATGAATCTAGCAAACATAACCTTTATGTGAGATGATGAATTCCTTTCATTCGCGACACACTCGATCAAGCTTAGGATTTTCCATGTGTCTATCCAAATGGCTTGATCACTTTATCTCATCTATATTAGTCGACAACTAGATCATATTCTAAATATGTCTCTTGCATTGGCCAATGACTTGGTCGACCTAATATCACTGAGAAGCTGAGTGTTCTCTCGAATATACATTCGAGGAATGAATCCTAATCTTGGCTCAACTGCCACCTTTAATCCACATCGTAATGTACCCAATACAAGCCGTATCTCAACCTGTAAGACATTTAAGCTTAGGACAGGATCAAAGTATATTACTTTGTAGACATGGTGCGCATTGACCTCAAGTCTAAGGACTTCTATCTCCCACACGCTGATCATACTTTAGACAAGTATGACAAATAATATATCAGCAGGGTATACCAATACTTTCCAAAAGTATCCATGTATCCATCACTAGTAACCATTACTAGTAGCAGGTGAGACATACTACATTCTTTAAGAATGTAATGCAGACCACATGTCGACTTATAACATATCATCGATATCCCATTCTCGATGATCATTAGTTGAGGCTATTTTAGAGTTATGCTCTATCATCAATATCTCACTCTATTAATGACAACGTAAGATCAAGAGATGCACATTAATGAATATTTACAAACAATTAAATAATAATTCAATAATCGCAAATGCCATAAATATTAATCTTATTAATCATACGAATGTGTTCAAGTACATTTGTCCCTACTAATGATTGTCTCTAGGACATACATACTTTCAGAAGGTTAGTAGTAGAATTAGTAGTACCTTACTTTCTTGCTCGCCCAATATTATTTTTGTTATTTTTTTATATTTTATCTTAGCATTCACATATCTATTATTCTTCATTTTCTATTAATACTTATTGGCCTTTCTACGGAAACAATAGTTCTATGCTAAGGTAAAGGTAAAGTGTGCATATACTCTACTTACACAAAGTGAGTCTGGAATTACCATGAATATGTTATTGTTGTTATACTATTAGAGACTATAAGAAGAGCGAACCCTTCATTCGACTTAAAGACTACTATTACTATTAAAATTTTGGTGATTTGGCAGCTCTGAATTTATTTCCTTGTTCGACGAACTGTAAGCCCCAAAAGTCTCACACCCTACTCGTCGTCATAATATCAAATCTCTAAATTCAACTCATTTGTTTTGATCCTCCTTCGATAACCACTCTGTATTTGTTTCGTACCTTAATTTCGATTGATTTCCACCGTGGAAATTGACTGGCTAATTTTGAGATGACTCGGCGAATTTTCTATTATTTTTTAATTTTTGTATACTCGCTTGTGTCCATTTTTTTTTACCATTTTGCGATTGATTTTTAGAGTTGTGAACTGGGTTGCAATGCTTTGTGTTTGCTCTTACTGTATAAAGGAAGAATATACTCATTGTTTTTTTTCTTTTAATTTTTTTTACAGTGAATTTGTACTTAAATGCTTCCCCATACAATAATGACCAATTTTTGTTATGGTGTCTGAATCTCCCTTTTGCTTTCGTGAAGTGAATTTCTTGTAATTTTCTCGAAAGAAGGAACAAAAATAGAATAAAGAATAGAGAAGAAAAAGAAAGCCAATAAAAATAGTTTTTTGTGTATTATGAATTCTCAGTTGTCAGGTAAGTCACAATTTCCAAGTAATTTGTAAATTCTTTTCAATTAACCTAACAATCTTAGTCTCCACGTTTGATTAGCTTGACGTTCTTTTATAACAAAGGTTCTTCAGTTAATGTCAACTACATAAGATGTTTGATATCTGTAACAATATATTTCTGTCAACGATGATTGTTATAAACAAAGAGAACGTGATCATCAATATTCCTGCTAATAATTTATTCCATCTAGGGATAAAGGTCTAAAACACACCGAACTATCATTTTTAGCGAGTTTCATACCTCAACTATTAGCTATTCCATTTTACTACCTGAACTATCACCATCTATGTATTAAAACACACCTCAACTATCAGTTGTTCCCTATTCCTTACCTGAAAACCCTAAATTCTATCAAGTAGGAAAATGGAACAACTGATAGTTCAGGTTTATTTTTGACCATTAACTCTTCCGTCTACTGTACTGAGTTTGATGTTTTCTTGAATAGCCAAAGACTGCAACCAGTCATACAGACAAATATGGAACATCCTGATGATGAAGGTCGTGTTGGAGTGGAGCACCCGGAGAAACATGAAGATGAGTTAATGCCATTATTTTCAAGAGAGGATTTTTTAGTTTTCTTTGGTATATTAGTTAATCAACAACTTTGATGAAGTTCCAATAACATTTGTAATGTTTCCTTCCTTTTCTTACTGAAATTAAGTTGTTGCAATTATTTATGCTGGTATCTTCATGCAGGAAGCTGTGGCTCGTCATGAGGAATTCAAAAAATCTGTTGAGGCAAAGATGATTCTTAGGTAGAATAATCTGAATCCAAAACGGCCAGGTCGCTCTGAGTGTTGTGTTATTTGTGAAATCATTTCTTCCATTATTTTCCTCACTCCATTTCTTTTTTGCCTTCCATTCCTCATTTCCTTTTCCTTCTTTGTAGTTTTCATGAACTTGTAAGTGGTAAACATGAGAATTGACATCTAACAATTAGGTAACTCTGAATATTGACGATACAATCTTTTAATCCTTGTTGGAAGTTACATGTCAAATGGGAATAACCAGATAAAAGTTACTATTTGATTTGCTATATTACTTTGTTAGTGGACTCAGAAGTTTGATCCCAAGGATTAAAGAGTTTATAGACTAAAATAGTTTTATATTTTACTTCCGTTCGTACACATTCTATATGTTTTTCTTTTGTGGTAATAAGTGGCAACAAGTATAGAAGTGGTTTTAGTTATTAATGTTATTGTTGATTCAATTTTTTTCCCTCTAGTTGGTTTTCTCAGAGGAGATTCTTTCTCAAGGTTAATGACTATATATTTTCGCTACTCCTATATTAGCACGCCAGCACATATGTAGCTACTCGGAGTTTGGAAACTTGGCTTGATATGGAATATGCATTTTCCCCATTGAACATATGGGTGCAGTTTGGTTGAGGCTGACCTGCTGATTTTTTTATTTCAAATGCTGGCTTTCTCAGGACGTTGGATTCTAGTATTAAGCGCAATACTGCAGTTATTAAAAAATTTAAACAGATTAATGAAGAGCAGAGAGAAGGTTTGATAGAAGAGTTGCACAGTGTCAACTTAAGCAAGTTTGTAAGTGAAGCAGTGACTGCTATTTCTGATGCAAATCTTTGGGCCGCAGACATACAAGCTGCAGTGCAGGTAGCTACTTGATTGATCTATGATAATGTTTAATTTCAACAGTTTACTTCTTTAACAAGTTTACCTTGTCAAAAAGAAAACAAGTTTTCTTTGTCTTGAGGTTGCTGGAATTGTTAGGTAATTGCCTACAATAAACATAGGTTTAAACTTCATACTATACTTTACCGTAAAACGCGGGAAGCATGGGGAAAACAAACTATAATAGCTTTAGAGGTGAAAACTGTGCACCAAAATCTTATTGTATTCTGCTGCTGATGGTATTTGCTGAGAACAGACTTCTTGGCCAAAAGGTGGTTGCCGGCGTTACTTATGGTGCTGGAATTTGTCAAAAGTTTGACAAGAATTGAAGGAGAACTTTGTCAAATTGAATATTAGGTTTTACTAAATCTCCTTAGAAAAATTGTGATTTAACGAGAATTACTCGAAGGACAGATGATTGGACCCTCAAACTTCACCTTCATTTTTTGCTGTTAATTGCTGTTCAGAAGAGAGACCAGGAATTTTCATTCTCCATTAGCTTATGCATTTTCCCTTTGGTGAGATTCAGCTTCTTCTCGGTTGTGACGTGCTCTCTGTAGCTGAAAGCGAACTGAGTTTTTCTATCCATACTTCAGACCATCTCTCTTTTGTACTTGGCCTCTTCATTATTGGGAATCTAGTTTTGTTTTGTCATTCAGTTCATGACAATTTACCCTACTATGGATTTCCTTTAATTACCATTGCGTGAATACTTTTTGTGGTAAACAAATATGAAACATTGCTTAGTATTTGCTGGTGTCAATACGATATTATACCAACTACTTTTACCGGTACATAGAACGTGCAACCATGGAGGCTAGCCTTTGGAAAATATCATATAGTAGACACACCTAACATTCTTGTATAACTCACTTTTGCAGAATATCTGCCATGGTGACCACCTGTAGAGACTCCTAATGGAAAGAGCCAGAAGGAATCTTTAGCTTACCTATGTACTAAGAGCGAATAAGAATACACACACCATATCACATCATGTGCATGGCAGTAGAAAGTCATTAGAGTAAGCTTCTTAGCTGACTTACTCAAAATTATATCCCACATGGGCTGGCAACTTAGAAGTGATATATTTTTTAGAGGACATGTATAGCACATATTCTCTCTTTAGAATCTTGTAATAAAGGGCTTCTTACGTTCTTTCCTAAGACAAGCTTCTAGTATATATAAAAATGGTGAAATATAAGCTTTGTGTTTCTCTTTTGGACATATACTGTTTTCCATTTCTGTTAACGTATCTTCTTCCTGGCCCAAATATGTTCTTTGCTTCATTAGCAGTACAAAGACTTTTCACCAAGTCTTGTTCAAGGCCTCGTGAAAGTCTTCTTTCTTGGAAAAGTTGCAAAGGATGTAGATGTGGACAGGAATGCGAAGGCTATGAAAAAGCGTAGAACTTTAAAACTTCTCTTGGAACTTTACTTTGTTGGAGTTCTTGAGGATACTGTCATCTTTGTGAATATTGTTAAGGACCTCACCAGTGTTGAACATTTGAAGGACCGTGATGCAACTCAGACTAATTTTTCACTCTTTGCTAGCTTTGCTCGACAAGGAAGATACTTGCTTGGGCTTCCATTGGCTAGACAAGATATTCTTGAAGAGGTACAACACCTCCCCTTCCCTTCTTTCTCCCTTCTCGAGAAAAATTAGTAATGTTGAAAAGTTAGCAGTAGAACTAGCCTGCTCTCTGCTACTTTTGACACATCAGTATTTTTGCTTAATGATTCTTAACTCAGTGAAAGGACTATTCTTCAAAATGTCTCTGTAGTCTATTACTCACAATACGGTTTCATAAACCCTTATCTTTTGTTAGCTCTGCGCCATAGATTGGTTGATTTTACCATTTTGTCCTTATGAAGTCTTTATCTGCTGCCAAAGACTTTGGTAGTTGAATAGCTTCCCTGGGATATATGTCATTTCGTAGTGTAGAGACCATGTTTAGCATGGATTGATTATTGTCTGAGGAAGGTGTTAAAGGTTGTTGAAATAGATGGATTGCCAGTCAATGACATGATATGTAGGGATGGCAAACGGGGCGGGGCGGGGTGGTTGCTGGCCAGACCTGCATAAACCCGCGAAGGCTCCAACCTGCCTCGCCCCGCATTGGAAATTTTTTTATTTTCAATCCGTCCCGCATAGACCCGTCGCACCACGCCCTGCGTGATTTTTTATTTTTTCTTTTTTAACTGAATTTGACACTAAAAATGAAATTCACAAAATTCTTATTCATTTTCCCTCTAAGTAGTATTAATTTAGTTTTAATTTGATACTAAATTATTTTTCTATTGTTTATTTTGTTATCCCATATTATTTAGTGTTTGTCTTAGTTAATTAGTGTTTGAAAATTTTAATTTTTGATAACTAAACCTTTTGACAGAAAATACAGAGAAAATTATCATATTTGGGGGAGGTTACACAATTGTTTTCAAAATTCTCAATCAAAGAGTTACAATTCAATTTCAGTTCCAAAATGTGAAGGGAATGAACCCGCAACCGCACTAAAGTTCTTCAAATAAAGTTTCAACTCTCCCCATCCCGCATAAGGCAAAACCCGCCCTGCCCCGCCCTGTTGTCATCCCTAATGATTTGGGTCTTGTTTGGGAATTACAGTTTTGACTTTAGAATAGAAGTTTCTTCGTTTAATGTTTCATTATAGTCTGCTAATGTTTCTCCATGTTCATAATTCCTTATAACGTTTTCCACTACTGCAGCTCTTCAAGGCCCTTAATGTGACCACCGACAAGAAAAGGTTATTTAGGAAGGCATTCCAAACATATTATGATGCGGCTGTAGAACTTCTTCAGTCAGAGCATGCTGTAAGCTCATTCCTCTCTTAAATTGGATGAATTTGAATCTAGATGGCAAGGTTCTGGATTAGTAGTGTGATCTAGTCTTCTCTTCCTTAGTTTTGGTGCATTTGATAATTATATCATTCTTGAGCCATCTTTAAAAGTGCTTGTAATCGAAATCTTTTTCGTCTATGCTGCTTTCCTGAAAGCTTCTAAATTCACAAAATTGTCCCTTGGATAATTGTGATGACTGATGATACTTTTCTTCTTGACAACAAATTGAAGTCACTTCGGCAAATGGATCGTTAAAACAAGAAGATTTTATCTGCCAAAGGTGAACTGAATGAGGATAGTGCTTCTGCATATGAAAAGATGCGGAAAGCTTATGACCAGCTATATCGTGGCATCTCAGGGTAAGTGTCTATATATTGATTGATGTACTATGTGATGTCATGGGAGATGATTTTCAAGTGCTTAATCCTTTTGTACCCTAAAAGGCAGGTGAAGAGTGTGTTGACTTTCATGAGTGTTCAAATTCTCAGCTCCATGCTTGCAAGATATAGTTGTATCTTTACTTGTTCAGTCAAGCACTGTGATTTACAGATTCCCGACTCTAAAGAAATCTCTTAGTCATTGGAGTTGCTAGAGATAATAGACTAATAAAATACCACTTTTATGCAAGTTCAAATGTTGGTTGTGCATGAACCACAAACTGTAAGCTCTTTTTTACTGTTAGAACCCCCTATCATTCAGCAAATTATCAAAAAGATCTTTCCTGTTCTGCCCCATTTTGTGGGATTTCACTAGCTATGTTATTGTTTGTTATTTTTATGTATCTTTCCTGTAGACTAGAGAAAGCTTGACGGCATGCTTACTATGATACACCGAATGGTGATGGTCATGAATGGATGCATACATTTTGTTATCCTAGTTATCTCCCTCAAACAACTTCCTGATTTTAATGAAGGTGAGTTGTGAAATTCTTGTGGGAGACATGAGAAAAAAATTTAAGGGCCTATGATGGAGGGTTATTTTTTGACTACTTAGACCAAAATGACAGATTAGTGGAAAGATTTATGAGTAATTAAATTCCCAGTCATAATATTGATCATAAAATGGACAGATAATTAAAGGTCAGATTAATAAAGTAGAAAATAAGGACGGATGAGCAGACATTGTCATCAACTATATATTTTGGAGCACCCTCCTAATGTTACCCACCCTTTATTTTTGGGTCTGGGGTAATGCTTACGAGCACTTCTAGACCTGATAAAAGAATATAACGGTTAAGAGCACTTTACGTGAATGTGAATGACACCTCCACAGTTAGCATAAGTTGTAAAGCAGGTTGAAGTTGGGAATTTCCTGTTCTTCCCTTGGTCTGAAATATTTGTGTCTGTCCCTCACCCTAGTACGAAAGAATGAATTTTCAACGCTTGCATGAGACTCTACTTATATGTACGATATGAATCCATCGGTTGTATATCTGAAGACTGTTTTCTCTATTGTGATGATTGTGTCCAGCAACAACCAAATTGATATAGAAACCTGAAGCTTCTTTCCTAACCCTCTCTAAGAGGCATATGTCTCATGTCATAGCATCTTTTGCTAACCAGCACTTGAAAACTGAAATTATGACAAGTAAATGTACTAGTCAAATAATCTTCTCTCACTCGGGTCTGAATGGGATAACTACTTTTAACCATGCCTACACAGTACATGTTATATTTATTGTCGGGTACTTTTTCTTCCAATGTGACTCAATTCATTACATATGTTGTTATGCCTGGAAGCTGTGTTTGTGGGTTTTGACTAAGAATTTGTTCTAAAGTCCTGAACTGTCTCTTCACTTGTTTAGTTTTGTACTTCTCTTTAATTCCATAAAAAATCTCTATGTTTCCTATTTTTTTACATTTAGACAGTAATCTGTTGCATTCCTGTATTGCAGATTGGCAGAAGTACTTGACATGCAACCTCCGGTGATGCCCGAGGATGGTCATACAACAAGGGTAACATCGGGGGAGGATGCATCATCCCCTGGTGGCAGTAAAGATTCTTCTGTCCTTGGAGTCCTATGGGACGATGAAGATACAAGGGCTTTCTATGAGTGTCTACCAGATCTTAGGTTACCTTTCATTAGGATACTTTGAAGAGATATTATTTTGTTTCCTGAAGTAGAATGTCTAGTAATGGAAACATGTATCATAAGTTAACAATTTCCCTTTCACAGAGCATTTGTTCCTGCTGTATTGTTCGGAGAAGCAGAACCAAAGTTGAGTGAACAACCTGCGAAGGTGCATGAGCATTCAATTGTAAGAATTTAGGTGTTATAATGTACCTTATATCTTTTACTTGCCCTCTGGTTTCTGATGTTATAAGAGGAACTATCGTCACTCTTGACCCTAGGAATTTTCAGGTTAACTTTACGGAATATATTTATCAAATTTATTCTGGTATCCTTTGTTTAGCTGCTTGCTCTTGCATTATGTAGCCCAACTTAAAAAGTGTTATGTGATCTTTGTGCTTATAACCAGAATATTCTTGTACCATTTCATGTAAGGGTGTTTAAATTTTCTGGAAGTTTCATGAAAGGGTGTTTAAATTTTCTGAAAGAAAGAATGGGTTTACAACAATGAATAAACACTTGAATATTTTTATATTTTCATGATTACTAATCTTTAAGGGTTTGTATTGAGCGACAACATGGTATTTTTTTTTTGAGAATGGTAACAGTACATCACAGTATTTTGCTTTTGTTCTTTTCTTAATGTTGCTCGCAGAATTAGGAGTCTAAGAGGATGGGAAGTATGTAACTTCCTAAAGTTTGATTCTTTTGCAATGTTTGTGGTGTTTTGGCAAGAACGAAGGCAGATGTTACAATTTTTCCTATCACATACTCCCTCTGTCCCAAAAAGGTTGTCCTACTTTCTTTATTAGTTTGTCTCAAAAAGATTGGCAGCTTTCTATATTTAAGAAAATTTAACTTTATGAGATGATTTATAGTCATACAAATATCTAAGGCTTGTTTTGGACCACACATTTCAAAAGTCTTCATTTATTTCATAAACTCCATGCCAAGTCAAACTAAGATAATCTTTTTGGGACGGAGGGAGTATATGTTATTAAACACTACGTATCAGAAAACAAATATATGTTATTAAACACTAATTTATCAAAAAACAAATATATGTTAAAAGGGCTGCCCGGTGCACTAAGCTCCCGCTAAGCGCGGGGTCCAGGGAAGGGCCAGACCACAAGGGTCTATTGTACGCAGCCTTACCTTGCATTTTTGCAAGAGACTATTTCCACGGCTTGAACTCATGACCTCCAGGTCACATGGCACAACTTTACCAGTTACTCCAGGGCTCCCCTTCAAATAGATGTTATTAAACACTTATTTTTTTAGCCCGTTGACAACCGTTTGGATATCTTGCAGATAAAGTACAACTTTATTTTGTGCTCCTGCTATGTCACTGATGCTGCATGGTCACTCTGATCGTTCTTTGCTTAGTGATTATATGATGTCTTGTATTATTGACACGATGCTTTTTGTCATCCTAGTGAAGGATTCAACACCTGATGCAGATGAAACTCAGGCTGCTGCATAAGAGACTGCAGATGGTGCTGCAGATGCTGGAGCTGCATAGGAGGATAGAAATGATAAAGGCAAGGATAAAGATGAGAAGGATAAAGAGAAGACCAAGGAAAAATCAAAAGAAAAGGATAAATAGCATGATAATGAAAAAATAAGAGAAAAGGAAGCTGAAAGAAAAGGAGAAGGTGATAAGGAGAAAGTAAAAGGTGTTGAAGGAACTAACCTAGATAGTTTACTTTAGAGGCTACCTGGTTTTGTTAGCCGTGATTTGATGGACCAGTTGACACTAATAGCACCAACTTAAAGCTTCAAATATTTGCTATCCTGGTCTCTATTTAAGATTTCAATTTGTGGCTTCATTTGTATTTATACTTCTGTGCCTAATATTTATTTTACAGGTGGATTTTTGCTATCTGAATTCCAAGTCCAGTAGGAAAAAACTTGTTAGGGCATTGTTCAATGTCCCCAGGACATCGCTAGAGTTGTTGCCGTACTACTCACGCATGGTTGCCACTCTGTCAACTTGCATGAAGGATGTGTCTTCCATGCTTTTACAGTTGTTAGAAGAGGAATTCAACTTTTTGATAAATAAGAAGATAACTGTAGCCTATTGTATGGAGTTATCCATTGACTTAAAGGATACCATCAATAAGAAGCAAACATTTTCATTTTGTTTTAATTGTGTGTATGCTTTGCATGATCAAATGAATATAGAAACAAAAATAAGGAATAATCGTTTCTTTGGAGAGCTCAGCAAATTTAGAA
This sequence comes from Anisodus acutangulus, assembly GCA_029783415.1. NCBI lineage: Eukaryota > Viridiplantae > Streptophyta > Magnoliopsida > Solanales > Solanaceae > Anisodus > Anisodus acutangulus. Next base: position 40,834,850 of record CM056493.1, read on the forward strand.
TTGAACCACCTGGCCTTGTTTTCAGTTGTCTGAAGGTATGAACTATGAAGAGTAGGCTTATTGTATTTTCTTAGTGGTAAATTGAGGAGGGATGATTTAGCCTCCTTTTTCTAATCTATTTTGACAAAAACAAAAGCCTTTGTTTGGGATCCCCTCCCCTGTAGCACATAGCCACCAAACTTTTGACATACAATGTTTATCTTGAAAAGCTCATTGAGCAATTCAAGAAAATAAGTTTATCTCCACTACCCAGAGAACAAATAAGTTCGCGGATGCATTGGCCTCGATTATGAAAATTGTCGTTATTACAAACAGACTTATGGTATGACAGGGCAGTAAGCTCTGCTATTTAGCAACCCTTCTCTAGTTAAGAGACTAAAAAGGTCCCTACTGAAGATAGGTGATCAAACTACGACTAACAGTTTTCCTTGCTAAGGGCTGTGCATTTAGTTCTTTATGTTGTTGCAAAGTTTGTAAATTAGAAGTTCTCTTCTTTAGGGCTAGTAAGAATTAGGTTTGGATTGATGTTGCTGCTTTCTTTGTCCTCAGGAATGTTTAGATGATTTCAGTCATCACAATATTGATGTTGCTTGCAATCTTCTCGAGACATGTGGACCTTTTCTCTACCGATATCCTGAAACTACAATACACATGGCAAATATGTTAGAAATATTGATGCGTATGAAGAATGTTAAGAATTTGAATCCTCGTCATATCACCTTAGTAGAGAATGCATATTACTTATGCAAGCCACCAGAAAGATCTGCATGAGTGTCTAAAGTTCGGCCTCCTCTGCATCAGGTACATGTAATTTGCAGCTTCTGTGGTTTATAAACTTGATAGTACAGAATTTTAATTTATGCCTTGGATTATGCAGTACATAAGAAAATTGCTCTTTTTGGATCTTGACAAGTCTTCAATAGAGCATGTGCTCAGACAGCTTCATAAGCTTCCTTGGAGTGAAAGTGAGGCATACATTTTGAAGTGCTTCATGATTTCACAGGGGCAAGTACAATCAGATTCATTTGATTGCATCACTTACTACTGGTTTAAGTCGCTATCATGAAGACATTTCAGTTATCATTGTGGATGAGGTTTGTCCTTTTCAATGCACAAATGTTCGTCACTTGCACTTTTTTCCACACATACAATCCATCGACCTTTAAACTTATTCCCAGCTGCTTTAACATCACATTAACTGCAACAATGTAAAACCCAAGAAAGAAATTTAAAAGGAGAAAAAAGAATGTAAAACCAACCTAGCGAAGAAGAGAAAAGGTGAAAACTGTATGTAGGAGAATAGCCATCCCTTACCTCTATATTTAGAAAAGAGTAACAAATATTTTCATCTTAATTGTGCATTTCTCTTGTAGAATGTAATGGAATCGGCAGACGGGGATATATCTGCAGCTGCAAAATTTGCGTTAATATTAATTACTTATCACATCATAAGTGTATTCTGACTTATAGTTGACCCAATGCTTTTTTATTTTATGATGAAGGAACCAATGCCTTTTTATTTCTTTAAAATTGAAGATATTTTGTTGTATTTTTATATAATTTACGATTAATGAAGTCAATTTTTATCCCCATGAATCCTCCAAATTAGCTTGTCAGGGTTGTTATTGTCCAGACCTTGAAGGCTCCAGTACACCCAAAAATCGGCAAGCCTTCCCATTTCTCAGTCATTGAAGAGTCTTTAAAGTAGAAATTCCAACCTTCATATTCTCTGTTAGTGGCCAAACTCAACCCAGGCAGCAAAGTAAGTCTATAAAGGTCAAGAAGTGAGTCTTTTAAAGGGTCTGACCTATCCAGTTGTCTTGCCAGAAGGTAATTTTCCTTCCATCACTCACTTGAAACCTAACATTACTTGCAAACTTGCGCCATCAGCCCATAATGATCTGATGTTTTCCCACACACCAACACCAGCTGAATTAGTTACTAGTTTTGTGATCCAGTAGCCCTGAAGGCCAAATTTCTCACTGCTTACAACTTCCAGAAAACCTCCTCACCCATTTCATCATCAAGATATTGTTGTGATGTCTTAGATTTAGCTGATGGATGAACTTAATCCGTCGACACTGGATGGGCAACTTATCTATTTTGGTGCAGTGGAGTAGAAGATATCACCTTTCTCATCAAGCTGGAGAAACCACCACGAGATTATAACATGAACAGTGCCAGTATCAGTAGTTTTTTACACTCAATTCGATTACGTGATGACTATCTGGCCTTATCCAAAAGTGAGAATCATATACAGTGAAGGGTTCTGATAGAGAGCTTGATGTCTTCTTCCAATGCATCAGAATGCATGGAAATTGTTGTCATTAGACACATAAATCCGTGGAAATAGCCTCTTGTAGAAATGCAAGGTAAGACTGCGTACAATAGACTAGAGCTGGCCAGTGGGCCGGGCTCGGGACTAGCAGGTCGGGCTCGGGACTAGCGGGTCGGGTTTGGCTGGGTCAGGGCGGAACTGGTGAAGGGGGCGGGATCGGGGCTGGCAGGTCAAGCGGGATCGGGTTTGGCAGGATTTGCCGATGTCCCATCCCGATCCTGTCAGAATCGGGTCGGGGCGGGATTGGGTCGGGGGCGGGATTGGGATCGGGATCCGGATCCGGGCGGTTTTTTTTAAATAACATATGTATAAAAAACTTAAAACTCAATAATTAAACAAGACAAGATAGTGTAATAAAAACATCCCAAGGCTATTTTTGTGCCTCTTATATTATTTAATAAACATGATTTTTTTGTAATACAAATACAATTGTCGAAATTGTAACTTTGTGGTGTTGTCCAAAAGTTGCAAATTACATAATGAAATTGCAATTAAAAAAATTACATTCTTAAAAAAACTTGTTCTAGTTTCTTGATAACTTCCTGTGGTTCTTCGGTTGGAATTGCTATTTGTTGGTCAAATTGATCCACGTCGCTTCCACCACCTTCGGATAAGATTTCGTTGTAGTTTTCATTTTCTTCTTCATTGATCTCCGATTGACCGCACCTTCTCTGCTTCGCTCGTATCCGATCTCTGAATAATACTACAATCTCCAAGCTGTCTCCGGCTAATGAGTGTCTGTGGTCTCCTATTTGATATCTGCCGATAGAAAAAGTGCTTTTAGACGCAGTTGATGACGCTTGAATGTTCAAAACATCTCGGGCCATCATTGAAAGTGTCGGAAAGGTCTTCTCATTCCCCCTCCAGTATTTCAGCAAGTCTTCACATCATTCTTCATTGAGAACTGCTTGGTACGGTACAAAATACTGCATATCAAACTCGCTAATTTGGTTAGTAGCGGTACGGTCGCACATTCTATTTCTGAGGCTTTCAATACCAGCCGCAGAAACAACATGTCTTTTATGAGGTTATGTTGAAGAAGAAGAAGATGGTATGGAAGCCGGTAGGTTACTAGCATTTTCTTGTTGGTAAAACCTATATACTTTTTTGCATTGGTCTTCTACGCTAGACAACACTTCTTCTTTAGTTTGTTCAATAGGTGGTGGGTGATTTGGATTTTTAGGACTTGGAGGTGGTAGTACTTCTAGAAAATCATAAATAGTTTCAATAAGTGATTTAGTACCGTTTATTTTAATAGTCGGATATAATACAACACAAATAATATAAATAGTGGGAATAAGAATAAAATATTTTTTAATTTTGATAAATATTTTTTTAATAGCTGCCATATAAGCTGGTTTTTCCATATATTCACTAAGTAATAAAAATATTAGAACTATATAAAACAACATAGTTGAAATAGTAGGATAATATTTACAGGAAAATTCTTTTGTAGCTTGAAAAAATTTCTCTAAAAATATAATAAGTTCGGAAATTTTTACCCAATCGCTATCTACAACCATATAAGCTGGATTTTGATTATGAGAGTTAAAAAATAAAGTTATAGGTTTTCTATAGTCATAAGCAACAAGTAGTTGCTCGTATAAAGAATTACACCTAGTGGGCACTTCTTCTGGAATTTTTCTATAAGGTAGTTGGCAATCGTGACAAGTTTTTTTATATTTTTTTCTTCGTTGTATTCTATTATTTTAAAAAATAAAGTTTATAGCAAATTGTATTTTACTAAGAATATCTTCAAAAAGTGATAGACCATCATTTACAATTAAGTTATATATATGACACACACATTTTATATGAAAATGATCTGGAAAAGATGGAGTTAAACTATTTTTTAAAATTATAATAGCGTAATTGTTAGAAGAAGTGTTATATAATGTAATAGTCATAATTTTATCGGTTATTCCGTAATAATCGCACATTTGATAAATATTTTCTGTAATAAAATTACCAGTGTGCCTATCATCTATATATCTATACACTAAGATACGTTTTTGCATAGACCATTTATAATCTATTCAATGACAAGTTACCGTTAAATAATCATGGCCGTTACTGCGGCCTATATCAGAAGTGATAGCCACTTTGCCATTAAAATGATATAATGAATAACGTAAATACTGTTGATATTCATGTGCAAATTTAAATACATCTCTCTTAACAGTTGATCTAGGAAAATCGTTAAAAACAGGATTATACAAATCTCTAATGTAATGAATAAAACCGGGAGATGAAGGAAAAGAAAAGTCAAACCCTCCACAATAACTAATTTTGCTATTGCTTTTCTATCTCTATGTTTATTGTATTTAGGGCCTACAATTCCCCCCGTCATAGGGTTAATTTGACCCTGTACTTGGTCCGGGACAGTATCAGTATGTGAACCTTGTCCCGATGGAGAGGACGTTTGCGCACCCGGTTTTGAAGCCTCGTATTGGGCATACCTAGCTGGATGAGCCCGTACTACGTGTCTCATTAAACCCCCGTCCCACCGTGACCTTTTTCAGTTTTAAATTTTAAAACATCTTTACAAATTTTACATCTTGCTACTTGATTATCTACGTCCCTATCAAAAAATATCCATGCATCTGATTTTAATGGTCGTTTTGCTGGACCTCATCTCATACTAGGGGGAATAGGAGGCGTTTCAGTTGAAGGTGCACTAGTGGGTGTGTTGTCATCAACATTAGTGGGTGTATCATCTAGATTATCGTCTAAATTAAAGTCTTATTGAGTTTCAGAAAATAGCTCATCGTCTAAATCTAATGGTATTGTAGGAAAATGTTCAGTATCAACAAAATCATCATGTGTAAGAATAGGATGACTAGAAGAAGTACCCTTGCCCTTGTTGCCCCTACTAGAAGAAGCCTGACCCCTACCCGTAAGCATACATTTAAATCATTTCATTATAAATTTATAATTATACTAATAAATAATTAAAGTAAATGAAATTAAGTGCACTAAATAAACTAAACAGACAATAATAATTTAATGAAGGAACGAATGTACCAAACGTCGACGTGTAATCGAGAGGTTGGAAATTGAAACTTTGCTCGAGTGAAGATCCTTAGGAAAGTTGCCAACTTCACTCCCAATTCCCAAATGAATAAATAAAATTGAATATTTAGTAGACAATGTAGACTTGTAGAGAGATAGATTGAGAGATTGTAGGAAGATTTGTGTGAAAGATGAAGAGAAAATGAGGTATTTATAGTTGGAAAATTGGGTTAAAGTATAAATATAATAACTTATGGGTTGAAAATAAATATTAAGGGAGTAGGGGGGTTGGGGGAGGGGGAGGCCAAAAATGGCTGTTGCACAACGGTCAAAATGTAAAATGATTGTTGGTGCAACGGTATTTTTGCAAAAGGGGAATTTCAGGCGGGACCGGGGCGGGATCGGGTCGGGACAGGCGGGACTGGGGCAGGCCGGGATGAGACATTATCCCGTCCCGATTTGAGTCCCGATACCGCAATTTTTTTTAACTATTCGGGTTTGGGGCGGGACCGAGCCGACCCGGCCCACTGGCTCGGCCCTTCCCCGGACCCCTTGCAAAGCGGGGGCTTTGTGCACCGGGGTGCCCTTTTAGACACATAAAGCTGAATTCATTGTCCTCTGGAACAAGATTAATATCATTTTGTACTCCTATTTCGTTGTTCTACAAATCAATGCATCTTCCACAAATCTGTGCTTTCTACTAACTGAGCGTAAATCATTTCTTGGTAAGGCACTGTTTTCGAATTATTTGCCAGGAGCTTGCTACGAGCATGCTGCATAGTTGGAATTAACTTCTTTCAAAGGCTCAGTCGAGTATTTCACTAATAAGCACGTATGCCTGTGAAGGCATGCCCAAATGTGCTTATCATGAGCATGCTGCAGAGTTGGAATAAACCCTTCTTCCACAAGCTCTGAGTTGTGTATTTCACTAATTAAACATCATGCTCATGACAAGCTACTGAAAAGGACGTGCTTGCTAACAAGAGTCATATCTTGTTAGTGATGTGGATTTTCTCTGCATACCATAGCCATGCAAAACCTTCAACATTAGGAAATATGACTCACATGCGATATTCATCCTCTTAGAACTTGAGCTCTCCACTGAATCTCCAAGACCCGTTGCTAGGTCTTCCATCACAGATAGTAAACCAGTTCCCACTCCAATATCAAGCACATGGAACGGCTTGGTCAATGGCTTCCATGTAAGCTTTGTTCCTATGGATAGTGTTTAGATGTCAAGGTACGAAGTATTGGCAAGAAGCTATTTTGTAGCATCTCCGGAAGCTTCGTCTTCTTCCACGATGACCCATTCAGAGTTTTCGGTAAGTGAGTCGACTTTGAGCTGAACATTCGTGACCTTGAACTCATGCTTCGGACAATGAGGCCTTTAGCAAGATTTTGGAGTATTGCTAAAGGAACGGAGAAAGAATATGGGGTTTAGGGAAAAGGCTCTGCATAGCTGTATGAGTCAAGTTGGGCAGGTTGGGTCCTAAGAAGGAGAACTAAGGCAAGGCTGGTGGTGTACCACTAGTGAAGGGCTCATAGAGAGTGGAAGCATATCTTATAAAAAAAAGACTAGAAGCACTTTCCTTCGTGTTTGAGCATGAACTTCCGATATCAGGCTATCTTAAACTAGGAAGACTTGTGACATCAATAAGCTAGGTCCATCATATGTTGAACAATTTGTCTATGCTTAACCAGTTTATTAACTCAGCCCTTTTTAAGCCGTCCTAATTTGGCCCAACCTGCCTGATTGACATCACTAAAACATCCTAATCTGACTCGACCTTTTTAACCCTCCTAATTTGAACCAGCCCCTTTAATTTTTGAACCACATTTATGTGGCATAAACAAATTTAGTTCTTACTGATTTTCCTTGTTTATTTTCTCTTTTTCTTGATTACGCTTTGTAGTAACCATAAAATAACCTCGTGACATTGTTCTACTAGTGATGAAATGTTTATGCATCTGTAACCACTATATCAACCGATCATTAAATAGGCCTAATCCCAAATTCGTTTACGGTCTGCTATATGGTTCCTCTATGTTCATTATGCTCTATTTGACCGATATATGATTTAATTACATCATACACTTGACGTCGCTTTTGCAATTGAAATTTCGGACTTTGTAATTTCTATAGGTTCTGGAAGAGATCAGGGTAGGATTAGAGTTGAATGACTATGGGATGCAGCAAAGACGTATTTCTCACATGTGTTTCCTGGGGAATTGTATAACTATGAACTTGTTGATTCCTCTGTGATATTTGACACCCTCTATTTGATTCTCATTTTTGGCCATAGAACATCAGAGGTATGTATTTAACCAATCTTCAGTTGCATATGCGTTATGCATTGTTTATTTTCGGAGAACAGTCTTTGTTAGCATGGTTGTTTCAGAAGAATGTGGCACTACGAGACCTGTTGTCCTTGAACATTTAAGCTCTGCACTGCAAAACCGATGTTGGAACTTTTTTTTGAAGAATCCTTGAGACAATGACATAACTAGAAGATGACAAATATTTTTGATGTAGCACTCTCCCTAACTGGTTATAAGCTACGGTGAACTGAGAATAAATTTGAACATAAAAAATAAAGTTTCTCCGCTGTGGCTTTGATAGGCTTATTTCATTGGCTATTGTAATTAGTTTTACGAACCTCATGGTTGACGACTTATTCCGGAACGGGTCGGTGTTACTGTGTCTATTCTTATGAAAGAAAATCTGGCAATAGCGACATATAATTCTTATTCTTTTACATTGTTATCGATAGGTATGTATGTAATGAATAGGCTTCATACACCTAAAATATGATTATATATCTTTTACAATATTCCGGATTTCCGCTCATGCCACTTTATTTGATTTAAGTTGGTAATATCTTGTCATTGCTTGGATACTGGTGGCCTCAGGGATTTCTTGGTTATCAAAAGAATATCATTGCTTGGATTCTGGTGAACTTTTTTATGTGATAGATTTAGCTCCACTATGTCATTTTGAGATGAAATCAAATGCTTTTATTCCTAGTTTTATTTCTTATTCGAGAGAACCATTTACTGCCATCTGATGCCAGTTTGTCTTTTTCCCCACAATAAGATGTATTGGATCCTCCCGAGGATTGTTTCCGCATCAGGATGGTTATTACACTACTTGAAACATGTAGGCACTACTTTGATCGTGGTTCATCAAAGCAAAAACTTGATCGGTTCCTAATACATTTTCAGAGATACATATTGAACAAGGGTGTACTCCCCCTGGATATAGGGTTTGACTTGTAGGTCGGTTCCTGTAGATTCTCTGTCCTTCTATATACATGCATGTACTATGAGCCCTGCGCCAAATAAACTAATTCTAGTATTTAAATGGAGAACGATAGATGGGTGGGCCATCATCTCCGAGTTTTGAAGGTTGTGGTTGGCCTGAAGGGTTGGCTCCAAAGGGACTTCTCGATCATTAAAAAGTGCTCTTTTAAAGTCCGTGCTTGCTCAATACTTATGAGGTTAGTCCAGACTATTAATGTAGGTTTCTCTGGAGTGAAGCAATACGATCACCTGGTCCAACAAATCAGGAGGACCTGAAGTTGCAACACCCCAATATTTTGACCCGGGAAAAAAAGGAACATAAAGTGAAAGAAAGAAAACAATTATATTTTGTTACTTTAGGGGCAAAATTTTCTGCAGCGTAAGTACCTGCATGGAAATTTATATTCCTCTTCCTTTAGCAAATACTCTTTTGATATTTTCTAGAAATGCAGTTGCACGAACTAGTAAATGCTGGACCAGAAAATGGAGATAAGCTTATAGCTAGAAAGGTGCTTGCAATATTTTTTTGCATGTTTATTGGCTTAAAGTTTAGGGTTTTCCTTACGAATTCCGTGTTATTGTAGATCAATGCGGCTTTTCTACAAACATTGGAGTCCAAAATTTTGAAATTTCGGGTGTGACTTTGTTAGGTGTCTTTGCTTTAATTTATGATGGTCATTTATAGCTTATATTCCACAATTAATTGACCCTTCTCATTCATGCAAATCATTCTCAAATTGAGCTCACAATGTTTTCCAGGACTTATTTGCCGAATTACGTCCTAACATGACGAGATATGCATCAGTTGAAGAAGTCAATGCTGCTTTAGTTGACCTTGAGGAACATGAGCGCATACTTACATCTGAAAAAACTAACAATGAGAAGCACTCTCAGACCAAGAAAATTTCCAGCAGGACTACTTCTGTAATGTCTGTAAATGGGCACAGCCTTGCAAATGGCATTAAGGAAAATGGATAGCATGAAGAGATTATGGAGACTGAAAGTGATTTAGAGAGTGGCACCATTGAACATGTGGGTCAAGATGATGTCCAAGATACATATGACTGGAATCGGGATGATAGAGGTGACACCGAGGATGAATATGATGAGGGTGATGGACCTGGTTCTGATGAGGGGGATAAAGTACATGTCAGGTCAAAGGTTGCAGAGGTTGATCCTCTGGAGGAAGAAGAATTTGAGAGAGAGCTTTAGGTTCTAATGCTGGCAAGTATAGGACTTTGGTCTGCTGATGGTTATCCCTCCCCCAAAGAAAAAAAAATATTACTTATTGGGTTATGATTGAACTTTTCAATTTCCTGTAAAGCCAGCAGGATTACCTCGCCCCCTCCCCCGTAGGAATTAGAAGGCAGGGAATTTTTTTGATAAAATATTAAAGAAATTAAATACCGATTGAATGATATATTTATGCTTGGGAGATTTAATTACTATATTAGAAACTCCTTACTTTATAATTTACACATGAAAAGTTGTCCCCATTCTACTAATGGTTATTGTTACATGAGTTCTTATGAAAGTTTGGATTCAAGAAAATTGGAATTACGGGGAAGACCTACATTAAACATGACAATACCAATGAATGTCTTTGATGGGCCAACCAAGGACCATTGTGGGGTTGAAGGGGAGAGTGGTGATGAGACATTGGATGAAGGGGCCGGTGGAAGTAAGGAGGTTCTAGTGAAGGTTCTTGTGTAGCGAGGTAATAAGCATCAGACAAAGAAAATGCTCATTCCTCGTGATTGCTCCCTCATTCAAAGCACAAAATAGAAAGAAACAGATGAGCTTGAAGAAAACCAAGACATCAAGAGGCTAGTTCTGGAGTACAATGATAGAGAGGAGGAATAGCTTAATGGGTTAGGGAACCAACCACTAAGCTGGACACAAAGCAGTGAGAGCAGGGTTGCTCATAGAGGAAACACATGGGATGCACCTGGTAGGGGTAGTGGCCCACGTCATCGCTATCTGCATCATTCAGGTGGTGGGCTTTACTATGGCAGAAGAAGACGAATTCAAGCTCCTGTTACGGTATGGTAATGGCTTCTTCGTAGCTCTATCACATTGGTACATATTTGTTATTGAAAATGGAAAAACGGCTCCAATTTTTAGCATATGCCACTTGGACTTCCAATTGAGAATGGTGGTTTTCTCTTGGACTGGCATTAGCATGTCCATGAAATTGCCTCCTGAAAGTTGTAGTACCTAGGAAGAGATCTATGAATGCAGATGGTACGCATATGAGTTGGTGCCACCTCACCCGTTGTGTCAAGGTTCTAACTTAGCAAATGACTTGCTATATGTGTATATTCTGTGAGTAAACTAAGGAATACCCATTAGTATATAGTTTCAGAGAGGAAAGAATGTTTCATGTGTAGTTTCACTGACTGTTGTTCTGAAGCAGATGATATATGACTTTGCCATTATAGTTGATGCTGAATATATAGGCACTTGAAAGTTTCCTTAATTTATGGAGTTTGACTGGCTTGTATTTGTTGATTAATGGAAAGTTCATCTCTGAACACTTGTGTCTAGGGGATTAACATTTTACTTTCGCCCCATTTTGTTTTTTCTAGAAAGGGAATGAGTTACCTTTCATAGCTGGCTGGCTTGTAATAGACATCTGGTTCAATTAGCGAATTTGACCTAAATGGTTTCGATTTCAAAGAATCTGTAGTTTTAGTAGTCAAATCCATGTAACAAGTATCTGGACCTATATTATTAACCCTTCTTATCTCGGTGTAGAAATGAATGGAAGTCATCCATGGATGTAGTGTTCATATGACAAGAGATGGCAAATGGGGCAGGTCGAGGGAGGCTTCACCTAACAATTTCGTTTTAGCTTGGGAACTTAGAGCTTTTTTTTCAACAGACTTCCCTTCAGAGGCACTGGTCTTTAATTTTTGCCCCTCAAATTTGGAATTTTTAATTTTTTTCCTTCGCTCAAAAATACCCCAAGGTTTCGGATTAGACCCCCTGCTCAGTCAAAAATAAAAAATAAATTCGCAAGACAGAGTTTGTCGTATGTCTGAAGGAGTTTGCAGGCTTTAAGGCAAATTCTGGCTTGCGGTTTTTTTTTATTTTTGCGTGAGCGGGGGTTTTAGACGAAGGGAAAAAATTAAAGATTCTCAATTTGAGGGGCAAAATTTAAGACCGCCCCGAAATAACGACATTCCTGTGAATTGTAGTGGAGCACCCTTTCTTACCACATCCAAGCCTCTATAGAACGTTTGGAGTAGGATTCTACCGTAAAAATCATCAAAGGGTTCATGATTTAAAGTTTAAAAGATGTATGATGAACTTGTTAAAATATATATATAGGATCTGGCAAAAAATTATTGAGTATCCGCAAACCTGTACATCATTCTCTGCATCCGCCACCGAAAATCATGGTTGGGGTGCTATTTACAAGTTTCTGGAATTTCTTCCGACCGACCACATAAAGACAAAACAGACAAGAAAAGTGCAAGACTTCGTATGGAAAGACAGAAGCTGACAATTTGTAAAGTCAAGATTAGCGGGAACAATCTCCTGAACGAGCTCAACAATTTCTTTTTCATGGGCATCTTCTATTCAAAAATATCTTACTCAATTCAATACAAACATCACTTGAAAGGATAGGAAAAAGCTCC